>JBAMBS010001895.1:0-101195 GCA_037044455.1 Zygothrica quintamaculata
TCTGTCAGTCCGTCCGTCTTTCTGGTAAGAGATGGAGCAACCAAATTTGGAATCTAGATTCGTTGTTTTTGTACACTAGACCAGTTTGTTTTAGATTTTTAAATTTCGTCTGCAGACCCCCGCAATTCGAAAAAGACGATTATTAAGCACAATATTCAACCGATTGAATTTCTTTTTGGCACACATCAAACATAGACTATTTTGGATCCATGTTGTGAATCTGGGTAAGATTGATCAAAGAACTCGAATGTCATACATAATTAGAAGTGGTATTATTGAGTGCGGGGGTTTAACTGCTGTGCGCAAAATTAGAGCTAGAGCATATTCAAGTTTGTTTTATATTTTTGAATTTCCTCGCCTGGCAACCGCAGTACGAAAAAAACGATTATTAAGAACAATTTTCAAATTTCTTTTTAGCACACATAATATGTAGACCTTTTCTAATCCACGTTATGAATTTTGTTAAGATTGAACAGTTAACACGGAATTTATACAATAATAAGTACCGCGCTATAGAGCGTGGGGGGCTAAAAGGCGCGCGCAATGGCTAAGTAGTGTGGAACTGTGTGTTTGTGTGAGAATGTGTGTGTATGGCTGTATATGTAGGCAAAGGGGCTCTCGTAGTCGGGTACACTCGACTACAGACTTCTTACTTGTTTTTTAATCACTTTAACTTAAAAAACAAGTAAGAAGTCTGTAGTCGAGTGTACCCGACTACGAGAGCCGCTTTGCCTACATATACAGCCAAACACACACATACTCATACATACACACAGTTCTGCACGTACTTAACCATTGCGCGCACCTTTTAACCCCCCACGCTCTATATCGCGGTACTTAATGTTGTATAACTTCCGTGTTTATTGTTCAATTTTAACGAAATTCACAACGTAGATAAAAAATGCTCTACTTAATATGTGTGCGTAAAAGAAATTTGCTCGGCTAAAAATTGTATCTGAAAATAGATTTTTTCAAATTGCGGGGGTCAGGGGAGGGAATTCAAAAATCAAAAACAAACTTGTACAGCGAACGAACATAACGAATCTAGATTTCAAGTTTGGTTGCTCTAGCTCTTATAGTCTCTGAGAAACAGGCGTTCATACGGACGGACGGATGGACGGACGGACGGACAGGGCTAGATGAACTCGTCTTGTCGTCCTGATTCAGAATATATATACTTTATGGGGTCTCCGATGAGTATTTCTATGTGTTACATACTTTTGGATTTTGCATATTTCCATTAGCTCCGCTTTGCTCTTTTTTTTACAAAAAAGGCAAAGGGGTTAATAAAAAAATTTGCATTTAAAAAATATTTGCATATAAGCTGTGCTTCTTATAACCGATATATACTGTATTTCTTAAAACAACGGTTAAATAGTTTCTGGCATTTCGCTATTGAGTTAGGTTTTTTCTAAAGTTTCATTAAAAAGATACTTAATTGATCAATTAAAAACTATTAAATGAAATCAGTATCATATAACACTTAAATATATATTTATTGCAGTAACTTTTTTAAGAGCTAATTGAAACCGTTTATACTTTATAACTATTATACCATAAATTGTTGGTATTCTAAAGCATTTGTACTACTGAATGAAATAAACATAATTTTCATAAGTGAACACTTATCATACAAGCATGAATATATTCATACATATATTCATACATTACTCGTATGGTCGATAGTAACTAACCAAGTTAACATGCAACCTGTCGCTTTATAAATGGCTTAAATCTACTAACAAGCCAACAACCAGCAGCAGCATAAAAAATTAATTTAAACTACAAACAACAGGGGCACATCAACTACTCGTATGAATATGAATACTCGTAAAAACCCCCCTCAACTTGTATGCAGAGTCGAGGCAGTGAATCTCGAATGCATTCACATTTATGGCAAATAGCACAACATGTGGTGGCCAAGAAGAAAAAAATGTAACTGGCAACCGAGTTAACCCTTTTCTTCTACTCGTTTTTTTTTTGCAACTTTTACCTTTTGCGTGCTGGTGTTACATTTTTTAATAAAATAATTTTTGCTGCAACACTTTTTGGCCCAGCGGGCTTATTTTTTCCACTAGATTCATTCTTTCTTCTCACCTGATATAAATGTAATCTCACTGAGCATCATCCAGCGGGCGGCGAAATACAAATGCAACTGCAGATATCGCCCCAGGCGATGATGTAATTTGATTGTCACGTCGCGTGCATGATCCAGCACTTGGTCGGGCATATAAGAGAACTGAACGGGCTCCCCGGCAAACTGGCGTCCGCCAATGCTGAAGAAAACTTTAGCATGGACAAACACCTGCAATGGAAAGAGGTAGAGAGTTAACAGAGATGAGTAACAGTTGGATACTATGTATGTATTTTTTGCTTTGTATAACAGTGTGTGTGTATATGTGTGTGTGTGAGTGGCATAATAATTAAAGCAATCACATTTATTTTGTTTTTTATGACGCTTCGCGCGAATTGTATTCTCATATCTGTTACCTCTGCTGACAGTTTTGGTCAAGCGACAGTGCAGGGTTCAGTTATAGACGCGACACGGAAGTGTCTTGTAATAAAAATGGTAAAAAATAAATAAGCAAAAGAAACAAGTAACACAAACAGAAACAGAAAGAGAAACAGACACAGAAACAGAGACAGAAAAACAGAAACCGTTCAAGACAGCATTTACTTTTGGCCAGTCAGTGGAAATACTTTTTCTGTTTTGTTTTTTGGGCCAGCCGGATGTATAAGTGTTGTCTCACCCATTGCCAATGGTAGTGAGCATGGCTAATGAGTTGTTATTGTTGATGTTGTTGTCACTGACCATTTGTGTGCGAGGTGTTGTTTGGACTTTGTGTATACCACAGAACGAATTGAATACTAATTTAACAAATGCAGGCCTCTAGCATTATGTAACTAACTTCATATTAAAATGTGAGAAAAAAAATATAAATTATTTGTTTTATGATTGCATTTAAAAATCATTTTGTTCAACTAAAATACAAAGTTTTTTCCATTGAAGAAAATTCACCTAAAATAGTTTATTGTTTATATATTTTATTTTAAAAATTCTTTTAAATATGCTTCAACATGTCATTTCATATTATCGTTGAACAATTCAAAATATGCAATTTTCAATTAATTTATTTTTATTTCTTTTTAGTCAAGAAACTAAAATTCTGTTGTGAAAATTTATCAGAGCATATTTATTTATTTATTATTTACTTTCCAAAACATTTCATAAGATAATTAAAAGTTTTTATACGATTTCCTTATGCTTGCATGCTTACAGAACACAGAGACAAATATTTCATTTAATATTTTCATATGTGCAGTCAATTTGTCAATTTGTTGAACTTTAACATTTATTTAAATTATTTTTCACTTGTAAATTTAAATACGAATATCATAGAAACAAATATAATAAGTAGAATTCTTTGTAATAAATAGATTATTTTTGCTTTTAAGTTTTTTTTAATACTCAGCTTAAGCAGCGGCTGATTGTAATACTTATTTGGCTTTAATTCTATGCACCATGTAACCTTTTTCACATCAAATATGATTGATTATGAGCTAAAGCTTTTGTAGTATTTCTTCATAATGTTAACAAACTGTACATTAAGTCGTTCTTCCAATACCACCTACCCAACTATTTTCAAACAAAGTTTTCCAGCAGCAACACGGAATAGTTGCAATGTTGTTCTTAACGGAAGTCACTCAATTATAGAGACAAACAATCTGGAGACACTAAGCCATCCCTTTCCTCACTGCACACACACACACACACATATATATATATATATTCAGTAATTAATAGGACCACACGTAGACCTCGACCCCCAAGACAATGTCTTAATCGGGGCTATAAATCTGGGCACGCATTTTAAAGAGTAAACAAGGGGTTAGACTGAGACAGAAATCTCATCAGAAATGCTAAAGACAAAGTCAAACAAGCAGACGCTAACCGACAACAGAACGGCTCGAGAAGCTTATCAAGCATCTGACATGTAATGACATTGAGACTCTCTATCTCTATCGCTTTCCTTTATCCACTTTCTCCCCCTCTTTGTCTAGAAGTTGGGTGCCGAAAAACGCGAACAGGTGCGGTAAAAGGTGCAGCAGCAGCCACACGCGTGTCATAATTAAAACGCAATTAGCATAATTTTGGGCTTATCAATGCATCACAAATAGCATTTTGAGTATTTACTGCACGACCGCAAAGTGTTCAATGTCCCAATGTTCCCATGTTCCCATGTTTCGTTCGGAGAGGCTACCCAGAGCTCTATCTCAAAGTCTCTCTAAGTAATTTTATGACTTATGGGACATTTCGAATGGCGCTGGCCAAGCAAATTGTAATGAAAAAGCATAAAAATGAAAATTATAGCGTTATATGCTGGAAGAAGGGGATGTTGACTGTAAGAGACGAGAGGACGACGTCGTCGACGACGACGACGACGACGACGACGAAGTCGTTGATGCTGTGTAAATTATGGCAACCATAAAGCGAATGGTCAATGACCAAGCCGCAATGAGTCGACCAGGTAGACTACCACCCCAGTCTCTGGGCTTAAGCTGGGTTCAGTTCACGTACAAATGTCGGCAACAAATCAAAGCCCAAAGAAAATTTGTGGTAATTGAAATTTTATGTGCCGTTTGAAGCTGCTGCCAATTGACTGCATACTTTGTGGTTAATTACATCAACAGAATTCTCAAAGAAATAATAAAGCCGCTGCAAAACGTACGCTATCTAGAGTGGCATTAGAGGCGAATGATTAAGAAAAGTTGCTCTAAGTAGCTTATAATAATTATATGAAAAGCGGCATAATTTCCCAAGACTTAACAGAGTTTTAAATTGTTATATAAATCAAAAAAATAATGTCGAAAATTATATGTAGAAACTGCTTTACTATTGAAACTAAGTAATGCAAATCTTGTAATCAAAGCTAATTACAACAATTTTTGTTATGGTCTATATAAGCTATGTAATATAAGATAAATTTTGAACTTTATAGATTTAAGATTATACTAAGCCCATAATTGGTTATTTTAAAAATATTAGGAATTCTTACTGGATACTTCTTCTATGTATAATAATATAGATTTCTGTTTTAAGTTATCTACCTTTTTGACCTATTTTAGTATACATAAAAAACAGCTATAGGAACTCTATCTAGCTGGTGTAAAACATGTTAAGCTTATCATTAATTAAATGTACATATAAAATACTTAATTATACCGTTATGTCAACTTTCAATACATGTACTTATCTCTCCACAATTCTATCCCCAACAAAAGTCGAGATTAATTTGACACAAATTTGACAAGCATATGGAATGGGTTGCATGCAAGAAATATATATTACCAAAATTTATATATAGTTATCATTGTCAGCAATGATCGATAATCGTACAGGGCTCATATAAAAATTATTAAACTGTCGAACGATACTTGAGAGTGTCAAAAATAGAAATTTACAAGAAATTTTATTACAGAATTGGGAAAGTGAAAATTGTAATCAAACTTCAACTAGGTAGAACTAAGAGGAATTTTAATTAAAGATAGTGCTAGCATTTTAGATTGGTGTTGATTGGCTACTTGTATACCTAGTCTATCTACCTACTTGTATACCTAGTCTATCTAGTAATAATATAAATGTGTTGAAGTTAAACAATTTTCTAAATTTCTCGCTCGCGCTCTCACTTATCAGTCAACAGGCTCATAGTCTATCCGAATCAAGCATTTAACACATTGCCACAATAATTTGGGTCAATGGACTTGAGAAAATTGTGTTTTCATTTTGTACAGTTCTGTTTTATGGGCACATTATGTTGCCAGCAATTGGTATCACAGAAAGACAGAGAGAGTGAGAGAGAGGGCTGTCCGTCCCTTAAATGATATGGGGTAAACAAAACAGCGCCCAATCATAATATGATTGCATTCGTATTTATACTAGTGTATAGTGTATGTGCTTGGGTACTTGCATTGTTTACTTTCGATAAAGACCACAACGAGTAAGGAAATTGACTCTATAATGGTTTGCCATATACATTCAAGTACCGCCACCCGATTTCAAGTGCCACCTGAGTCAGATCGGAATCGGAGTCGGAGTCAGTGTTGGAGTCGGAGTCAGTTGGTGTTTTATTGGTGCCGACGGGGTAAACGTTGTTGAGGGGCGCGTATCATTTGTGGTTTGTTTAGGTTCGATTTCATGTTCGGTTTTTGTTTATAAAAATCATTCGTAATTTTTTATTTTTCCCCTCTCTCTTTCCCGCTCTTTCCCTCGTCGTTTTTAGTCCATTTTATTTTTTTTATTGCTACACTGTGGTTGTTGTCGGAACTGTTTAGCATTTATTTGCTCAGTTTGCCGTCGCCGCCGACGTCGCCAGTTTGTCTGGCGTGGAACTGGCAATGGGGATTGATATTGGGGAATGGTATTGAATATTGCGGCTGTGTGGATTGCGGTCCGGACTCCGGACCTCGTGGCGGCTGTTGATTTTATATATATTTTTTTATTTTTTATGGTTTCCAAACAAAAGGCGCAACTCATTTTGTTTATATAATTTTTTTGCTCTTGTTGTTGTATTTTATATTTAAACAGCCAATTTATATGTCGGCAAATGACAGTATCGTGTTGGCTTATACGACCAACCAATTGAAATATGGCCAATAAAAATGTGATGAAATGCAGTTGCACATTTCAGTTGCAGTTGACGGTTATGAGATTTGTTAACTCTACAGTGTACAGTATAGGGTATTACATAACTAGCATTCCACTTACCTGTACGTCTTTGGAGAACATATTGTTCGTATGTATGATAACAGCACTAAAATTTCGCACAGTCTCGAACTCAAATGTGATTTCAACTGGTCGCCCGAATAGAGTATCATTACGCCAACCGATCCATTCGTAGCCTAAAAAATGACAAAAATATTACCAACTATATAAATATATATATATAAATACTGTTTATTAACTAGGCCCATAGACAACTAGTTAGAACAGCTAACAGCTGTGGTACTGTTATGTTTGGTTCATAAACAATTCTATGCAACGACTCTTGGTCGAGTTAAACACAATTTTATGTGGCATTTATTGGCAGCAACAACTTGTTAAGCAGAGCAGAGGCTTGTCTAGTCTTAAACACTTTATGTGGCAAGTAGTACGAGTATTTAGTGTGGCATAATATGAGAATTTATGTAGCATTATTCTTTTGATGTAAGCCGAGCTTAGAGCACAATTTTTAGTAAAATATTTTTACCTTTACCAAAGCCATTGATATCCATACGAAAGTTATCCTTGCCCCGTTGACCATCTACCAGTTGGCCCAGTCCATTTACAAAGCGATCAGCTTCCTCGTGCCCGTCGTAAGTCTTGTCGGATAGATCGATTTCCATACCCCGCTGTACGCCCTTTGGTATACTATAGGCGACTATTCCCTCTGTAAAAGTCAACATGTTGCAAGTTATTTGTTATTCGAACTGGTGAAAGGCAAAGTAATGCAATATATGTACATGTACACAAATTTAAGGCGATTTGTGGCTTTAAATTTTAAGCTACTTTTAATTATAAGCCATTTTATACCTACGACTAGGCATTGGCTCATGTTAAACTTATATAAAAATCGTAAGCAATTTTTAACCAAAAAGCGATAAATTCACATAAAAACTGTAAATTAAATATGCAGCATGCAACCGTCTAAACTTTGTGCCACAACAACGAAGCCTTTAATAAAACAATAAAAGAAACTAACTAACATTTTCTTTGCTTGTTGCTTTGGGCTCTCAAATGCAAAACAAAGTCATCAAAACCGGTCGCACGCCTGATTGCATGATTGCAAATACTCTATTCTTTACACTCAGTACTAAGAGTATTAAAAGAGAGTATTAAAATAAGAACTGAATTAGGTCTGAGGATTATAGTTTATTTATTCTATATAGCGTGTATTATGTGGAGTATCATAACGAAGTGTATATATACCAAAGTAGTAAAGGGTATGCGAATTTCGAGTAAATTTTTAGTTTACAATTTTAACATTGACTTCAACTAAAAGATACTTTAGTTGTTTGCTAGCTGGAGGGCATGAACAAGTGCGACCATGATGACGGCTTTGCAGTAGAGGGCAGGGGCAGAACGATAGCTATGGCCATAATTCATGGCTATAGATGGACCACTTACCTTCCCAGGCGCAGCCAACAATCTCGGCGCGCAGACAGACTGTGCGATCGTATTGACTGTAGGGATAGATGCGAACCTTGGACGCAAAGATGCTGGGCTGTAACACGTTCTCCACCTCGCTGTAGGTGTTTATATTGCCGGGAAGTATCTGCAAGATGCAACAGAAATAAAAATAAAATGTTATTAATGCCCCAGCTGGTTGAACGTGTGGGTTTGGGGGAATTTGAGCGCAGTTTTTGCCGAAAAACAAAAGCGTTCAAATTGATTTTCCTGGCTTGCACACAATAAATCGATGGAACGGGCTCAGGGCAAAGGGGTTTGGCCAATGCAATCGAGGGACACCTACGCAATTCTCGCTCTCGCTCAACCGCGATAATTCGCACGTAAATTGTGCTGCCTAAAGATGTAGATACATTTTGTATCTGTTCAAAAGCTTGCGGTTATTGCGATGCTTATCTCTGCCCAGCCCGTTTTGTGATTAATGTGTGAATGGTGAGAGAGAAAGATTTGGCACTCCCGCATGCCCTCATTCCCGCAATTCGATACTCACCTCTTTGCCTTGTATGCTCTTCCAACGCAACCATTTCTCAAATCCTGGCCTCCAATATTCCAATACATAGGCCTCAGTATATTCTTGGCCCTGACCTTTGCCAAACCGACCCTGCGTGCGTATGGCGCTCACCAAATGCACCTGCAGCAGATCAATTTGCAGATATTCCTTGAGACCTCGTGAGACCATGTGCTTGGGACACCAGGCTCCACCATTGTTATCCACCTTGAGTCTGTAATGTATTCATTGTGAGAAAGTGTGAATAACTTTTAGCTCTATAGTTAGGCATTAAGTCTTAAATTATATGATTATTATAATACCAATATCATAAGAGTTTGATTATCATACTCATATGATTATTTTATTACCAACCTTATGTAGTTAGTTGGTTACACATTGTATTTCTTCTACTCTGTAAATATTGTTGTTAAAAGATCGTATATTTATTGATATGACTGTTAAATTAACATCTCTGCTTGAAACAAAACAAGTGCATATTGGGAATGCAGCAAATTGGCAATAGATGGCGCTGAGACATAGCGTATACATTGTTAGGCTTAAGCCATGCAGCTGCAGTAAACATAAGAAGGAGGCATCTGCAGCTTGATAAAGGTATGTTGATAGCCTAGTTAATTCTAATAATGACTCTATTAGAATATCTTTTTTAAAACTGTTATTAATTTTGTGTTAAAAATATAAGAACCAATCTAAAATAAACCTGTATAGAATAAGTGGAAGCCTACAAGAAGTTCATAGAGCGCAGACAGACAGAGCTGTATCGAATCGTCTAGTGGATCGGGAACCTATATACTTTTTTACGTTCGGAGATGCCTTCCCCTGCTTATTATGTACATTTGTCTAAATGTTCTACTTTCTCAACGGATAAAGGGACTACTAATTCAACAAATACTTTTGCATTCTGCAGTGCATTCTACAGCAGGAACTCTGATAGCAGAATAAAAATAAAATAAAATAAAAAATCTATTTGTGGTCGAATACAGTTATAAATCAGTGTAGTAATATTTATGGGCAAATGTTTATTTCAATCTGTTGTATTTGTTGTTAATAACTAAATGTTAATTGTAATTATTATTATTAAAAGTGTGCTTACTTTTGCTTTTATATTTTATTTGCTCTTTGTTCTTTTATTAACTATATTATAAATAATTAATTTGAATTGATTGATTTAATGCATTGTCACGCCCACTTGGCTTGTAACCCCCAAGGTTTGTTAATTGTCAAGCATATTTTTTTTTAATTTGCTACCCTTTTTTTACCCGTTTTTTTCGCTCTGCCATTTTCGTATTGGCGTTAATTATTTTATTAAATTAAGCAGTGGCTATTTCTGTGGAATGTGCCTGTAATTGAGCTGCATTTCAATTGAAATTGCTGCTGCTAATTAAATGTCGTTGGCTTTGCATGACAAACCATAAGTATTTTACTTTTGTTGAAAGCCCATTAAGTGTCAATTGTGTTCAAAGTTATTGTATAACAACACTTTAACTTCAAAGTAAAATACTATATGTATCGAGGTTTAATCGTAATAAGAGTAGGGGAAACAAACCCCCAAATAACTTGCCTTAACTTAAGACTAAAGATTCGCCTATCTAATTAGGAAAAGAAAGCGGGAAGAACCTTATTTAGCTGCTTTATAGAAACTAACTTCAGGCTAAGAAACTGAAGTTAACTATTTATATAGAAACCATCGATAAGCCAATCTGAATGCGTTACCAACAATAAACCTGAATATATAAACAAACAAAAATTATGTAGTCGAATGTACCTGACTACGAAAGCCCCTTTGCCTACAGCCACAGACATACACACACATACAAACAGTTGTACACGCACTTTAAGCCATTTCGCTTACCTTTTAGCTCCATGGTCTTCATAACGCGATACTTAAAGTTAGATAACTGCTGTGTTTTCTGTTCAATCTTAGCGAGATTCATAAAGTAGATTAAGATCGGCTAAAAATTGTGATAAATAAACTATTTTTTTGTATCGCGCGGGTCAGGAGAGGAAATTTTAAAATGCTAAACAAACTCTACATTTTAAATATGGTTGCCTTAGCTCTTTGAGAAACAGACAGACAGACAGCAGACGGACAGGACTAGATCGATTCGTTTTGTCATTCTGATCAAGAATATATATAGTTTATGGGGTCTCAGATGATTATTTGTAACTGTTAAATACTTTTCGATTTTGCGCATTTCCATTGGCTCCATTTTTTCTTTTTTCAAAAGTCAAAGGGGCTAAATACTAAAGCAAAAGCTAAGAGTTTTTTTTGAAAAATTTTTGATAAAATCTGTTAAAATATATAAAATGAAAATGGTATTAAATTAAGAAAAGTTTTTATTTTTTAAATTATATTGTCATAAATTGTCAGAATTAATACTGTTATAAGCCATTCAACTAACAGTTTTCTGCATTAGCTTTTATATATATTTATTGTTAAATTTTGGGTTTATAATCAAATCAAACAAAATGCCAATATTTATTCAATAAAAGTTTTTGCATGTATCAAGGCGGCAATTTGCATACTTAATCATTTTTGGTTTGAATGACTTTTCAGCTTTTCCTTTTTTTTATATATATATATTTTTTTTTTTGTTATTTTGCCGCAACATTCGCGCTCAATTTATGAATTATTTCCACAACAGCTGCGGCAGTTTGGCAGTTTTCACTTTCAGTTTTCAAACAGAAACAAAATACAAACAAAAACAAAAAAAGAAGCAACGAGAAAAACAACGAGAAAAACAAAAAAGTTAACCACACGCTGCGCTGCTATAGAAACTTTCAGGCATGAGAAAATGGAAAATTCAACTCAGCTCAACTCAACTCGACACAACTCGACTCGAAACTCAAGCGGCAACTATTTTTTTATTTTTTTGTGTTTTGCAAAACTCAAAAACTGCAACTGCATTGCGACAATTTCTTCATATACAGAAAGCCACACACAAACACATATACAAACACACGCACATATTGACACACACACATTCACACAGAGACAGAGAATAATACAATATCTATGTGCTGTATGGCATACGCTATATGTTCATATTCATATATTATCTAGTTTATAGTTGGCTTGTATTAGAATACCGAGGGGAGGACATAGAACACTAAATCATGCAAGTTATTGACTCATGCAAAGTCATTTAAACAATTTACACAGTTTGCTATAGACTACAGAATAGAGTCATAAATAGACAGAGGGACAGACAGTAGTAAAGAGTTATCCAAAATGGTGAGGGGGGGGGGGCAGGGAATTACCATGGGATGCATATTTATTTGTGCAACATGTTGCTTGCATATGTACACACATATATATATATACAGTATAGTTTAGTTCTGCCCCAGTTTAAGTTGTTGAAAAGTGTATGGAAAGTTGCTTAAGCACGTGATTCCTACATAGTAGAATATATTGTTTAAAACTCGTCTAAAGGATAAAATCTTTTTATATTATAATACTTTTCAATAACTATAAGTATCTATTATTGATTTTAGATTGCACAACTTACATTGAGTATAAAGATTATCAAACTTAACAATAACTTATATTATTCCATGAAAAGTAATCAAAATATATAACAAATTTCTATTTGGAGTTCATTTTAAAGCTTTTATTTCATATTATTTAAGAGGCTTATAAGAGCTTAAAGAACCCTGTTGTTGGCTTATATAATATCCTATCTGATCTATTTTCAGTTGCTAATTAACTGTTGCTGCATATGCAGCAAACTACGCTTCAAATCTGACAGTGGCCAAATCAGCAATAAGCGCATCCTGTGGAAATTGCTGCAAATTTTCCGCATGGCAAGCGCCATACAAACGGCTAAACAGCTGATATAAACTGATGCATAGTGGAGCGATGGCGAAGGGGCTTACTGTTGGGAATAGCTTCACAGGAGTAAGTCCTTACATATCCCGACATGACCTACATTATGTTATGACTCTGACTCTACATTTGATGGGCTTGGGATTGGGTCTGGTATATACATATTTTTTTGCCCTTTCCATTTCATTTACATTTACATTTAGTTTTCTTTTTTTAGGGGCATATGTGTGTGTGTCAGTCTATCTGTGTGCCATATTTTTTTGCTGCCACTGTGCGCCATTTTTTTCCGCCATTTACGTTAATCGCGGTTTACAACACGCCGACAACAACAGGCTAAGGGGGTGGGATGGAGTGGTGTGGTAAGGCAACGGCTCTCATATGCAAAATAGGCAGAGGAGAATACCAAGTTGTTCTTGGTTCCCCCTAGACAATGTTCTCTATTCGTTTCTCTCCTACTCGGAATCTCTCTCTGTCCTCCTCTTTCTCTATGGACTTTGCCTATTTGTAAAGTGTGCGCCGAGTTTTTTACATTAATATCAATTTTGTTGTCATAAATCCAATGAGATGTGACTTTGCTCTGCGGCTTCAGGGGCTTGACATTAGCCGTTGACTTTGGCTTTTATTATGTTTTATTTGTTTTGGTAACGAAGAGTATCTAGAAAAGTAACAGTTATCGGTTAACATTCTATAATATATAATATAGCAGTTATGAAATAAAAGTAAAACTTAATTGTACAAATTTTTATTTTAAGAAGTCTTTCTTTGGCTCTAAGAAAGTGTTTCTTTTTCTTTTCATAATAATATACTACTATTTAAAGAGTGTTTGTTATTCGCTAAGGTTAACACTTTCTTTCGCAATATTTTTGCCGTATGTTATGTGTATTTCTTACGACAGCAGCTGTTTATTACCGTTAACATACGGGTCACCTGGGATGGCAGTTTAGCATCATTTGCATGACAAGGCTGCAAAAATGTTTTCTCAATGCGCATTCAAATTGGGCAAATAATAGGCGCATGGAAAAGGCCTTGGTGTAGGCTGGAGCATGCCGAGTGATGATGCCAAGCCATGCCGAATGCCTAATAGCGTGCTCCACTTACATAATGTAGGCTCCAAAGTATGGTATCCTATGCTGCTGTGCTGTACTTATTATACAGACCCGAAAAGTGTACTATATACGTTTTTGGGGAACATCATTTTACACTGCATTCAGCTGAAGGCTTTCATTAGCTTCGTTTTAAGCAATGCCAGGATGCCTTCGTCATCTCATTTACAACTAACGAGGCAGATACTTGGATACTTGAATACCTGAATACGTGAATACTTGAATACTTGAATACTTGAATACTTGGATACTTCTATACTGATAATGTTCGTTATGAGTACATGGCAGCAAAAACTTTTTAAATTTTTTATACTTTTATTTTTTCTTTTCCATTTTACCATTGCTGGAAAAACTGTATCGAGTTCCAAATATGCCGTGCGAAAATTTTATGTTGGCATACAAAATATTTGCAGCTCTTCCTGCTTGGAGCTGAGGTTTCATTTTACAGCAAATTGTTGCATTCTTTGCGGTGCTCTGCTGCTGCTGCTGTTGCTGGTGCTTTGTATCTGTGTTTATGTGTGTTTTGTGTTTTGTGTTTTGTCCTGTATATAGTAGCTTTCCATTGCACATTTTAGAACGTTATGGTCAGCAAGCAGCAGGAAATGGCACCTAGCGCCACTTTTATTTAGGCAAAGCTACTAAAATATGCCATAAAAAGCTGTAGCTATCGCATAACTGCAGCACACAAGCGTGTACAAGGTGCCCAACCACGAAACCAGCACAGCTAAGTGGCCGTAATGTTGCATTTGCACACACACACACACAAATACACATACATATACATATACGTATACATATTAAGAGAAGACAGAGTTTGGCAGGGAACTCTAACTAGGTCTTGGGTTGTTTTATGCTCCCAAGCCATGCCAGGAATGGCTGCAAACGCGGCTGAAATTGGAGTCAACCAACAGATATACAGGCATTTACACACACATGCAGTCTATTTAACACTTACTCATGCACACATACACACACACACATGTATATATATATATATATATATATATGTTTAAACAGATACATTTATAGGGTACTAGGTTCTGTGTACTGTGGTAAAGTTCTGCTCGTTTTTAATATAAATTCATGTCGCTTTCACTTATGCTCTGTGTATGTGTGCGTGTGCGTATACTTGTTGTGGCCTTACACACATTTATTTAGATAATTATGAAAATATATGCATGTATATGTGGCTCGATGGCCGCGTCATGTGGCACGTAACAGCGCTACATTTGGTTGGTCCGCAGTGCTAAAACCAGCTGCTTGCAGTATGAAATTGTTAGCACATGTTGATAATATTGCAAAAGTCAAGTAAACTTTTCAATTTGGATATATATAAAAACTTTTACAATGTCTTAAAAATAAGGCTAAATAATAACTAAAGTTTGGTGGAACACAGGATTTAATTAGAATGGATGTGAAAGCTGTTAGATCTGAAGTAACTTTAAGTCAATTTTATTGTTATAGTGGCTTTCAATGTTCTTTTTGAAAAGATTTGATACAAGTATTTGAGTATATCCTGCTAATATGACTATTGACTACATTTCAATGCACTTAATACCTTGGATCTATTATTTATTTAAATGCTCTTATACAATACTCCTTAGATTTCTAGTCCTTTTGGCATATTTATTGTGCGTTTACTCAATGTTAAATTTCATTTGCATATATTTTACTCATAGAGGAAACCCCTATAGCTTAGGTGCCCAATTGGTTTGTTGTGCTAAGCACAATGCAAACTTCCGACCCTTTTTTTCATATTCAAGAAAAGGCTTTGCCTTTAGGCTGATATGTATATATGATATACATATATATATTTATATATATCTATCTATTTCTTTGTATCATATCTTTGTGCAATGCTTTTGAATTTGCGTGTCCTTTTTTTTTCTTTTCTTTTTTTTTTTTGGTGCTATGGGACTATGCTTAAGAAGCGGAGTCTTTATCAAATTTCGTTTGCAACTTATTTGCTGTTTGTTTTTTATTTTCTTTCTCTTTTAATGAGGTTGTCTAGATTTCTATTTGGGGCTAGAGTCTTTGAGGATGCCGGCACAAGTGAAATCCTTCAAAATATGCTACAGTTTATAGCGCAAAAAGTTAAGCTGATTTGGACTGAATGAAGTTCGTTTGGTTGGGCAACTTAACTTTTGCCTTGTGAGGGTCCAAGACAAAACTTAAGCAGCTTACATTTACAGTATATACACTCACATATGTTTTGAGTGTCCCTAACATGCTGAAGGCTTTCTAATAAGTAACACAGCAAAAGGATTGTTAGCGAAGGGCAAGGATTGCCTCTACAACAACAATAACCTTATTGCATATGTGTTACAAGGGTAACGAAGAGTAACAAGCTCACAGGTGACGGCAAAATATTTACGTTTTCAATTTCATATACTTGGGTGTGTATATAGTGTGTGTGTGAAATGCTTAAGGGACTTAAACTCCTCATGAGAATCATGCACATTTATATTCCCTCTCCTACACATATTTATTTTTCATTTAATTTCCAATTTTTCTTTCTTTCAACCTTTTTAATGGCACTTGATGCAATTAAAATGCCAAGCCAACGAGCTTGGCTCTCCACTACACCCTCTTTGGCTCTATCTGCGACTGCTCTGTGCCTCCTGCCAACGGCTTGTAAGCTACTAAAAATTATTTTTTACGATTGTCATAAAGACGTCGGCGTTGCCGTTGCCGTTGCCGTTGCCGTACACATCCTTTTCCTATCCGTCCCCCTTTAGGTTCCTAGTAATGTCTTACCCCGTCCTTTCACATAGCAAAACAATGGGTGTTGCCTTTGTTTCTATCGCTTGACTGAGTAAGCAGCAGCGCCTCCTAGCGTCTGTCAGCGGCAACGGAAAAGCAGCAGTTCCTCGTGTTTTTAATTAAATTTTTCAATTTTTTTTTTGGTTTTTTTTACCAAAATATTTTGCTAAGCTTCAAGACTTTGACGTTTTCTGTGGCAACAACTTATGCCAAGGCCAGACCAATCCCAAGCAATCCTTTACAAATTAATTTTTAGACTTGAAATGAGCGTCAGCTGTATTTTTATTGCCTGTTACCATGTACCCCACACTGTAGATACCTTTTATAGTAAGTTCAATGTCAATTTAGTACAAATTGAAGAAATGTGTTAAAAGCAATAAGCGAATACACTGCAGTCACTAAGCTTTGTGTTAATTATATCGAATATAGTGTTCGGATAGTCCTCTATCCTTGAGCCTCTTAAATATTGGAAAAAGTGGGTAGGAATGCAAAGGTGCTGACTTGAAAGTTAGTCTACTTAATTGGATTTTTATTAATTATATACACATTATAATATGAACACAATTTGTTCATGAATTTTCCTCAAGTGCACTGGCAAATTTAAACATATAGAAAACTCTCCTTTGCTCTAATATTGCAGCTTGGCTTTGAGTTCACGTATTATAACCTACATTAGAGCCTGTTTAAACCATATCATCTGAGCTCTGGGGCATAATAGCTTTTGTGTTATGCTTTCATGATTACAGTAAAAACAAAAAGGCAAACTAAGGATGAAGCAGAGGTTGAGATTAAGGCTGAGACTGAGGTAGAGGCAAAGGCAGTGACAGAGGCGGAGGTCGTAGCTGATGCTGGTGTTAACCCTTGCATATCGCAAATTGCACACAAAGTAAACGGACAACAGAAGCAAAAACAGCAAGAATAGCAACAACATAAAGGAGCAAAAACAACAAACACATGTGCTGTTTCTTTGTGCCTTGTCCTTTATCGATTTCTTAGTATGTGCCATAAAACGCTAATGGCCGCCACCTCTCACATCCCTTAGCTTTCTGATGCTTCTGTCGCCATTTTACTTTTCATATTTTCCATTGAACTTTAAGCCGTTGACGTAGTTGCTCATGTTGTTGCTGTTGTTGCTGTTGTTGCTGTTGTTGCTGTTGTTATTTTAGATGTTGCTTTTGTTGTTGCTTTTGTCGCATTGCCATTCGCTTAAGCCCCAGCAAGCCTCCATTTTTATTGTCATCTTTTCCGTTGTCAACCAACGCTTCAGCGTGTTTGCCATTTTTCTAGGTTTTCACCACTGACGCCAGCGTCTTCTTGCAATTTCCACTTGACACAATGGCACACAAAATGCAAAACTCTTTTGCAGTTTTTCTTTCTGTTATTTCTTTTCTCCTTTTACCCTACCTTTACCCTCATTCAATGTTGTCTTCTTGTTTTCTGTTGTCTTCTGTAAAGTGTTGCCGGCATTTGAATTGTATGCTTTTTATATGTATATTTATATATATATATATATAAATATAAATATATATATATATATATATATATATATATATATATATATATATATATATATATATATGTATGTATGTAGAGTATATATGCAGCCCAAGCAAAAGTTGCTCGCTGCATGTCAGTTTCCATTTTACCATTTTTCATTTACTTTTCTTTTGGCAGCTGTTTTTCTTTATTCTCTCTCGCCTCTAGTTGCGTTGCAAGTCGGCTTAAGCTTTTCCTCGGCTGCAGTTTCTGTCATATTTGTTGTTGCAGCTTTCTTAAGTCATTATTGTCAGGGCGCAATAACTGTGACAAAGTCATCTTTGTGGCTAGTGCCCTCCGCAGTTCCGTTCTTACCACCCATTGTATCCTTGATTCCACAGTGTTTGTATCCTTCTTTGAGGTCACGCCTGACTTTTGTTTTAATGGCCTGTCATATTTGGAAACTCTTGACAGAGCTTCCACTTTTGATGAATACATTTTAGATGAACTCAATGGCAACTGCTGCATAAGAACTGTAAACACTTCGAACCAAAGAACTAAATATGCTCTGATGAGCTTCTTTTCTTAAAATGTATTTTAAGACTCATCCTCAAACTAGAACTTTATATAATATGATGTATAACTTTATCTGATGTATAACTTTATCTGAGAGATAAATTTATTTGTTGAATATATATTTATTATATCCGTTTTGCAGTTATATTACATATAAGTTGATTCTTTATTAGTTCAATAACTTTTATCTGTTTCGATCGCCATGCACCTGGGCAAATGTTAACTCAAATAACATAGCTTGACCCAACCTTGATAAGCCACTCCCCCTAGTCTTTATATAGCATAATCAAGCGAAAACTTGGCGTTTCAAAACACTTGATACAAATATTAGCGAAGTCTTAGCGAACTGTATGCCACATTCCAAATTGCCTTTTCCCAAGTTGCACTACAATTACTTTTACTGTACTTTTATCTACAACTGCATACTTATACTGTAACCTCTATTGCCCAAGCCCTTGTGTCAATCTTTATCAAATACAAATAGACAAGAAGCTGTAACTGTTTTTTGTTAACTGCTGGGTTTTGCTTGTTGCCCGTTGCTTGTTGCTTATTGGTTGCTGTTGCTGTCGTTTTTCATCTCAAAGTAGCAGTTGCAGTTGTCGGAGTGAAAACGTTTTAGGCAAATACACACGTTACTAACTCTATAAATATACTTAGGCAAATAGCCTTGAAGACAGACCAGACACAAGTTGCCATCGGACCCGCTCACTCA
This sequence comes from Zygothrica quintamaculata, assembly GCA_037044455.1. Taxonomy (NCBI): domain Eukaryota; kingdom Metazoa; phylum Arthropoda; class Insecta; order Diptera; family Drosophilidae; genus Zygothrica; species Zygothrica quintamaculata. Next base: position 19,189 of record JBAMBS010001895.1, read on the forward strand.
ATTGAGTTGTCCCGGGTCGTCTCGGTCACATTGTTGTCGGTTGCACATGCGCAGCCTTCTACTCAACTAGCCAGTTGACAACTTGTTGTCGGCTTTGCCTCTTGTTTGTTTTTCAATTTCCGAGGCAAACATTTTCATGGTATTTACTCTGCGTATTTGAAGTTAACTGGTATTGCATAGTCGTTGCTTTCAGTGTTGGTGCTACTGCTGTGTATGTTGCTTTTGCTGTCTCTTCTCGTTACGCATGCGCGCAGCACAATTTGCTGCCTGAAAGCGTCTCAATTGTGTTGACCTGTTGACAGATGTGGCGAGGGGAGAGGATAAAGAAGAAAAGTTGAGCCTGGGGCCTAGCTGCTTGGTTATTTTGCGCTGCTATTTGCTATGCAAATTTTGGTAGATTATTTTGAAAGCGCAGCCCAAAAACTGGCATAGGCAAGTTGTCCTATGGAATATAAGAACGGACTCTCTTCTTAAAGACTTATTGAATGTTTCATTTAAATGGAATAAAAATTTAAAATCAAACACAATTTAAAAATCAAACATAAAGTCTTTCTCCTTGTTAATCTTTGAAAAATAGACATTCATACAGCCGGACAGACTCAACTAGTTGTATTGATCATGATTTTCTAACTCTCTTTGCCTTTAAAAAGGTGGAAAAGGGACTTGTGCAAAATTGAAAAGTATGTAACAGGTAGAAATAATTATCGATTATAAGTATATATATTTTGAATCAAGACGACAAGACAAGACAATCCAACCCTGTCCGTCCCTGTCCCTGTCTGTCCGTTCGTTCTAACTTGTTAGCTTATCGAATATAAGTTTAGAAATTTTAGACAAAGATAATAAAAGTTTGCAAGAAAGTCATCTTTGAACATCATTTCCGAGGGTTTAGTAATAAGTTTTTGATCTTCTAACATAAATTTGTTTAGATTTTTTAAACTATTTTTTTAACAAGAGTGATTGGATCATCAAAGGAATATTTAAACTCAGAGAATATTCCTTTGACTACACAATATAAGTTAAATATATATATATATATATATAAGTATAATATTTACTTACGAGAACTGTTTATGAATCTATATATATTTATAAACAGCCCCTCGTTAGTAAATATTTAATTAATGTATATAAGTAATAACGCTACATATTTTGACACTAGAGATAAGGTAACAGTGAGTTTTGAATTTTTCTAGATTATAAAATAAGGCTACAAATGCATGTCTAATACATTTCCAAAGTAAGACTCTAAGAGTCAAGTATCTATAAATATGGACTCAAAAGATGGAATTTTCATGAACAGATAATGGACGAAATGCACATATCCATGATAGAACAAGGCACGTGTTTACTGGCTGTTGACGAGAATAATGAGGGCTGCATCGCAGGACTTGTATTAGCTGGAGCTAAGTACCCGAAGGACTTAGAGAACGATCGTCAAGACTTGGAGAAGTTGGAACAAGGCTATTTTAGTAGCGTATTTAATCTTTTGTTTAAGGTTGAATCTGAGGCCAATATCTATGCGCGATACGGAGTATCGAAGTTACTTTACTCTCACATAGGTGATCTAAAGCAGAATAAAGCTTACGTCATGTTGATATTAGTATAAGGTCCGTTACGATAACTTTTGGTTGGTTAATAAGTAACTAATAGAAATCAATTAAATATGATTATATTTATTACACTCTAGTTTATAATTAAACCAAACATTTATAATATAAATAATCAAATACCTTTAAAAATACCTAAAATCTATTTTCATAATACTTTAATATTTTATATGATTCTAGAGTATGAACAAAAAAAGGGTTCATATAGTTAAAAAAATATTAATATATAATAAATTGCAAAATAGATATACTGTCAGCTTTTATCAGTAATTAAGTAACATCTAGTTTCTAGGTTTGGTTGTTGTAGTTATAATAGTCTTTGAGAAACAGGCAACTGTACAGACAAGATTATATATGCTTTAAAGGGTTTCAGATGTTTATTTCAACCTCTTACATTTTTGGTGCTTGCAAAAATCAAACAGCTTCGTTTGCCTTTTTTTAGACCCTTTGCCTTCTTGTAAAAAAAGAGCAAAGCGGAGCTATTGGAAATGTGCAAAATCCAAAAGTATGTAACACATAGAAATAATCATCGGAAACCCCATAAAGTATATATATTCTGAATCAGGACGACAAGACGAGTTCATCTAGCCCTGTCCGTCTGTCCGTCTGTATGAACGCCTGTTTCTCAGAGACTATAAGAGCTAGAGCAACCAAACTATGAAATCTAGATTCGTTATGTTTGTACGCTGTACAAGTTTGTTTTTGATTTTTGAATTTCCTCCCCTGACCCCCGCAAATCGAAAAAAACGATTATTAAGCATAATTTTCAACCGATCAAATTTATTTTTGGTACACATCATAATTAGACCATTCTTGATCGATGTTGTAAGTCTGGGTAAGATTGATCAAAAATTTCGGAAGTTATAGATCATCGAAAGTGGCGTTATGGGCTCCGGGGGGTTATAGTAGTGCGCGCAAAATAAGAGCTAGAGCAACGAAATTTGGAACGTAGATTTTTTATGTTTGTACGCTATACGAGTTTGTTTTTGATTTTTAAATTTCCTCCCCTGACCCCCGCAAATCGAAAAAAACGATTATAAAGTACAATTTTTAACCAATAAGATTTCTTTTTCGCACACATATTAAGTAGACCATTCTTCATCGTTGTGAGTTTCGTTAAAATTGAACAATAAACACGGAAGTTATACAACATTAAGTACTGCGATATAGAGCGTGGGGGTTAAAAGGTGCGCGCAATGGCTAAGTACGTGCAGAACTGTGTGTATGTATGAGTATGTGTGTGTTTGGCTGTATATGTAGGCAAAGCGGCTCTCGTAGTCGGGTACACTCGACTACAGACTTCTTACTTGTTTTTTAAGTTAAAGTGATTAAAAAATAACGAAAAGATGACTTGCTAGATGAATAAAGCTTATCAAATTTGGGTTTAGAGATTGTCAGCTTATTATCTTAGATAGTTTAAAAACAAGACTCATTTACTAAAGCGTTTTAAACATATCTTCCGTGGGCTGTTTTAAAGTTTATGATATATCGGAACAGTCAACATAAATTTGATTAGACTTCTAAACTCTTTTTTGGAGAAGAGTAATTCGAGTAATTCCATATAGAATTAAGAAAAAAATTTAATCTGAAAGATTTTTCCTTCGACTTCATAATATAAATTAGTTATAAAGAACTCCTCGTTATTGTATTTTTTATTGATGTGTTGAAATTCAAGATTATATACAAAGAAAAGTTATATATTTTGGCACTAAAGATAAGGTTTCAAATTTTCAGTCTTCCTAGAATTAGCCTAGGTTATAAAAGTACACTGTAAAGTGCTTGGCTAAAACATTTCCAAAGTAAGCGCCTACAAATCAAATATGGACTCAAAAGATGGAATTTGGATTCGCATCATGACTGTGGAGGATTACCCAAGAGTTAAAATATTTTTGTCAGAAAATTACTTCCAGCAAGGAGATCCTCTTTCCAATTCCACCGGGGAGAACTTGCAACGTTATCATGAACAGATGATAGAAAAAATTCACATATCCATGATAGAACAAGGCACGTGTTTACTGGCTGTTGACGAGAAGAATGAGGGCTGCATCGCAGGACTTGTGTTAGCTGGACCTAAGTACCCGAAGGACTTGGAGAAACGTCGTCAAGACTTGGAGAAATTGGAACAAGGTCCTTTAACTACCATATTCAAACTTTTGTTTAAGGCTGAATCGGAGGCCAATATCTATGTACGTTACGGAGTATCGAAGTTACTTTACTCTCACATAACCAATGTGCATGTCTCCATGCGTGGTAAAGGTCTGGGCAAGCGTCTAGCAGCTGCTTTAATGGATGTGGGTCGTTCCAAGGGTTTCACCCTTATGACAGCAAAGTGTACAAGTTTCTATTCTGCACGTCAGAAGGAGGCCTTGGGTATGAAGTGCATTCATTCTGTGGCCTATGCAGATTATAAGGATGCAAATGGAGAAGTGATTTTCAAACTGCCAGCACCACACACACACCTACGAGTAATGGCTATCAAACTGTAAACATAACTCAGTCAGCTTAGCTAAATATAAAAGTTTATTATTTATTATTCAAATCATAATTTGATAATGATAAGGTAACTTGATAAAATGACTGCTACATTACATAAAATAATTCTATTTAAGAAGATCAGAAAAGTAACCAACATTTATTTATAAAGTAAACGCCGGAAAGTCAAGTTGTCAATTGACATGAAATCCAAGGATGGAATTCTCATTCGCACAATGACAGTGGGAGATTGCGAACAAGTTAGTTTATTCTTGAGAGAAAACTACTTCCAAGGAGAGCCACTAAATGATTGCTCTGCAAGAGATGTCCAGCATAGTTTCGATGATTTTCTTATATCTATCATAAAGCAAGGCACCTGTTTAATAGCCATTAATGAAAATAACAATGATATTATTGTAGGTGTTGTTGTGGCCGGAGCCAAGTGCCCAAGTGACTTGGAGAAAAATCTCAAAAAATTAGTCGGAGCTGAGCCAAGTCACGGTACTCGTATAGACCAGCTCTTATATAAAACCGAGTATGAAGCCAATATCTTTGAGCGCTACGGAGTGTCGAAAGTTCTTTTCTCCTACATAACCAGCGTGCAAGTCTCCATGCGTGGCAAGGGATGGGGCAAGCGTCTAGCAGTTGCTTTAATGGATGTGGGTCGTTCCAAGGGTTTCACCCTGATGACAGCGTTGTGCACAAGTTTCTATTCTGCACGTCAGAAGGAGGCCTTGGGTATGAAGTGCATTCATTCTATGGCCTATGCAGACTATAAAGATGCAAATGGAGAAGTGATTTTTAAACTCCCAGCACCACATACGCATCTGCGCGTATTAGCTATAGAGCTTTAAATAACATTTGTGATTCAATGGAAATTCGATTGATGATCGGTGTTCTAAAGCAGAAGAATATCTACCATTACCAAAGGTGTTAATAAGCATAGCAAAATATTTGCCAAAATGATGTCAAAATAAGGACAGTTGATATCAACTTTTAGTTGGTTAATAATAAAAATCGATTAAATATGATCCTATATAGCGGATTTTTAGCCCCTTTGCCTTTTTGTAAAAAAAGAGCAAAGCGGAGCTATTGGAAATGTGCAAAATCCAAAAGTATGTAACACATAGAAATAATCATCGGAGACCCCATAAAGTATATATATTCTGAATCAGGACGACAAGACGAGTTCATCTAGCCCTGTCCGTCTGTCTGTCTGTCCGTCTGTCCGTCTGACCGTCTGTCCGTCCGTTCGTCCGGCCCTCCATATTAACGCCTTTTTCTCAGAGACTATAAGAGCTAGAGCAATCAAATTTACAACCTAGATTCGGTGTTTTCGTACGCTATACGAGTTTGTTTTAGATTATTGTATTTCCTTCATCATCATAATTAGACTATTCTTGATCTATGTTTTAAATCTGGGTAAGATTGATAAAATAACTCGGAAGTTATACATCATTAAAATTGGTGCTATTGAGCCCGGGAGGGTTAAATGGTGCGCGCAAAATAAGAACTAGAGCAACAGAAAAAAATTTGGAATCTAGATTCTTAATGTTAGCACGTTTTACACGTTTGTTTTAGATTTCCGAATTTCTTTCCCTGACCCCCGCAATTCGAAAAAATCGATTGTAAGGCACAATTTTCAACTATTAAAATTTCATTTCGACACATATATTATGTAAAGCATTATTGATCTACGTAGTGAATTTCGTTAAGATTAAACAAAAAACACGGAAGTTATACAACATTAAGCTAAGTACGTGTACTTTGTGTATGTAGGAGTATGTGTGTGTATGGCAAAGAGGCTCTCGTAGTCGGGTACAGTCGACTACAGATTTCTTACTTGTTTTAATTATTAATTTAGTAAACTTAATGGATTTGTTACGCGACTTTACTATGACTCACGATTTTGCTTTTCATCTTTTGGATCGACTTTAAGTTTAGTTTAAGTTAAAATTAAGTCACAATTATCCCTAGCTTCTACCTTATACAAGAACAACACTTAGTTGAGATTGTAATTTTCTTGGAATTTTCTTATACACGTACACGCTCAGGATGTCAGTATTTGTTTACCTATGTGTATGACCTGCCGGTGCTGCAGGAAAAGGCAGCTTGGAAAAATCTAATGAAAATAACCTACAGTGTGCTTTTTTAATAAATGAAATTAATAAAACATGTTTTGCTGTAGATGCCAGAGGATTTCGAGCAGCTTTCCGGTCCACAAACATCACCTTGGATATGCTTTAAATTTAGTTGCTCAGATTTGCTCAGAGTTGCTCAGAAACGACCAGCAAGTTTTGTTCAATTAAGTGAAGCTGAGGGAAAGTGGTTTTAAATTTCAACAAGTTCATGCAATAAATTCTGGAAGCCCCCCAAAGAACCCAAATCAATGCCAAACTTTTTGCCATTGAGAAATAATGCGTGGCAATGAAGAAATTCAATAAAATGTTATAAATAATTCAATAAGCAAGCAAATTTATGTTTTTTTCTGTTTTTTTTTTTTTTGTTTTCTGTTTGCCAACGGGTCATACTTATATCTGTACGAGTTCCATATTGGGGTAATCAATGTAAGAAAAATGCCAAACCGTTATCAGAATTGAAATTGGACGCGGCACAGAGTAACATTAAATCATAAAAATTGACTCATTTGTAACATAAAAAGCACATTAACACATTAAGTGACTGAAATGGGGCTGAGGCCTCACATTGAAGAAGGCAAAAGTTTAATATTGCTGACAGCTGAAGCGAAACAAAATGAACCAAAACAGAAGCAAAACCAAAGCAAAATCCAAAGCAAAAGCAAAGCAGAGCTAAAGCTGCCATTGAAATCGAAATTCAGTGCGCACAAATGGCAAAGGAACTAGCGAAAAAGAGCAATACACAGCTGGCAAACACAAAGATACAGATACGCACACAAAACAGTTAGTGAGATACAGATATATATGGCAACATGTATACATGTTTACTCACACACATATATATATATATATATATATATATATATACAACACACAGCAATCAATTGAATCGGTGCGTTGCGTGGGAGGTTAAAGCAAAACCAAATCAAACATTAATGCAATAAAATGGAAAACGCGTTAACAACAATTGCTTCAGTGGCCAAAAACTGGCAGTCAGAGCCGTAATCAGTGACCGTGCTCCATGCTCCCCCCAACTCGATTCCGGCCGCGTGACGTGCCGTACGCCTAAATGTAGACTATGCTAAAAGCGAAAATCAATGCCACAGACAAACAGTTAGACAGATGGGCAGATGAACAGACCAGGCAGACAGACAGACAGACAGACAGATAGACAGAGAGACAGACAGGCAACGATTAAGTGAGCGACAGCCGCAGACAAACCCCAAAAAGTGTGAGCAACACAATAGCAGCTCAGCAGTTCAGAGTATTGGATACTCTACACAGTTTTAAGGTGGGGAGATGGGGAAGGTAGTACAGGTTAGTTGTTGTTATTCTTGTTTTGTTGTAGCATAATGTGGCATGGCAACGACTCTGACTTTAACAGACAAACAGACAAGCAAATGCAGCGTCTAATGCGGCAATTAAGGGATGAAGTGGGGTTAAAACACATTCAACTCCCCCTTCCAACCCAAAAGCCCCAACTCCAATGTGAAATGTTCGTAATGTGAGCACTAAGCTCTAAGCTGTTTCCAATTTGTGGCCAGCATGTTCAGATTAAATGCAAAAGAACATGTAGATGGCTAACAATGAAACCTGCATCTACTTCACCAAATGTTAAATGTGAAATTCGAAAACTCTGCCAAAGTTATTTGTAATTAACAACAAGCAGAACCACAAGCATCAACTACCAACTAGTAATTTTACAATAAACACACTTATGATACAATACATACAAATACAATACCAATACAACTACAATTCTAAATTGTTGATTCTTGATTATGAGAAATTTACAACTGATGAACTGTAGCCTGAATTTAATGGCAAAACAGACAGAGAAATTGTTTTAATTAGAAGAATTCCTAGAAACAAGTTAAAATTTATGTCTAAAATTCATTCAAATTTCATGTTAAGGAATTTCTTTATATTAATTTCTGATAATTATTTATGAAAATATTTTAGATGTAACATAATAAAGTTAGATATTTACCATTTACATGGAATTCATTAAAGATATTTAACTGAAACTGTATCTAAAGTTAATCAAATCGTATAGACCTTGATAGTAATAACTGATTTTGTACATCAATTTGGCACTCCATCAACTAGGCATTCTATCAACGACAAAATAAAGACTGTCACTCAGAGTCGCTCGTACGCAATGTTATTCTTTCTCTCAGAGCTCCTACACTTTGTATGTGGAGTGGAGTGAAATGTTGCAGACATTATCTTGAGCCGACATTGACATTTGGTCGCATTCACATTGACTTTGACATTACCCCATAAGATGTAAGGACCTCGACCCTATTCCATTATTTCACTTTACGCTTGCCTTGTTTAACCACAATCGAAGTTCCATTTGATTGCAAAACGTTGTAAGTTCTGTGCGGAAAACTTGTTCCTTGTGGCTCTGGTGCGTTGGCGCATATGAAATGCAGCTTTCAGTTCACACTGACATCATCAATGGGGACAGCTTCAATTGAGAATGCGTTGATTTTGATGCTATGCTGTCAACATAATGTAAAAACAATACGAATCTGGATTGGGAATAATACCCTAAAACCCTACACACTACAACCTGTACCGTGCACCCTGCACCCTGCACCCTGCACCCTGCACCATGCAACACTCACCATACACCCCTTGCCCATGTGATGGCATTCACAGTGGGGCTGCCTGCCTTTGTTTCCAGTACATAAACCAAATGGGTCAATTGATTTCTGCTTATTGCATGCTAAGCTGCCATAAGATTTTACGTAGTTCACTTCTTTATTTGTTTCTTTCTTCTTTTTTTCGTTTCTTTTTTTTCCCGCCCTTTGGCTGTGTATTGGAAAATGTTTGCAATTGTTTTCCGTACTCGTTCCCGCTCATATTGTATGCTCATATTGTGTGTATTTCCATCAGCTGCAGACGTAAAAACTTTTTCGGATATATATATAAATTTTTTTTCTGCTTTGGTTCGCTAATTTCTTTGGTATTTTTACTTTACGCAAGAATGAAGAAGTTTGCTTAATGGACTTATAAGTCATTTAACTTTATTAATCAGTGCCGCTTGAATGCTGCGTTCGAATAATCCGAAAAAGTGGGAATTTGATTGCTAGTTTTGAGTTCAATGAACGATAATTCTTTGATAAAACTCTAAATACTATTACATACATATATTTCTTATCATTTAAGAGAACCAATAATTATTACAAGTCGTAATTATTGTTATAGAACCAAGTTTTAAGGCATATACCTGTAAAGTTATTTCTATATTTTTGAATCAGTTTCATAACATGCCAAGCTACCATACATAATTCAGTGCATATAAGCATGTTTGAGTACCTTTAGCCCAATACTTAAATTGCTTCAATTATCAAGGCAACTGCCACAACAGCCCAAAACATCAAAAGCAACGAAATAAATTTATGTGTAGCCTACATTTAGGCGACCCAAACGTGAGCCAACCACTCACATACAGATAGGTGGTAGAGCCAGCAGCAAGTAGAGCAGAGCTGAGCAGAGAAGAGAAGAGAACAGAAATAAATCCCATGGCTGGTGGCCTGTCGAAAACAGCTCAACTGTCAAAAATTTATGCCAAACACATACGAGCCAAAGCTCTCCAGAGCGTGAAACAGAAGGAAGCTACACGAAAAGTAACTGTGACAGAGAGAAAGGGAAACAGCGAAATAGCAAGAAATACCGTAGGTGTGTAGGAGAAGAAAGCAAAACCAAAAAAAAGCAACGCATATTTTCATTAGGCAACATCCATCAAAATTCACGCATGAATATGGACTTTTCATGTTGGCAACACGAGACGTTCTCATATTGTCATTTCCCAGGCGAAATGCTCACATGTAGCTTTTCCACTGCTGCCACCCAAATCAAGTCAATTTCCTCATTGCTTTTCCACGCGCAAAGTGAAAAACTATGCAGCTAAAGTTTATAAGGCGCCAAGAAGCTAAACATCCTACTTCAAAGCAATGTACAACTACATGGAAAATGGGCAAAGAGTTTTTGGTCACGTCAGGCTCATAAAGAATGCTTCAATGGCAGAATTTTCAGTGCAAACGCCTTTTGTTTTATTTTAGTTCCTTTTTTTTCTTCTTTTATATGAAAGTAGGCTACGCTAATAAGTTGCCTTGTTGTATCCTTGGCAAATGGCCCAAATGCAGGCCGTAAATCTTGGAACTTGACTTTAAAAACACAAGAAATTGTTGCTTTAACCCTTCAATAAGCAGAGCGCCTTCATTTATCATACGTTGAGTGCTTTGTTGCTTTCTTGCTTTATTCCCTCTCTCACTCTCTCTCTGTCTTTCCCACCTCTTCTCAATTCTTTGGCTGCCAAGCAACCTTTTCATTTGTAATAAAATTCATATGACTTTGGCGCATGTTTTACGTAAAACTGTCCGTACAGCTACCCGCATGCCCCTGTTTGGGGCATCATTAGGCCTGGGCACGCACAGACCCAAGTCGAATAAGTTGCTTGCCGCTCCTACCCGCTCCCTTGCTCAGTGGGGTGGCGCCACATGCAAAACGCCATGTGTGACATTTTTACTACCAAACATTTGTTAGCGCACCGTAGACCCCCCTCCAATACTCCTTCTCTTTTATGCTCTTACGTTCTGTATCCTTCACTTCTTTTTCCTTTTTTTTTCTTCTGTTTGGATTTTGGAACCTCGTAGTCAACACGTACCAGGGTACCGTCACCATCGCCGTCACCGTCACCGTCACCGTCACCGTCAGCGTCACCGTCACCGTTAGCGTCAGACGTCATCCTCATCCTTATTCTCATCCACAATGTTTTTTTGGCATCGTCGCCTGTCGCTGGTCGTTTTTCTGTTGACTTTGCATAATTTTATTGCTTTTCTTTTATTTTTATGCGCTTTGCTTCGGCTCAATTCGGCTGGTGTTCTACTTCCATAGGTACTCCCCCTCTCTAACCCTAGTGAAACGAGTCCCTTCTCCAGCTCCTTAGGCGACATTGACATTATAATCAATATTTTTGTTACTTTAGTCATATAATTTTCTCTGTATGTATGTGTATATATATATATGTGTGTGTGTGTGTGTATGTGTGTTTGTTTGTTGTATCCATTTTGTTGCCCATGTCTGAGTTTGTATAGCTTTTGCTTACAGTTTTGTTTGTTTGTTGTCTGTGCATGCCATCAAGTCATGTGAATTTCCCTCCACTCGCTGACCTTTGGGGTCATCCATAAGTATCGTCACTTTATAGTATGAAACGTGCATCACTGCATGCTCGATTTGTAATCAACTGAAACATTAAACTATATTGATATACAATTATGTCATCTATATATGAATAAAGTGCTATTAATGCTTTATAGCAATCTATATACTTAATACTGAAAACTGAACAATCTTTAGTGTTTGTTTGATAGAAGCTGAAGTCGGCTTCTTAGATTTTCATTTGAAATTCATTTTCTTGAAAATTTGAGTCACTTTGTATGAGCTTTGGTGCCATATTCACAATTTACTTTTTAAGTTATATATATCTCATTAGGATGACGATTATATTTTCCCTTTAACAGCTTACAGTTCCCAGAACTTGTGGCCTAAAAAGGGGAGGTTCTGCGTGTGGCTCATATTGGATATATATTTACAAAGTTCTATTTTATGAGTTGTTTTTCTTTCCGGCATGGAAACTTTCTGCAAGTTATTTTGCTTGACATTTTGACATTTGTGGACTTTTTTGGTATTTTATTTTGTGGTGTCCAGCTGAAAATTTGTTGTTGCTGCTGTTGTTGTTGTTGTTTTTGTGGCACATTGTGCAAATGACTTTAGTGCGTCGTAAAAGTGTTTATTCTTATGTGAGGGGTTTATTACTGGCAACAACATTATACATTAGGTATTCATGATCTCAGGGCTTTGGGTCAGCTTTTGGGCGTTCTAAATAATTACCAGAGAATATTTTGTTGTTTTTTTTTTTCATTTTTATTTTATTGATGCGACCGCGAATTTGTCATGTGCGGCCTAAAGATAAATCAGTAAAATGTTTTTGGCCAACTTTACAACTGGCAAATAAATGTCAGCAAAATATAAAGAGGTCATAAGTTGTATCATTATTCTACATAATTTACATACAGACATTTATACGCATATTTGTGTGGGTGTGCCTTAATGTCTCTGTGTGTGTGTGTGTGTGTGTGTGCTTATTTTAATTTATATCATTTGTATGTTTGCCTTGTTTTTGGTATAAATGACATAAAGGCATTTAAACACGCCATAAAATAATTCATAATAATTTCCATACACAGGATACAGAAATCTCCTACCATTTGCCACAGTTCCTTTACCCCCTTTACCCGCCCTATGCCGTCGATCATCAATGTTAACGTTTTTATATGGCAGATTTTAATACATGTTTCTTGTTTATCATTCGAAGTTTACATAAATGGCATCTGTGTTGTGTGTGTGTGTGTGTGTGTGTGTGTTGTGTGTGTGTGTTGTGTTTGTTGTCTGATTAAATAACATATAACCCAAGGGTAAGAAAATAACAGAATGAAAAGCCAAATTGTTGTTGCATGTAATTTGAAAACTATTTGGATTCGCTCTAAGCTTGAATTGTGCTTGTATTAAGTTTATTTTAATGTATTGGAATAATGTGAATAGATTGAATATTTCATCTATAATATATTTGTAATAAATTAAACCATTTATCATGATTCTATTCTATATTCGAGTTGCCTTTCGGGCTATTTATGTGCATGTAAATAATATTTTGATTTTGGTTTGGCTTAGACAGAGGAATGAAGTATGTCAAAAATGTTATTCAATATATATATATATATGTATGTGATTATTGGCTAAGATAATAAAGTATAGATGCATATATCAGTTTCAGATTTACCTGGCATGCTGTGGTCCCACATTGCCCATATCATGGGCGGAACTGGCCGATATCTGAAAGTCCGCAATGGCGCCAGATTCCATGCCCAAAGCTTGTTTGCATGTGCCTAAAAATATGATATAATAATATGCATATATATTAGTTAGTTGCTGTATACCAATAGTTCATCATTAATTACTACTACTCTCACTATCTTCCCTCTCTATTGCTCTCTCTCTCTCTCTGTATCTATCGGTGTCTCTATCTCGCTTATTCTCTAATTACTTATGTTAATTATAAAACACGATGCGTTTTCGGCTGCAGTGCGTTGCATAACGAGCGGGATCAAAATTTCCACGCTAACACACACTAACACGCCCAGAGAATCAGGCAACTGACACTTGAAAAATGGCAGCCAATTAAAATGAAATATGTGTATATATTATCCATAATAAGCACTTTGTAAAGAGTGTGTGCGTGTGTGTGTGTGTGTGTGTGTAGGAGAGTAGAAAGCTTAATACAGAAACCAAATTAAAACAAATCAAAAATGCTTTGCAACAGAATTTCTCACCTGTCTGGCTAAATGCATAAATTAATTAAGCGAAAACAAAGCAAATCAAATTAAAGGTAAGAAACAAGTGGCAAGAGGCAAGAGGCAAGCGGCATGCGGCAACTGGTGACTAGTTACTGCCAAGGCTTCAAATAGAAAAGAAGATACAATCAACAGACTCAATTTCCAGTTACCATCAATCTGGGAGAATGCATGAAAAGCGCAATTATCATTTGGGTTCCACTTGTCGAATGGAGCAGCTGACGCTTCAAATGAAATTCCACTCAAGCGGCCAGCGGCCCCCAAGAGACCGCGAAAGGGTCATGAATAGGTCGTTGAGACGCCGTCATCAGCATCATCAGCTCTCTTGCCTTTTCTTACTGCTGCTTCTCACTCTCTGCCCTTCCCTCTTATATCTGTTGCAAAGTACTTGTATTCCTTAAATGTTGTTGTTGTTGCTGTTGCCTGCTTCAGTCAGGCAGACACAAATATCAACAATATTATCATTCAGTGAATAATTAGATGCAATCAGTCAACGCTTAAGCACCATGACTCAAAGCCAGCTGAACCAAAGCCAAAGCAGGAAACTAGACAAAGGTCAGGCAGAGACTATTCTTTAAGCATATACAGTGAACTTGGCCTCTCTCTGCCCTCTCAGCCCTCTCAGCCCTCTCTCCTCCCTACACCCAAACTCTATACATTCTCTATAGTTGTGTGTCCACTTGACAGCCCTATCGCGGCATCAGCAGTTACAGATACTTTAACATATTGACGTAGTCTCCTTTTACTTGTAACGTTTTAAGTAACGCTTTAAGGTTTTCCTCTTTTCTTTACTTCTCTTCCTTCATTTCGTTTTGGGTTTTGCTCGTATACCCTGTTAATTTTGAATTTCATGGTTGGGTAGTCAGAAAAGCTACAGCTACAAATACTCCCCGCAAAATTTATGTTCTAAAAGAACTATTTTCAACTCTTTATTACAGTCATTTTTCATACTTCGCATACCAAAACTTTATATACTTCCCTCTCTGTTCATATCCTGCAGTTAAGTAGTTTTATGCCCACTGGTTACTTAACTTGGCCAGCTTCTTACTTCTACAAGACTCTGTACTAGAAACTCATTTAGCCAAAACGCAATTGCTTAATTATCCACAGACAGCAGAACTTGGCTAGTGCCTGTAAATTGTGGCAATCATTCAAGAGACCCCCTAAGAATCGTTTCCAGAGGGGGGGTAGGGGGAGGTTGGGGAGCCATAGCTTGCAGTTGGTAATATTTACATTATACTCTGACATATTGCTGCTCATAAATTATTTTTAATTATTGAAAATTTTTAAGTAGAAAAAAATAAGATGCAGAAGGAAAAACTACTTTTTGAAGTAAATAAGAGAAAACTGTTGCTTGGTTGGCCTGATCGATGGTCATGTAGTTTTCCCAGCTTTTCAATAGTAATGTGTGGGTAATTAATTATGACAGAAAGAGAATCCATTGCTTCATGGCTAACTACAAGGCTGTTGATTAGTCCAGACTACGGACTACAGACTCTGGACTGCGGACTCCGGACTCCGAAGTGAAAGACAAAGATGTGAAAACTATGCCAAATCAATATCAATCGACTGTAAATGGAGGAAACGTTTTATTTACTGCATAAACAAAGAATTTCCCCCATTGGGTCACCCCATGGAAATCATCGAGAGAAAATATACTCTGCCCTGCTCCTCTGCTCCCGCCTGATAAGGACGTGGCATGTGGAAAACTATTTTGTGAAAACTCTGACGGCAAAATGCAAAACTACAAAGTGAAAAGTAAACAACGCACGGCGCAAACAACATTTGTTGTTTCTGTGTTTCCCCCCCCCCCCCCCTTTCTCTCTTCTTTTTGTTGGTTTATGTTGTTGTTTTGTTATAGTTGTTGTTGATAAAGTTTTGCGCAAAATAAATTGCACAAAATTTAATTAACTGCACTTGAGTGCGTGGCCGGGTATGTCCGCTGCAGTGCGTCCATGCAAGCATCCACACACATCCGCACTGCTTGTATGTATCTCTGCGTATGTGTGTGTGTGTAAGTGTGTATTTTTGCGATAATCATAATTCAAAGTTCTTTGGGCTCTGGCCGTAGAACAACACAAACAAACACCGCGCAACTTTATGAAATTGAAAATTGCACAAATTTTACAGTTCAATGCAAGGCAAAGCATGGGCCAAGTGGTTCAGTGGTGCACAGACCAGGGAGGAGGCTATGCAAGATTGCTTGGGTCGTGAAAACGCTTTTGTGCAGGCGTAATCCATGGCAAATTGTAAGCAAACATTTCAGATTAACTCGAGAGCATGAGATACAACGAGAGTCAGGGAGAGCAAGTAAGTTGCAAGTGGAGTTGAAGTAAACAAGTTGATAATGTTGTTGCCACACAATGCGGAGATATATATAACATATACAATATTGTGCTTATAGTCAAAGACTTTATTAGCTAGGAACTTAGATCTGTGGAAATGTATCTGTTATGTGCTGCTAATGATAAATGCAATTCACTTAGTATTTGGCTAAGATAATTGAGATTAACAGCAAATAATCTAGCCGATGAATGCAAATAAAGTACAATAAAGAAATCGATATATTATACTGCTGCTATCGATAAATCTATAACAGTTTACTAATCAAAATAATCAAAATATTTCACCTATGTAAAAGAGCATTTGTAGGGAATTCAGTATTCTGCGTTGTTCTGATACTTAAATATCATATTGTTTGCGCTCTGGGCTTGCTAAAAGGATCCCAAAAGTTTAAAGCGCAGGAAAGAGCGTGGAAATTGCGGGAAAACAGCGCGAAAACCGCGCGAGAAACGCGTTCAATGACGCGTATCTGCTGCTGGCGCTCATAAACAACAAAAGCAACAAGGCGTGCTTTATGAGCACGAACCCCCTCAAGCCTCAATATGAACAACAACAACAACAACAACATCATATAATCACAACAAGATGAAGAAGAAGAAGAAGTAGCAGAAGCAGAGGCACCCCCATTTGAAAGCATCATCCGTAGTTTTGCAGAACTTTTGGCCACGGTTCGTTAGGGCTGAAAGTGAGCGAGAGATTCGTGTAAAGCAAATTACGCACGCATTTTAATTGGGTTTCAATAAGCAAAAGTATCTGACGGATGCAACGGAAGTTACAGCCATTAACAAAAGGTTCGCCTTGCAATGCAATGCATTTATTAATTGTAAGTAGTCCAAATAGAACACCAAACGAGCTGTGGAAATAGTATATGGAAATGGAAATGGGAATGGAAATGGAAATGAACGTGACAAACATCTAACACGCAACATTAAACAAAGCAACCAGGCAACAGCATTAGATACATCTACAACATTTTGTTTGTTTCTACCCAAGATACGGCTATAAATTAACATAATTTATAAGCAAAGTATCTTAAATGCATGTCACCACATTTCGAACATTCACTTTTACGCTCTATCGCAGCAAACATAAATCGCACCGAAACCAAAATAAAACAAACACACTCACACTCACACAGAGGAAATAGCTAAGAGTCCTTAGGTACCAGGTGCTGGACTATTAGATATCTAGTAATAGACATTCAATCCAACAACTTCCTTTAACAATCTCTGTATAAAATCATCTTCTCTACATAATAGTCCCATAAAACATAAGTTAAACATATTAAACTATCAGTAAAATATGTTGAGGTTTGTACCAACTTTATAGTTGATATAGACTCATATATTCTACAGATACAGGGTATTGAGGAGGAAAAAAGTATAACATAAGCAAACATGTTCCATGTCGCGGTCCTTGTCTCCTAATCGTCGCCAAGTTATCAGCGCACTGGCCCAGTCTTTAATTTATCGACTGACCATGCGAAATGCTGCGACTGTTTCCCTCTTATCTTCTGGCATTGTGGGTGCCTGTGCTTGTGCTTGTTCCAGATCTGGCCCCAAAATCCGTTCCTGGGTGCTAAGCTATTAATTGTTATTTAATTTTTTTTTTCATTTATGCATTTTACACACATATGTACATGTGTGTACATGCCTGTCAGTTGTCGGGTCGGTTGTTATCGCAGCCCAAGCATCGACACCGAGTATTGGAGTGCAGCTGCAGGTCTGTAACCTGAAAGCTACTCTCTAAGGCCATAAGCCTATGGCATATTGCATGGAGAACTGTCAAAATATGTTTATCGCCATATCTACTATATACACAAAAACAAAAATAGTATCTCTAAAGGCTGTCATGTATCTTTTATCTACACTTCAAAGTGTCTAATGCAACAGCAAACAGTAGCCAAGAGCGACTAACTAACTAAAAACTTGCAGTTATCTTGCAGTTATCTTTAGCATATTATTTCAAGCCTAAACATTTACACCAGACTAAAGCACTTGTAGGTTTTCATTAACTAAAGCTATAATACATATTTTGAAAAGTAATATTAACCGATTTAATCATATTTAATGATATATGTTTTCAATCATAAATAAATAACTTAATATATTTTGAATTTTAAAGTTTAATTTTTATTATTAAGCAATTAAGTTAAGTTCATTTGATATGCTTAAATTTAAATTAATTAAATTTAATAATATATTTTATTTTTATTATTTTCTCTAGCTTTTTATTTAATCGAGCTTAACGATTGAAGTAATTCAATAAGTTTATTGTTAATTATATGTATATAATTAATTATTAAATAATAATTATGTCGATTGTGTTATTAATACACTATATTCCGTTTGTCTTTCACCTACTGTCTCTTTTCCATCTCCAAATCTCAAACTCAATATGATAGTCGCCGAGGCTGCTATTCGAGTAATATGAAGGTTAGCTGACTTGGATAAGGATAAGTGCATGCTTGCAGTTCTGCAAATTGGCAATAGGTGGCGCTTTGTTATGCAGCGCGATTGTGTTTGCGATATACCATATTGAAGTATAATTCTTTTCTTATGAGACAAAATTAAAGTTTAATTTTAAATTTATTTTTATTGCTGAAGTATTTAATGGCTTAGTTTTGGAAATACTCATCTTTGATGTGCTGCTTGTAGACTTATGTTTGGGGCACGTTGAACAGATATCTTAGTTAGGGTAAAATTTTAAATACAAATATTTAAAAAAAGAATTGTAGTTTAACTTCCGCAAATTACCCCCAGCAGCAGTTGAACGATGTAAGTGCTGCAGTTAAGCCTACAGCAATACCATACCCCCCTTCTTGACCGTCCTCCTTGCAGTGGCAAGTTTGGTGTTGCATTTAGTAGTGTTTGCCACCGTCGCCATTTGGAGGTGGTAGCTACACTTTACATGCATAAATATCTTTGTATTACCAACTTGGTGGTGCCTGGCAGCAATCGGCCAGTGGGGCAAATTACATGCATCTCAGACGTTTTCCGCTTGGCGTTTAGTTTATCGCATTTGGCCACTGTTTTAGGCCTTCGTATCGCTGCCACAGATGCCAAGAGACAACCGACAACCGACAAGCAACAAGCAACAACCAACAACAAACAACGGACAACGGACAGCCAACAACAGCGACAACATCTAAAACCAATTCATATCAGGTTTTTTTTCTTGCTTTTCCATGTAAACTCGCGTGTGTTGAAAGTGGTTTTTAAGAGATTCCAATGCAGCGTGTGTGGGATTTGTTTAGTGTGTTGTCTATTACTTAGAGGTAAGTCGTCCATTTGAAACTAGAAAGTAAAAGTGCCTGTGTGTATTGTATATTGTATATAGCATATAGTATATTGTATATTGTGTAAATGGGCTATGAGGCTGGCCAAGCAATTAAATCAAAAATTGGTTTTGGAGACTGTTTCTTGGGTGCGTTTTTTCTTCAGCATAACAACAATTAGTTGTGCTTCAAAGTGTGTGTGTGGGCTATGATTAAGGTATATGAATTTATTTTAAAATGCAACTAAATATAAGCAAAACCATGACTACCCAAATTTGACCTCGACTTGTTAACTGTATCACATATATCATGGAGGTTGTCTCAAGTCAATGGTTACACCAAAATCTTATCCATGTACCACTTTTCAACAAGGCATTCAATTTCAATGCCAATTTATACAATCATTTAAAATGGCACTGCTTTAACATTATCTATATATATATAAGATATATATGTTTATATAGGTATATGCTTATGTATGTATGTGTGTCTATATAAATGCTGTTTGCATGTTGAGGTAATTTTTTATATTTGTTTTATACCAACGAAGCAATTCGAACCACATTTCAACGCGCCTACGGTCAAATGAAATATGTCAGACATGCAGATATTTACGCATTTAAATAAATACTCGTATGAGCTGCAGATAGTCGTACAGTGGGTATCCGTAATGGAGGAAAAGAGACCAATCCAAGTTAAATATGCAACTAACCAAATAGTCTACCAACAACATGATTTTCATTCAGTTTCATTCATTTCCTGCTACTGACCTGGTCTGTTTATACACTTACCAATTGGTTAGTTTAGCTTAAATAAACAGTTGAATACAGTTTAAATATAAACATCAAAAATATAGAAAGCAGAGTATATCTAACTGAAAATATATATAATTGATAGCGAACATTCAAAATAGTATTACATGACTTGATAGCTTCATATCCATATAAGAAGTTTACTAATAATTATCTTGCTTAAAATTATAACCAACTTTTCAAGTGTATATTAGGTTCGATGAACAATAATTGGTCATATCTTTGGCTTTTGCAAACAAGTTGCTCGCTAACGAGCCAGAGGCTTACAACAAGATAATTTGTTATGCTCAGCAGACGAATGGCACAGAGCAGAGCTCAGAGCAGAGCAGCGCTGAGCTGAGCTGAAGTAATACCCTCGACAATAACACAACAGTCAGGAGAAAGAAACAAGCTCGAAGTCGATGTCGATGTCGATGTCGAAGTCGAAGTCGAACCTCAACAGATGTGATGGACACGACCACACACATGAGCACAGGGAGCCAACATCAAGACGGAGCCAATCAGCAATGGTAATGAGCAGCGTCCAAGTTTAAGACTATACCAAGACCATAGGTATGTAGGTAGGTAGGTTGATACGTTGCTAGGTTGGTAGCCAGGTAGGTCGGCAGTCATCTATCAAAAGCACCGCTGCGGCTTCGATTTGGTTGGCCATCTCAGCACCTACCTCTGGTATGGTATGCTTATATAAGCTCATATATATTCAAGTTTAGATATATAAAGTACCTATGCCCTATACACCCAGCTACCCATCATTTTTGCACCGCCGACTGAGGCTAGGCTTTGGTTCATGTTTATTAATGACGTCGTCGCCGTTGTCGTTGCGTCGTTGCTGCGTTGTTGTAGTGTTGTGGTTGTTGTGGTTGTTGTGTTCATCGGTGGCGCATCCTGGCGCTTTGCGTAAATTTCTGTAATTGGTTGTGGTTGAGCGCGTATTGGGTAGAAAGTGGGTCTAAGCCAGCCCCTGCTTAACAGTTATTAGTTACGGTTTGCGTTATTGGGAAACACTTGAGCGTCAGGATATGTAGATCTTCGGCTTGTACCGTTTGTTACTTTCTGTTTTCCCGTCCCTATGCGGTTGATTGATTTCCATGTTGATTGCTGAATGCAAATGCAAATGTGTGGACTCAGCCTCAAATTTCATCCCTTCACCACTAAGTCGTCTGTTTAGTGCAATGATATATTTAGGCCCTATCTGAGACCAGCCTTAACTGTAACTGTTGCTATTGCTGTTGCATTGCATTTAATGAAGCTGAACAACATGTATCATTGTTAATAGGGTAGTGTTTACAGTAAGCTTTTTGGGTCTCGAACTCTATTAGGGCTTAACTCAAGTTCTGTATATTGAAATGCATTGAAGCGTAATAAAATAAACCTGATACCTGTGCATATAGCATATCAAAATATCATACAATATATACTATTCATATATAACTATTGCATTGTTGTTGAAATTTTAAACCAACCAACTTAGTAGAGCAACAAATTTTATTTCGAAATGGGTTTGTTGCATATTTGCAACACACATACACAGCATACATACGATATATTTTCCATAATATTTCCTTTTACCTTTGACTACCTTTTATAACATTTCAAAATATGTTCTCTTGCCATTGTGTGAGTATTATCGAAATAAAAATGCATAAATTTTATGTCATGGGAACTGAACATACGGTATTTCAATGCTCAATGGTCACGGCTGTAGGTAAAGGTAAACAGGATAAAACCGTGCGGAGAAAGGGACACAGTCGACATGGCCGAAACGATTAAATAGTATATCAATGTGTGGGATATATATATATATATATATAAATTGCGCATATCTGACGAATATTTAGTATATAAATGAAAGATAAATTGTATTAGATTTCATATTTTTTATATGTTTCTATAATTTCTGTTATATGTTGTTATATGTTCTATTAAATACAGAAAAAATAAAGAGAAAATATATATTTTTTATTATTAATAAAAATAATAACAAAAAGCACAATTGTTTTTCCTGTATAAATTTTAATTTATTGCATTTCTTTTTTCTTTAATTTTAAATATTAATTATTTAAAGTGCAAATTCTTTTGTTCGTTTGTTTGCTTTAAAGCAATAGGATTTAATTTATATATATTTAATAAATAAATTAGATCAGAATAGAATATCATATATATATGTAAATTCAAGCAATATAGAGTATATTTTTAACTTTAAAGCAATTCAGTTTTTCACCTTTTCTTTTGATATTTTCCTGTCAGTTTGTAAACTTTAATTGCAAAGAGCAGAACTGCTACTAATTTCTATGGTTATCTGTATAGCAGATAACTGGTTAGGTCTTAAACAATCTTTAATTCTCTTTTACTTACCAATTTCCAGTGCAGACACGCCCCCAGCTGAGATTGCCGTACTGCCGCCAGGTGTCGCCCCTACAGCATAGCTGTTGCCATTGGGTAAGCTCAATATAATCAAAGTCAATGCCAGGCAGCATAAAGTTTTATTGTTATTAACACCATGCGGCCGAATGGGGCAACAACTTTTTAAATAATTTGTTGCATATTGCCAACAGCTGTGGTCTTTGACTTGATTGCCGTTGGTTATGTAGCATCCACGTTTGCTGTGGCAATCAATAGACAAATACGTTTGAAGTGTTTTTATCGCAGGCATTTTGACTCTTCTATTTGGTGTTTTGTCTTGTTGTTAAACGCTCTAAGGATTCATACAGAATTCGCGCATTTTCAGCTGAAAAGATACAAATTTCAAGAAAGGAAAATGTTGATATGTTGGCATATAATTGTTGAGACATTTTTTGTAAATTTTTCAACTTAATTGGCGTAACTTTAAGAATGTCAGACAGTCAAAGAGTCAGTCAGGCCGTTCAGTTCAGTGCAGTTCAGTTGCCTACTTCTCCCCCCTCCTCAATGCCCTCTAAATACATCATTGTCAGCAAATTAATGTGACGTGACCTTGCAAACTGTCGCGTTTTTGTCACATGACACAGCAAAGTCATGTGGCAGTTGCTGTGGCAGTTGTTGGCAACGTTGCGCAGTTCCTCGTCACGATTTTCTGAGCCCTGAGCAAGCAAAATTTATGTAAAATGTCAGACACACACTTACATATATATACATATAGTCTAACCTTACCCCGCAGTCCCGTTGCCCTGCTTGGCGACATGCCAAAACGTGTCAAAATACAAAAATATAAACAGCGCGAAAAACTGTACGAAAATGTCACCCAGACAAAAGACGGGAAAGTGGACAAGGACGAAGCTGCTTCAGTCTGATGTTTGCCCTTTAGCAAACAGCAACAACAACAACTAAAAAGTCTTTAGAAAGTAAGGACTATGCCTAGTTTTAAGCAACTGATATTAAAGTTGGTAAAAACTAAAACGTTGTCAGATTTATGGCTCAGACTGTTGACAGTATAAAATGCTTGTAGTGAAAGTTAAGATAGACACATACCAACACAACGATTCGCTGTATAGAAACAAAAAGAGAACTATTTTCTCTATAAATCTATCAGTTTGATAGATTTGTAATTAGACAGTATTTAATCCATTCAGTTAACTCATGACCAAAGAAACAACAACTCGTTTCATAGCAATATTGCTTACAGTTGCTTTAAGCGTTTGTTAATGTGTGTGTTTGTGTGTATCTTGTCTTGTAGTGTGTAGTTGACTTAGAATTAAAAGCATCTCGCAGTGTTCTTACTTGATTTTGAGTTAATCATAGGCAATTTCAAATTGAATGAGCATGGTATAAGAATGAAAGTAGAAAATTGATGTTTACTTGGCAAAAGTTTCTAAGAGATACAAATGGATTTTCCCAGATTAGTTTAAACAGTTGTTCTTTAAGTTAGCTTCATTTAAACGCAGTTAGAAGTAACAATAAATGTATAAGAAATAAACAACATAGAAATATGTGAAATAAGTAGTTACAAAGTTGCTTTATACCATGGTAGGGGGTTATAAATAGTAAGGAATACCCGACTGTAGTGTTACACTTCCATATTGTAAAGTAATTATTTTTATTTATTTGCATATATGTGTGTATTTGTGTGTGTTTTAGTAATAAATCAATCACAAATTTATCACACAAATGCAAGTTAAAACTTTATGGGAAAACATAGACAGACGCACATATATATACAGTGTATATTATATACACACACAAAGAAATGAAGTTATTAACAAAATTTGTTTATTTTCATATTCTATTCGTGGATTCATATTGGACCCCAGCAAACTGCCTGCTGTTTTAGATGAGTGGACCAAGTTAAGTCCAAGCATAAGTCCCGAGATGGGACAGAGTCTATGAATGGTGCTGACAATGTGATGCCAAATTAGCTAGAGAACCAGAGAACTAGCTAGTGTTAAGACTATACAGTTATAGGCAGTGAATAAATCTACTCAGACTGAATAGCTGAAATTTCTCACTTTGCCAACTGTTACTTTAAATTAAATTGTTTTTAAACTTTTGATTATTTATTTAAATATTTGTTTATTCATAAAATTATAGTTAGTAGCTTCTACTTATTAATAATTATGTCTACAATATGAATTGAGTTATAAATATAATTTTATTTATTTATCAATTATACTTGTATATTATAAATAATTAAATTATATTCTTTTTATTTATATTTATATTTATTTTTATTATTTACATTATATATAATAATTGTGCAGCCTTTAGGTTCTTATGTTAAAATTGTGTTAATTTGTATAATAAATGATGAAATATTAAGTTAAATTTTCGTATTCCAAAAAACCACTTGAAGTGGAATAAAGAACTATATATTTTTCAATTCTACAGTCTATATTCTATTTTATTTTCTTTTTATTTTCTGTTTCTTTCTCTATTCGCTTTGACTTGATATAATAAAAAAAATCAGTTGTATTTAAAGTTTTTTACAGTTTTCTATGGCGATAGTTTTAATTTTTTCTATTTTGCTATTTTCGTTATCGTCGTCTCTATGCTAAAGTGTCTTGAAAAAGATCAAAAGCGAGAAAAACACAAAGGAAAATGGAAAATTTTGCAGGCAGGCGGCAAATGCCGACGCGAATTCACTCAAGCAATTAATAAAATGCTAAAGAAAAGCAAAGTTACAAAAAAAAAATATAGAAAAAAATGGAAAAAAAACATATCCAAAAGCAAACGAAAAAAAAAATAAAGAGAGGAATGAGAATAGAGAAGAGAGAGAAGAAGAAAACTAAACGACAAACGTTGAGGCCGTTTTGCGGCTGAGGCCTGGGATCTGTTATAGCTATAGGGAACTGTCGGCTCGAGAGGATTCAGTGCTGCAGGGGGAAAACTGGTAGAGAACTGGCGCCCACACTTCCTTTCATATGCGAAATGAAAAATTTTACGCCAACTTGACAGTGGAAGTGGCAGCAAAGTTGCAAATGTGCCTTGTTGCTGTCGCATTCGTTGTTGTTGCTGTAGCAGGAGTGTTGTTAGTGTTGTTAGTGTTGTTGGCGGCACAATCCCAAATAAAAGGCATAAAATTTTGCCCAACCGCCACTTGAACACAGTGAATTTCATAGTTTTTATGGTCATGGGTCGGCCTTTAAATGCGCTCCATGTACGCTCCAAAACGAATACTCCAAGTTGCGATTGCAACGATGAAACAGCAGCTGGTCGGTTAAGTTAGCTACGGTACAAATATGACCATATAGACTAGGCAACTGTGGCACTGTCGAACTGTGGAAGTGGGGAACACAGGAGCTGCAGGCCGGCACAATGACAACCTATCTGTGGTAGCTGCAGTCAAATGCAAATTTTTTGTTGAAGCAAATGAAAGGGAATGAAAAAAATGAAAGAAAACAGATGCGTTAAGAGTGGCGTCGTTTTGCGAGTGACGCCAACTATTGGTCGGATCAAGGTTGGCATTGGAGGTGAACTGTAGGTCAGATGTATATGCAGATCTGAGGAGTGGACACGTGTACCTTCATACTTGCATATGGCAGTGGGAATCGTGCTATGAGTATACAGTTTTGAGGTGTTGACTGGAGTTGCACTTCAGGCAGGAAAATGACAGATGAGTTAATGTATCTAGATACTTTTTATATTGTATTGTGCTTGACTTAAAGCACTTGCATAAATTCAGAATTGTATGAATTGAAATCTCTGCCTAGACTTGGTATTTTCATGAAATTTTTCTACCAATTTGTGCAACTGTGCAAACTTTAAGTACCGACGACGACTTTCATTTAGGACAACTGAAAAGCGTTTGCAATTCAGGCAACAAATGCTCTTAACAGAACACTTCACAAAATGTTGCACCGCCTGAGGCAAGAGCTTGGGTAGATAGTTGGCAATGTGGAGTGTCAACAGTAGCAGCCATCGCCACATAACCCACAGCCTGAAGCAACTGCAGCAGCTTCACTTTGGCCGCAGCTTTAGCCACCACAACCACAACCCCAACCATTACCACTCCTTGAACTGCACCACTGATAACGCGCACCATTAACACCCGCAAACAATAACCAAGTCGAAAATTAATTGAAGCCAGTGCCGCAGACGTTCTCTGGCAGGCGTTAGACCGCAAGTTGCCCAGATCCCCAGTTCACATTTTCCACTGGTATTCCCTCTCATGCAACCCCTGTACTCCGCCATCCACAGACAGACACTGCAGACGCCCTGGCATGTCATTCATTTAGCTTTCTATGCCTGGTCTCCCTGTTACTCCAGTACTCCATTTTAACACTCTTCCAGTCTAGATGCCACCCTCTTGTTCTAGCTGAAGTACCGTTGCCTGCTCATATTATTTTCGCACTCACCAAGCTGGCCGACGATGACTGCCGCCAACTGAGTCACTAAAAAGCGGCATTTTATTTGCACTCCAAGACGCGAAATGCTGCACCAAAAATTATTACGCGCCCAACAGGCAACAGCAGCAGCAACAGCAGCAGAAACAGCAGCAGCAACAGCTTCACAATGCAATTTAAGTTGTTGTTGTTACTGTTGAAACATTTTGCTTTCTTTTTGCTGCTGTTGAAGTTGTTTTTTTGCTGTTGCTTGTGCTGTGTGTTGCTGGCATTTAATTGCCGCATGCAACACATGTTGACGACGCCAACTCCAGCGCCAGCGCCACTGCCACCGCCACTTCCCCTTCCACTTCCACTGCCATTGCCACAGCGCCAGCAAAAAAGGACAGCTTGAAAAATTAATAGAAAAATATTTTTTAACCATTTTTTAATTTGGGTTTTTGTGGGCGACTAAATCAACAACAACAAAAATAAAAGCAACAACAACAACAACAATAACAGCAACAACAACCTACTCCAATGGCAATTTTTTTTCTTTTAACAATTTCTTTTGGTATACAATTTCATAGTAATTGTGGTTAATGTTATGGATATTTTATGTGGGAATCTACAGTAGACAGTGAGTATGAGAGAGTGACAGATACAGACTGAAAGAGAGTGTGAGTGTGAGGTAGAAAATTGGCCAATAGAAGATGATGATTGCCAACCACAAATAATGGTAATTTGTAGAAAAAAAACGCAGTGAATATTTGAGATTAAATTCTGCATTATGATTACATTTTACTTCAGTTATTAAAATTTGGCTTAGACAGAGTGTTAAGGACTGTAAGGATAACCAGTTCGACACTCCTAGTGGCTATCTTTATTATAGACATATCATTGCATTACAGTTAACGCTAAGCAATTTAAGACTTGAAACAAGTCTACAAATATAACTGATATTGTGATTCATATAGTTTAAACCTTCACTTAAATAACCTGGTTTAGTGTACGCATCCTTTTTGTTCCATAACCTACACAAACTGTATTTTAGTTGGCCCAAAGTTCAATGCCATCGCCAGCCTATGAGCTGAATAGAGAAGTGAAATAAGAAAAAATATGGCATAACTTAGCCAAGGCCCAAGCGCCAGGGACGAAAGCTGCCCTTGGCCACTACCCTGTCTACTGGCCAGCTCTCCTGAGGCCCTGGCCTGCATACCATTCAATTCGGGAAATAAATTTTACACCAAGCGCCCCTGTACAGAGCGAGAAATGTAATAAACAATTTTTTGCCTGGCACTTTTTTACTCGCAGTGCAGAAGCGGCGCGTCTGCTAAAAATGCAGCCAAAGACCCAGAGAACAATAGAAAAAGCATTTTAGCAATTTTTAACATTTTCCATAATATATATATATATATATATTTCGTGCCATGCGATGGCGGGCAGCTACACAAAACACTTTATCATTGAAATGCTGCTGCAAACTGACGACGACGACGACGTCGACAGCGATGATGACGATGAGAACGAAGCAAAGAACTGGCGGAAATATTTTTGTATAATGGACGCAGGTTTTTGCCACATGAAAATTAAATGGGCAAGACTCTAAGGGAAATGTGTGAAATACAACGAAATTTAAATACCCTATAGAAAGGTAAACAATAACAGTAAACAAATTGAGAAAAGTTTTAAACTTTTTAATGGATTTAATGGAAAATTAGGGTAAATCTATAGAGATTATTTTGTTATATACATTTTAATTATATAATTATATTTACCATATATATATATATATATATATATATATCGATTAAATAGAGTAGAAAAGGAAATACTTATAGTACAGTTAAATGCACATTTCTATAAAGGGTAGAGACCCCAAAAAGGCCAGGTAACAGGCAGAGCATATCATGGTCAGAAGAAAGCAGACACTGGAAAGTGCAAAATGTTGTAGCCACAAATTTTTGCATTGTGTTTTTTGTTAATTGCTTCAAAAAGTCGCACAAGTTGCACAAGTCTCAGGCGGGTCGTAGGGGTCACTTTTTGAACTTAGAGAACAACTAGAAAAATAGACAATAAACTAGATGACGCAACTAACAAATACCCTGTACGTACAAATATAAGCAAGTTCAAGCAAGTTTAAAATAACAATTTCAAGTGTATGGTCAACCCTTTTCGGGAAGGTCAAAGGACAAAGGAAAAGTGAAAGAAAAGTGGTCACATGATCACATACAAATATAATAAATGCTTTTGCTTTTGACTTGTGCTGTCTGCCAGTCTGGTAACTTCTTCAGCTGTCCTTTCCCCTCAAATAGAAACAAATACGTTTAGCCCACGGCATGCAGCTGGCTTCTGGCTAACTTCTTGAGTAAGGTTAAGGCTCAGAGAGCTCCATGGCCAGACGTTAAAATTAAATGCGCGAAAATTACGCTGCAATTATGCGGCGTCGGAGACGTTTTTTTGTAAACAAAATTATGGCTCTGGGAATATGCGCTTAGCCAGCGAAAGTTTTTCCCCCTGCTGCCCTGCTGCTGGCTGCTTGCTGCTAGCTTGTACTTTATGGCCATGTGAATGGCTAAAGCCGTAGCCCCATCGAGTATAATAATCGCCCTGTGCCTGAGAGTGTGAAGTCTGTTTGTTTTTTTTGCGTAGGTTGTGAAGCGGTGGAAATTGCAGTTGATGATTAGGTGTGAAATATGTGGCAGCCTTGCCACCAATTGGAAGGGAACTTTTTGCGATGACTGTGCTTGGACTTGGACTCAAAATACTTTTCAAATAAAAGAAGGTAGAGAAAGAGATTACTTATCATTGCTGAAACCAGTTGTAGCTTTAGTTTGGCTTACTAGCTTAAGACTGGCTATTAACTAAGTATACTTAAAGAAAGTACCAATAGCTATAATACATATCTATATATAGTATAACCAACATATATGCCCATCCCAGTGAATACACATACATTGCTTATATTTATAGGCCAAGACTGGACTGGCATAACAATTCTTGTTGGCATGTCGCTTGATTTTGGACAACAAATTTGGGCTCGTAAAACGCAAAAACCTTTGGCCCTGAGAGCAATAAATGTGAACGATTCAACAGACAAACACATGGACTGAAAGCAAGACAGAGAGACAGATGTATAGAGAATCAGCGAAAACCTGTCAAAATGGCTAGAGGCGGAGGTCTAACTTTGGAGTTTGAGCTGTGGAGCTTTGGCTGTAGCTGGGTTGTAGCTGGGCCAGGGGCCAACGCATATCACACGCCCCCATGCACATGGGGCAAAAACGATGCCGCCAGGCACAAAACAGAAAGCAGAAAGCAGATGAGTGCGTCTCTCTGCCACCTTATGGAGTGGGTGGAGTCGCGTTGGAGTCTAGTTAGAGGGCCAGACTGCTAGTCGAAATTAAAATAAAAATGAATAAATATGAATGATGAAGACATAAAAAGTATAAAAGGCACAGTAAAATACCAGACAGCCTTAACCACACCACACCACACCAGAGCATGCCACACCAGACCAGAGCAGCCGAGACCAGACCAGACCCGACCAGACCCGACCCAAGCAGATAGACAACCAAGTGCTAAAAATTATTTCAATTTCAACTTGAATAAGTTTGCCGTGAAGTTATAAATTTAACAGTCGTCATAATATTTTGAAATCAAAACTGCACTATAAACTAAAGTACTAAATGGAAGTTGAAGCCGAAGTTGCAGTTGCAACTGCAGCTGGATCTAAAGTTGTCGTTGCTGTTATTCTTGTAGTTATACTACATACTTGGAGTTGCAACTTGCAAGTTGCAAGAGGTTGAAGTTGGAGCTCAACTCAACGGAACCTGGGAATTTGAAGTCAGCACGCAGCTGGCGTTGACAGTGCTCAAAGATTGTAAACTGGGGAGAATTGGCCTGACTATATGGTAAAGTGTCTGTCCTATACTGTCCTTAGCCTTAGCCGGGCCATTTAATAGCTTTTCGGGGCAGAGTGGCATAAGAAACATAAGAAACACGCCTACAACGCAGCTACGATTACTAGTTGCTGTTGCTGTTGTTGTTGCTGTTGCTGTTGTTGCTGTTGTTGTTGCTGTTGTTATTGTTGTTGTTGTTGTTGGTAACGCCTACCTAATCATTTTGGCGTTGACACTTGACACTTGAAAAAGAAATGCGACAATAGCGGCAACAAAAACGACGATGTCTTTGTCTTTGTCTTTATCTTTGTCTTCAGCTTTTTTTGCTGTCTTGGTTTCTGGGTTTTGGTATGGCCATCCCCATTGCGCATACGTCATGTTGTACACGAGCTGTTTAAAATTTTTATATATCTTATTTTTTGTCGTTTTGTATTGCCACTTGCCAGATGCGATACTCTCTTTGCATGTGTGTGTATGTGTGTGTGTATATGCGTATTTTTCTTTGAAGATTGCGACTAATAAAATAGCAGCTGTATAGAGTTTATTTTGCCCTACATCGAGTAAGTATATTCATTTTATAAATCAGTTTGTTATTGGCAATAAAATAAAACGTAATGGTTAACATTGCTAATGTGTACAAATCTTATAGAGTATTGTTTATGTTTATATGTTTATATTGATATGGCAGAGGCAAAATACTTCATGATTAAAATGAAAATTTGTAAATTATTTTAATGTCTTTTAGCTATTGAATATAATATATGGTTTATTATATAGAGTATTTTTGAAATACATATATTTAAATTGTTTAGTTTCTTGTTTTTTATTCTCTCTCCATCGAAGAGTCCCCTCCAGAGTCTGGAGTTCAGTTGTTGACACAGTCTTTGACAGCATATTTTTCCCCAGACAGACTTGTAATTGATTTGTTGTTTTCTCTGTTGTTTTTTTCTTTTCTTTAAATATAGCACTCAGTGCGCTTAAACTCTATAAATTATGCACTCAAGACAATCTTTGTGAATTTGGTTGATTCTATTGAGGCGTGGCATTTTGTACATTGTATGGCAGACGTTGGCTGGCAAATGGCGCATGAAAAACAAAATCAATATATGTAAAAAAAAAAATAAAAAAAAGAGAAGCAAAAAGGCAGGGAAAAAGTTTTCAAAAATTGCCAGCTCAGAGCATTCTTGTGGTCGCTTCATTTCACAGGGTTTTCCATTTCAAGTAAAAGTAAAAAGTAACCAAAGAAAGAAAGAAGGAAAAAAACTGAGAACACGCTTATTTAAGCAATAATTTCTTGACGCTCTTTTCAGGTCGTTTTCTTGTATTTTTTTTGTGTTTTTGTGTTTTTTGTTTTTTGATTAATGGTCCCGCTCATAAAGTGACACATTGAAAATTGGAAAGCAAATCAAGCACAAAAAGCAGCCGAAAAGTCGCAAGGCAAACGCATGAAATCAGCACAAAAATAAATATATAAATAAATAAATAAATAAGTGTGTAAAGGGCAAAGGGCGAAAGTGGAGGAAATTGTTGCTAAGAGTGTAAAAAATTGAGCTCCTCTACCCAAGGGTCGTCAAAGTGAAAAATTCGATAAATGAAAATGGACAACGGCAACGCAGCAGCAGCGGCAGCAGCAGCAGCAGCAACAATGGCGCTGCGCACGAATTGAAACGGAAATCCTTATTGAACTAGAGTGCGCTTGAGAGGAGGCGTGCAGGCACCAAGGGGCAGGATGTATAAAGCAAAGGAGCCAAAGGCATTCGACGCGCTGCTCCTACTGCTTCTACTGCTCCTACTCTTGCTGCGTTGGCAAACCGGAAAAGCCTGCTGCCGAAAATTTGTGCTGAGTGGCAACTGAAAGTGCCTTAACAATGGAATGGGGGAAAAGGTGAATCGCTGCTGTCCAGTGGCGGATGCTTAATGGCAACGCGACACAAAACACAAACGCACATACGAAACGGGCCGGAAATGGCTGGAAATGCCCTTTTCTTAGACAACTTGGTCATGTGGAAGCACCAAAAGTGGCCTCACAGCTCCTACCGAAGCGGCCCAAATGTATCATAGCTGACAGGTGGGGAATGTATGTGGCACTTATCGATTTTATAGTATAAAACAATTCTTAGCCAAATATTTACAAGTATATATATTAAATCTATCACTAACCCCTTACCATTAGTAATTGAATTTGTTGGCCATATAAGTCCCTGCCAGACAACCATTCTGACATGGCCTCTCCATTTGGAACTAATTTTTAAATCTGCAGCCTATGCTCAGGATGATAATTGTGTGTTATAAGCTAACGTTTTGTCAAAGCCTTACGACAAGTGTTAGTTGGTTTGTGGCTGTAACTCTAGTTTTTATCAGCTTAACACGTTTGTGGCTCAACGTTGAACGAAGAGCTTTAATTAAGCCTCTAACCAAATGCAGAGCAAGGATTTTTGAGCCTGCCATAAAAACAGTTGTTAGTCAAGTTAGTGTGCCCGAAACAATACAGCCCAATTGAACTAAGTTGCTCTCTAGAGCACACACAAACACACACACACACACACATACATTTCTATACAGTGTACAGTCGTTAGCCATATCTGTCTCTACTACCAATTTACGTAAAAATGCTGGCACACATGCAAAATAGGCCAGGTGCAGAAAGGGATTTGCCAGATAGCAGCTGGGTGCAGGTGCTGGCTAACTCTATATATATGTACTGATTTTTCATTTAATATTGGACAGAAAAAGAGTAACCTTTGTGCTCCTTTGCTGTGCCTTTCCCACCTGCTCTGTCTGCTCCCTTGGGGCAGTGTGTGTGCCGTGTGAATTGGCACCTTGCAAGCAGCTGGACACATGGCGCCCGTAGTTTTAAGCATAACGAATTGGTTTGTGATGCCAATCGATAAATATTTGCACATGGACTGCTACAACGAGATGCCTCTTAATGTGGGCTAAGTGGCTCTGTATGGTATAATCTCAGATGTATGAGAGTGTGGGAGCTTGAAACTCAGATAAGCTAGAACTGTGCTACATGCTGTGGCAAGCATATTAGGCCACAAAACAAGATACAAGACCAAGAGCTAGAGCAAGACCAAGACCAAAACCAAAAACCAAGAGCTAGTCGAAAGCCTTCGGTCAACATTAAATGGCAAGTCTCGGAGCGTGCTTTCTGCGGGGCCATCCAAAGGATGTGCACTCCAAGTCCTCGTACCGGTTGCCAAATAGAATTTAAATCTGTTAAATCCTCGTACATGACAGTTTTCTCTGTCTGTTTGAATCTGTCTCTGCTACAATTGTTGCTGCTGTTGCTGCTGCTGTTACAATTTTGTTTGTCTTTTTTGTGCTTTACTCCTCTATCTATCTCCTTACTCTTATTTATTTTTGCTTATGTCTGGTCTAAGAGCACCTACAGCAACCGCCACAACCACCACCACCATCAACGCCACCTTACAAGCATTTACTTTGGCCACATCTCCTGCGTTGCTGTTGAATTTGGAAGTGCCTCTGGATTTCATCTTTTAAGCTTATGTTGGTGTATGGTCTTGAGGTGATTTTGATTGAGTGCGATTTGTACTTTGTGTTGCCTACGTGTTTTGGTTTTTTAAATAATATTTACCCCATGTGGCTGTACTTTTTGGTTGTGTATCTAGGATTTATTGTTGCTGTTCGTCTCTGATTGCACAGGATGAAGTAGATCTCCCTTTCTTACTCTCTGTATTTGCAGCTTTCACTTTTATTATTACTCGTATGCT
Organism: Zygothrica quintamaculata; assembly: GCA_037044455.1. Lineage (NCBI taxonomy): Eukaryota > Metazoa > Arthropoda > Insecta > Diptera > Drosophilidae > Zygothrica > Zygothrica quintamaculata. The sequence goes on from JBAMBS010001895.1 coordinate 53,635, forward strand.
GGCAACGGATATTGTTTGATATTATTTGCTGTTTGCCATTTACTTTTTAGTTGTGAAGTTTTTACATTTTCCATGCTATAAGCAAGTATTTACTCAGGCGTAAAAAAGGAAATGGATTTATTATAGGGATAACATTGAAGGAAATTGATATGGGAGTGTATCATGTGATGATAGCCAAGGCTAACGATGGGTTATCCATAGGTAAAATGAAAATATTCAATTTTCTGTATAGTTTCACTGGCTTATCGAATATATACAATGCCATACACAAAATAAAAGGGAAAATAATAAATAAAATATCAATACATTCTATATATATTAACTACAAATTTTGATAGGTACTCTTTTAGTCTAAGAAAGTTTCTTAAACTCACCATCCAGCTGTGCTATTAAAGGTTTGACATGCGTCATAAATGCTGTTAATGATCTTTGATAAACATTTGCACACCTGAATTAGAGCACATATGTGCCAGAGTAACACACCTTTCTAAAAGTGTTGATGACACACACACTCACCGGTTCTCAAGTTCAATGTACAGAGTGTGGCCCAGAGGCCAATGATCTTTGGAAGGTCTGCGAATTATCCATTCGGCCTACAACTGCAGGCCATACTTTTAGCAGGCCATAAATATCTGGCAATACTCGTAAACTAAACAAATTAACGTTATGGCAGGCAAATCTAAAATGGAATCTGTTGAGACTATCAACTAAATGTTGAATCGATCATGAAAGAGCCAAGGCGAAGGCAAAGGCGAAGGCAAAGGCGAAGGCAAAGGCAAATGTCTAACATAAACATAAAGTCAGTTAAAAAGTCTTTAAGTGTAAATATATATTAAACTAAATATAGAGAGATAATCCAGATTCGAAGCATTTTATGCTTGCTATAAACACAGAAACTAGGCAAGAACAATGCTGATGAGTTTAATTTACATTATGATTACATCAAATAGCTGACGATAGGTCACTGGATCAGCTGGGAAATCAGCACTTAATGCTTGGCGAAATTGTAGTGAAATGGAGTGGGAAAGCAGGCAGAATACAAATGTTACAGTTAGTGTTACATTTGCTATATAAACCAGCAGTGGTCATCAGTTTAAACACAGTCATCATCCATTGAAACTTCAAAGATGTTCAACAAATTCCTTCTAAGCTCTTTGCTAATTGCCACCTTTGTGGCTTTAACTACAGCCAAACAAAACGCTGCAGGAGACGGCTTACAAGGTAAGACTAAAGAAGGATTTGCTAAGAATAATTTCGTATATATATATTTATATATTATTTCTATATGTCAACAGCTAAACCTCGTCTGCTCGGCATTTGGCATAAGCGCGATGAAGCCAAGTCCCAACCACAGATCATATATGTGCACGGATCGGATGGCGGATCTGAGAGACATCCCCATCACCATCAACCACATTGGCCGTATCCATACCCGTATCCATTTCCAGTACCAACACCAGCACCCACCTTACCCTCAACACTGCCTAATATTCCGTACTATCCACAGATAGCTGATCTCCTGAGGCAAGGCACGTCAGTTGTCATTGTTAACCCGATCAACAACCAGAATAACTCACTTAGCAACATACCTGCTGCAGCCCCAGCTGCAGCCCCAGCTGCAGCTCCAGCCGGTGGTACTGGCAGAAACACTGCCAATCGTCGCAGCTCCGTACCTATCGTTGACATACTTCAGGGACTTAACTCTAACAGCGCCATTCTAGATGATGATACGGAAGTGGTCAGTGCACCGGAATACACTGAATCGGAAGCCATACCAGCTGCACCTATGCCACAATTTCAATATGTCAACGAGGAGCGTGATGATGATCTTGCCGATGATGAGCTTGCCCTACTAGAACGTCAGGCTTCTCGTGGCTTGAGTCCCAAGAATCTGCTCTCATATCTGCTGCAGGATAAACGACGCAGGCGCGTTCAGGAAGCTGTTGCCGGCATCTACTTGAGAAACTACAATCTTAATCGAAAGTGAGCTGAGAATACTGAATGAATTTGTAGTGCACAGTTGAGAATCGAAGGCAAATAAATTGAAATTATCCATGGCAAAAGCCAAGCTAAGCCAAGCCAAGCCAAATAAAAAAAGAAAAGAAAAAAAGAACTCTCTTCTCTATTTGTCTTCATTATGCCGTTTGCCATTGTGCGCACTTTATCATGGTTCCCCGGAGAAATCTAAGCTGAGTTGTTTCTAGTTGCCAGAGTTGCCAGCGTTGTCCTTGTCTCAGCAGTTTGCCATTGTTTGCTTTGTTCCTGGTATTCTATTTTATATATATATTTATATATATTTGAGTTTTTCTCTTTCCTTTTGCATGTTCTCTTTGCTTACTTTCGTTGGGCCAACATTTTGAGTATTCGCATGCTGCTCATTGTTAGGAGTTTCATGGTAGTCGCAGCACTAAAATAATCTGCAACTGCAGTTGAAATATTTATTTGCAATTCCCCAAACTAACGTGTGCTTCCTATGACCACTCTTTCCCCCACACCCCATACCCCACTACCCCTCCCACCCGCAACACACAGCATACGGAAGCAACCATCAAGCAACTCGACCCGAAAACTGTTACACGGCAGCAGGTGGCCAAAGATTGTTGCAGTCACTAGCCAACCGTTAGCTTAGTTTTTGCTTGGGGAACAATGTTAACCACTACGTACACTTGGCTTACTCCTGGAGCTCCAGAAAGTTGTGCGTTCCGAGTTGTACTCATAGCTACACTTATTGTTACAGTCGGAAAACTTTCAGAGCCAAAACGTTGCCAGCTTTCTATATTGTTTATATGAAATTTCTATATCTTATTTCTTTTTGGTTGTTTGCTTTATAGCCCTTATAAATACAGTTAATATAGCAGATGCTTGCTAACTTGGCTATAAGTGATAATTTGTATATGAAATATTTTAAAGTCTATACACATTTCTCTGAATAATAATGTGAAACTACCTCTCCTATATATAGATTCCAATACAGTTTCTGTTGCTGTTTATAATGCACATTATTTTAACCATTTAGTTGTCAGCTATGCGAAAAAGTTAACAGACTTTAAGATGGGTTTAAGCCAAGGCATATTGTACAGGGAGCATAAACTTTTGGCCAGACTAGTAGAAGCTGTGGTTGTATTCGATGTAGTAACTACTAACTATGCTGGCTTCACTTTCCTTTTAGTTTTCTGTAGTTGGCCATTTCGTTGTTGCTCTGCTGCTCTGCTTTATGCTTTGGATGTTGTTGCCTTCTGCCATGCAGTAAGTAGAAAGGCAGCAGAAAAGCTAGCAAAAACAAAATGAAAGAAATGAGAAGGAACGAGCAGGAATGCCAACCCACCTGGAGGCAGTAGCTCAAACCAACTGTCTAGGAGTCGAAAACTCCTTTGGCTGACTTTTTATGCAGCCTGTACATACCGAAACGGAGCTAGTAGTAGTAGTAGTAGTAGTAGTAGTTGGGTGGTGCTTTCTACCGTTTGTTGCATGTCCTGCGGCGGCCGAACTTGTTTGAAATTTGACGTGTGTAGTTTGCTGTCCTATCGGGATTTGGCAGAGCTGCAGAGGGGATACGTGTGAAGTGTGAGGTGTAAGGTATGCGAACTACAAGCTGGTAACCAGGAGCTGTAAAGCTGTGGTCCTGCACTTATTTTTGCAAATTTATATTCAAGCAACAGAGGCAGGACGAAAAATGCTCGTTTCAATTTCGCTTTTTTGCTCAGCTTCGCCTAACAAATTGATGAATGTCTCGACGCTGTGCTTGCTTGCCTTACCTCTTCAATGGAGAAGAATATGGTTTAGGTGCTTTAGTTGGAACCTATGGGGTTTGGTTTAGTTTGGTTTCGTACGGTTTGGTTTTAAGAGAGCATTGTTGGCCTGCTGACTGGCCAACTTTAGTAAGATGAATGTTTGCCCAGGCAAATGACAGGCAGCGAGTGCCTTCCATCTTGATTTTTGAGTGCATAATGACAGGAGGAGCCAAGGCACACTGGCCAGCCATGTAATTGGTTACCACCGTACAGAAATATTGTCCATGGGTCTTAAAGTGCTGCTCCAAGAGCTGATGTCAGTGCCAGGCAAAGGAACAGTCTCAACGAACAACACCAAAATAAAAGAGGGGCCATCAAAGCCAACCGGATAAGAGTTGTTGTTATTGTTGTTGTTGTGGTTTTTGTTATTGTTTTTGTTGTAGTGGTTGGTGGTGCTGGTGGTGTTGCTGGTGTTGGAGGCGGTCCGTCGTCATCGTCGTGGTTTGTGTCGGTTTGCAATTTCACAAATGGATTTGTTGTAATTTCTTTTACCACAGCACCTGATGCTCACACAGCGACAGATAGCTAGACAGTCAGACACTGAGACATACAAAAACACAGAGAGACAGACAAACGGACAAACAGACATTCAGACATGGCAAACAGAAATATACCAAACACAAACAATGTAGAAATAGGAAATAGAATGAGAGAAACAAAAGCAAAAAAAAAAAAAGAAAAAAGACAAATATAAAAAGAACTACGCTCTGCAAACGGTGGAAACTTTTACACTTTACACATTTTCACATATGAAAATATTTTTTGCAAGTTTTTATCACAACTCCAAAGACCACCCTACCCCCACCACATAGCCCCTCTCTCACCCTCTCGTATAGAAAACATTTATGGGATTTGTGTTTGCCAGACATGTTTGCATTTTGTATATGCGATATGTTTGAAAATCCCATTTCTGCCATTTCTCTGTGAGTTGGCAATGGGCTTGGATTTTGGTTTGGTTCACTATATGCATATAGGACATATTCATTTTTATTTCTTTTCTATTTTCATATTTTCTTGTTTTCATATGCAACTGATAGAGTACACAACGAATGCCAGTTAAATACTCTATGATATAGTTAAACCTTTGGTGCTACAACTAAACTTGTGCCTGGAAAATATATGCAAGACTTCAATGTGATTATGATGTGTTTATGTAATGAGAATGTATACGATAATAAATGGGATTTATATTTTTATATTTTCTAAAGTATTATCAATTCAATTCACTTCCACTTTTGTTACACAATTTCCACATTAGCCCAATCTTTCACTTTTCTTGCCTCTGGACAGTGGCAAACAGTCTCGATGAAAAATTAAGACATTGCGTGCAAGTTTTATTTGCTTGCCTGGAAGGTGGTCAGTCCGTGGCAGTCAGTGAAATGTTGAAAATATATTTTATTATTAATTCAAGTATACAACCCCAAAACTTTCCAGCCATGATAACCACAACTAACCATAACTATTATATGCTCTTCAATCCCCGCAACATTTCCATATATCTACAATTTAGTTTTGGTCTTACAAATGACTTCGTTCACGTTGGACTCGACGACGTTTCCAAGTAAAGTCATAATTTTCCATCACAATTTTCTATTTTTCTATTTATTATGTTCACGTTGCTGTTGTTGCTGTTGTTGTTGTTGTTGTTGTGCCATGTCCTTATTGTAGTTCAGCTTGATTAGTTTTTTTTATCTGATTATGCTTTCTAGTTGTTTTGTGTCTTCTTCCTGGCCAAGTCAGCTCGTCGCCATGTTATATTCTATTTAGCAGAGTTTGTTAAGTTTATGCCGCTATAAGCAAATTGAGGTTATGTTGACTTTTCTTAGTGCTTTTCCTGTTTTCCACCATTTGCTTGATTGATGTGCTCGATAGTTTGTTGATTGAGTGTTAAATGTTACTGCTTGAGATAAGAAATAGTATTAAGCTTTTAAAGCTTTGCTCCACTATTCATAATAACTATTATTAAGATATTATTCATCAATTTCTGTCAAAAACTATCTTGATATATACAAATTTAATTTCGTATTTGACTTTTTACAGCTGGTAGCATTCTGCCAGATAATATAACCTGCAGTTATTAATCTCATATACAGACTCCAACTCCTTCATTTTGCAATACCATTACCATAAATAAGTAAAAAAAAACATACACACACACATAATATAAAAACGAAATCGAAAACGAAACCATAACCGTATGTACCGTACACCCACACAAACGGCAATAAAAATTATATAGAATTGAACGAGGGCGCATAATAAATTCCAAAATGAAATGAAATGTGCCGCCAACTGGCAACAACATTATGTCAAATATGCATGCAGCAGGCGACACCTGCAGCAGAAATCAGAAGGAAATACTAAAAAAAAGAGGCAAATACACAACAGCAACAAAACATACTAAATAAAAGAGAGAACAAATCGAAAAATATTCACAGAAGCAGCTTTCAACTGCGGAAGCAATGTATTTGGATAGATTTTTTGTTGCATGGTTCTGGCGCTTTGTAGGCTGCTCCGATTACAGGCAAAATCAGAGAAATCGAAGGAAAATAACAAGTTCGAATAAGGTTGAATTTAGTTGACTTTATGTAACTGCAAGATACCCTGTACTCTATTGAATCAATCAACACTTGATTTATATGCCAAATCTTTTCAACAGCAACAACTTTAAATAGCCTGCAACTACAGGCAACTGTTGATTGTGTTGTATCTTTATTCCATAACTTTTTAGTATACCCATTCAATTTATTTTATTCAACATAGGGTATAGAAGAAAAAGTCTAAAAATCGAACAATGTTTGGCGCATTTTACACTTTGATGTGCCACAGCGCATATTGTGTGCTATTTTTAAATGTTTGCAGCATTCGCACAGCAGGTGGCGCGCCTGTGCCCTCGTCTTTGCTTAGATCATAGCCTAGCTCTGTGCCTAGGTCTATGTAGTACCGCTGCAAGAACGTGACCAACTAAACATGTTGACAAAGTTGCGTCCACTTGAAACTGTCAATAAATCAAATAACATTTGTCATGCACACGCCCGAACATTGCCTTAAGATTTGCGCTGCCTCAATGTCAATCCACAGACCCATATCCAAGTCCATATGCAACTTAAGCAAGTGCTGAAAAACCCCGACAGTTCCCCTTTGTGTATCATAATGTATATAGTTATACCTGTTGCGCAGGCGCCGCTCAGCATACAGTTTATGAGGGTGCTGTCCTGTTGTTCTTGAAATCTGTTCAATTGATTAGATTAACGGCCCAAGATAACAACTGGTAACTGGTGACTGGTAACTGGCAACATTTGTTATAGTTTTGTTACTGACCACAGTACTGCAGACTGGACAACTCTTGAGCGTAGTAGAAGACCTCAGTATGGAGGCTGCACTGTCATCCAACGCAGACACATAAATCATTTTTGTTTATTAATATCGTTTGGTATCGGTTTTTTGTCTTTGTTTCTGCTTCGTTTTAGTTTTCGTTTTTCCTTTTAGTTTTTGTTTTTTCGTATTTTGGCAAGTTTGTTTTGTTAGTTTTCGAAATCGATTTACAAATTTATATGCAATTTGAGTTAATCCTTTATAGACAGATGTAACATACAAATACCAATTATAGTTGAAGGTTTTAAATATAGTTTTTAATTAAATTTACTATGAAAATCTTAAGTTTTTATTGTATGTAAAGAGAGCAGTATAAACCTTCTTTTTTATCAAAAATTTATTGCATTTTGATTTGAACTTTTATCTGCCTAATTTTGCCACTTTAATGTATTTTAAAATAATCTCAAGAAAAGTACATATATAGATACAAACTGTGCCAAGAAAATATGTTGATTGAAAGAAATAAATAACAAAAAATAAAAAAAAGGGAAACTAAATAAACATAACAAAGAAATAAAACGCTGAAAAATACCCCACACAGCTTCACAAGATTTTTACATAAATATTCATACAATAAAATGAAAAGGAATGAAAATAATGTGAAGTTGAGCTGAGCGGACCTCGGACTGGCCACTTGAAAGAGAATCAGATAAACGAACTGAATTGAATTGAATTTAGTTAGTCAATAGGCAGCTGAAATTATAATACTCGTAATGCGTTACATATTGTGTAGGCAGAACAGCATTGTATCCATTTGGTTGTATTACTACTGTAGCAGGTTCAGTATTTCTATTTTCAATAGGTTTATTTGATTAGATATTTCGTTTTTTTTTCTGCTTTTCATTTTCCATCACTAATTAACGTAGCACAAATTAGTGAGACCTCCTCGGACCTCAGCGTGCCGCATACCCGAAGTAAACAATCTAAGATTTCGAAATGAGCAACTCCCGCAGCGAATGCATTCAGAGTTTCATATGAAAATTGTTTAATAAATTAATTACCTATGATATTATCGAAATAAAGTGGCAGAAGTAGCAGTTGTTTGGGAATTTCTAGCTAAGCATATTAGAATTAAGTTCCACTAAATTCAGCTCAGTTCAAAGTTGACTACAGGTTTTCATTAGCCGAATATGCTTTCTTTTATGTAACATTCCTAACGGGGTACTATGAACTTAAAACATACCTTATATATCATATATGCTATGTTAGAATTTTTTATCAAATTCTTACTTAAATTGCTTTTCTATAATATTATTTTAAGAACCTTATTAAGTTGTTAAATTGTGAGTCAAATATTAAATTATATTTAATTATTTTATTTCTTTTATAGAACTTTTATCGAACTCAGCAAAAGGTAGTGTATTAAGTCGTCATTATGTTATATTATCTTTACATTCTTTACAATCTTTTGTCTCTTGTCGCATTCATATCGCGTTTGAAATCTAAGTCAATGAAAATTATTTGATTAAATTGTCTCTTTGATACGCTGTGGCCAGCGCAGAGGGAGAGTATCATTGTCATCTTCATCAGTGAGCTACTCAGAGCTCTGGGTTGATTGTTCGGGTCGTTTCAGTTGTATTTGTAAGTGCATCATTTAGAATAAAATTTCTTCTATTTTTACAATCTTTCTTTTTTTATATTTTTATTTCTTTAATAAAGAGTCAGCCGCACAGATAGTCGGACAGTCGGAAAGTCGGAGAGTCAGACAGTCATAGCATGATAGCATCGGGCAGCACTTGTCTTAAATTAATCTTCATTAGGGTCAGGCAAGACACAATAACACAAGTGATGGGCTTTCGAGGTCGCTGTGGCACAGCTGGGCATATGTTGCAAGTTCCAGTAGCATTGTCGGCCTCAGTTTAACTGGCTAGCTCCCTGCCACTGACCCTGCTCATTAGAAACTATTCTGTTGGTTGGCACGAACTTTGATTGAATTTTCATTAATTTTTGCTGCGGTCGCAACTTTTTCCGGCAAATGTGCACTGTGCACCATAAATCATAGAACCATAAAAACAACAATGGAAATTCACAAAATACAAAAAAAAGAGTTGAGAATTTTCAATGTGTAGAATGTTGTCAGCTTTTCACTTTTAATTAGTTAGCAACCTGCAAAAATTTGGGTCACGTTGCACGGGCATAAATCAAAAATTCACTTCTGCAAATATTTGCGAAATATTTTGCGTCATGCATGCCACCTAAAAGTATGCAACAGTGCGTTGCTGCTGGGCGTGGCCTATGGATGGGCGTTGAACATATGTTAACTCATAGCTGTGGAATTTTGTTTTTATTTTTAGACGTTTTTTTCGACATTTCTTTCATCGGTCATAATAACTTATTTAAAAACTCAGTCGCACACAATTTATTTCAATCAACAACATGCAAATGTCTCTAAGCTTAACTAACAGAACTGGCAAATTTTTTATTTTTATTTACTCGTACTTTAATCAACTTGCAACATCATAAACAAGCTCAGCAAATTGGAAGACTCAACTTTAAAGCACCTGATGTCCGACACGCGTTAGTGCAACACCAACAACAGCAACAGCAATAGCAATGGCAAAAACAACAACTGTTACTTGTCCAACAAAACATGGCCCACAGACTGTTCTGTCTCTTCTGTCTGTTCAGACTATCCAGACTGGTCCAAGTCCAGTCTGTTTTCCTCCGCTGTCCCTCTCTCCTTCTCTTTCCCTTTCTTTATCTATCTCTCTCTCGCATCTCTAACAACGTTTCCCCATGTCGAACTTATCCAGCAGACATGTAAATTATGTTGGTTTTGGCCAGTTTGGGAATTTGCAAGCATTCAACCCAACAGACAAGCCCCCACACCATCACCCGCTTCAGGCAGAGCTCATGTCCAGTTTTCATTTATGTATTTCTACGGTACTTGTATTGCGCCTGCTTAAAGCTATTCTAATTTTTGAATTTTTTTGTCAAAAGTGGCAAAGTCAAAGAGTGAGAGACAGAGGGAAAGAGACGGACGGAAAGAAAAACGCAGTAATCTTATGAAGATAAAGAAACTTATTTTGAATTGCTTCTTCAGACTATATAGAAAATCTTTAACAATAGATTTAAGAAGAAAATTTAAATATCTTCAAAATTGTCTTTATAATTATAAAGAATTCAATATAGAATATCGTCGAAAGACTCAGACTAGTCATCCTGATCAAGAATATATAGTCTTTAAAGGATATCAGAGAAATATTTGTACCAGTTATATACTTTTCGATTTTGCACACATCCATTACCTCCCCTTTTACCTTTTTTCAAAAGGTAAATGGGGCTACAAACAATAAACATTAACTGCTGTTCTTTTAAACATTACTTTCCGAGGGATGTTTTAAAGTTTATGATATATCACAACATTCAATTCTGTTTTAGAATTGGTGTTTGCCTTTCAAGCACAAATTTACTTAGATTTTCTATACAATTTTTTTGAGATGAGTGATTGGAGCATCAAATTGTTTTCCTAATATAAGGATTAATATTTAAACTGAGAGAATATTCCTTTGACTACACAATATAAGTTAGATATTTGTATATATATATATATATATATCATAAAGTACCCCTCGTAAGTATGTATTAAATTAATGTATTTGAGTAATAGATTAGGTACAAAAAACGCTGCATATTTTGGCACTAAAGATAAGGTATCAAATCTTGAATCTTCCTAGCATTAGTCAAGATTATAAAAGAAGACTACAAAAAGCTTGTCTAATACATATCTAAAGTAAGAGCCTAAGAATTAAGTTACCTACAAATATGGGTTCAAAATATGGAATTTTAAATTCGCATCATGACTGTGGAGGATTACCCAAAAGTCAAAATATTTTTGTCAGAAAATTACTTCCAGCAAGGAGATCCTATTTTCAATTCCACGGGGGAGAACTTGCAACTTTATCACGAAGAGCAGATTGACAACAATTATATCTCAATGATAGAACAAGGCAAGTGTTTGCTGGCAGTTGACGAAAATAATAATGACTGTATCGAAGGACTTGTATTAGCTGGAGCTAGCTACTCCACGGGCTTGGAGCAGCATCGTAAAGAGTTGGACAAATTGGAAGAAAGCCGTTTAACTAGCATATACAATCTTCTGCTGAAAGATAAATCAGAGGCCAATATCTACGCGCGATACGGAATATCGAAGTTACTTTACTCTCACATTACCAATGTGCTTGTCTCCATGCGTGGCAAAGGTCTGGGCGAGCGTCTAGCAGCTACTTTAATGGATGTGAGTCGTTCCAAGGGTTTCACCTTGATGACAGCAAAGTGTACAAGTTTCTACTCTGCACGTCAAAAACATTAATTATTAATTCTATATAAGAAGATCAGAAAAGTAACCAACATTTATTTATAAAGTAAACGCCGAAAACTCAAGTTGTCAATAGACATGGAATCCAAGGAACAAGTTCTCATTCGCACAATGACAGTTGGAGATTGCGAACAAGTTAGTTTATTCTTGAGAGAAAACTTCTTCCAAGGAGAGCCACTAAATGATTGCTCTGCATCAGATGTCAAGCATAGTTTCGATGATTTTCTTATATCTATCATAAAGCAAGGCACCTGTTTAATAGCCATTGATGAAAATAACAATGATATTATTGTAGGTGTTGTTGTGGCCGGAGCCAAGTGCCCAAGTGACTTGGAGAAAAATCTCAAAAAATTAGTCGGAGCTGAGCCAAGTCACGGTACTCGTAAAGACCAGCTCTTATATAAAACCGAGTATGAAGCCAATATCTTTGAGCGCTACGGAGTGTCGAAAGTTCTTTTCTCCTACATAACCAGCGTGCAAGTCTCCATGCGTGGCAAGGGATGGGGCAACCGTCTAGCAGTTGCTTTAATGGATGTGGGTCGTTCCAAGGGTTTCACCCTGATGACAGCGTTGTGCACAAGTTTCTATTCTGCACGTCAGAAGGAGGCCTTGGGTATGAAGTGCATTCATTCTATGGCCTATGCAGACTATAAAGATGCAAATGGAGAAGTGGTTTTCAAACTCACCAGCACCACACACACATCTACGGGTAATGGCTATCAAACTGTTAACATAGTTCAGTCGACTTAGCTAACATAATTTTTGACTGGGATGCCAATAAAAGTTTATTATTTATTACTCTAACAAATAATTTGATAATGATAAGGTTGAGTTGGACCAATTTCTGCGAATTGATAAGATTAGTTGTATATTTAACAAGTATACCTATATAATAAGACCACAAATTCACAAAGTTTTATTTATAAAGTGAACGCGAGAAACACAACTTATCCGAAAAACATGAAATCCGAGGATGGAGTTCTCATTCGCACAATGACAGTGGGAGATTGCAATCAAGTCAATTTATTCCTGAGAGAAAACTTCTTCAAAGGAGAACCACTTAATGATTACTCTGGCCCTGATGTCCAACATTACTATGAAAAGGATTCCGATGAGTTTCATAGAAATATGATAAACCAAGGCACCTGCTTAATAGCCATTGACGAAAATAACAATGATCGTGTTGTGGGCGTTGTCCTGGCCGGAGCAAAGTACCCAAGTGACTTGGAAATAAATCTCAAAAGAATAGCTGACGCTGAACCAAACCACCTTACTCGTATTTACCAGCTTTTTTGTAAGGCCGAAATGGAAGCCAATATCTATGAGCGCTACGGGGTGTCGAAGGTTCTTTACTCCCACATAACTAACGTGGATGCTTCCATGCGCGGCAAAGGGTTGGGATCCCGCTTAGCAGCTACACTGATGGATGTAGGTCGCTCCAAAGGTTTTACTGTGATGACAGCGTATTGCTCAAGTTTCTACTCTGCACGTCAAAAACAAGCCTTGGGTATGAAGTGTATCCATTCTGTGGCCTATGCAGACTATAAGGATGCAAATGGAAAAGTGGTGTTCAAACCACCCGCACCACATACGCTTCTGCGCGTATTAGCAATAGAACTTTAATGAACATTTGTAATTCGAATTCAATTCGATTGACCATCGATGTGTGCAGGTAATCTAAAGCAGAAGAATATTTACCATAACTTAAGGTGTTAATAAGTATAGCAAAATGTTTGTCATATTGATGTTAATCTAAGGGCATATGAGATCAACGTTTGGTTGGTTAATAAAAAAGTAAAAAAAAATGATTCTGTATATACGATATAGAAGTTCAATAATGCTAACATTATACTCTGAATAGATGAAGATGATAAGAAAGTTGGAAATTTTGGCCTTTGATTAGATTAAAAATCTGTTAGGTGGGAAACTTGTTAAAGTTTATATAATAAATATGATAGATGTTTCACTGTATATTTGTGATTCTTAATAATATGGAATCAATCGTTTAACTTCTTAGAAAACGTGCAACAAGCTGCTTTTTGATTACTCTGCATTACCATGCAAGGAAATTCGATGGGCTAAATTTGTCCATGGTAGATAAGTATTCTTCTATTACGAATTATGGTCATAATATGTATATAGGATATTTGATATGAAGTAGGGAAATGCACCTACTCGTATAATTAGGTTTGATTCAAAAAGTAATTCAGAAGCAACTCTTTTTCAGCCTTTCGGGTTTGGCTTTTAATACAAATGATGAGACTTTAATCCTGTTTTTATGGATGTAGATCGTTCCAATGTGTTTAGATTTTTGACTGATAAATAAACTAATTATTATTATACACTATCGGAAAAGACTTAGATGTGGTCACACAGCCAATGGATGGCTGATTTTCCAACATCAAAATAATAATACATAGAATTATATAAAGTGAGTTTGTTGTTGTTTTTGTTTGTATAGATAGATTATTTGTCTTGTTTTATAAAGTTTATTTAACTTATATGATAATGAGTTCTTTAACAAATTGCTATGTTTATGAAAAGAAACTTCTGCGGTATGGTATTAACCTTAATTGTGTGCTATTTATACTATTTCTTGACAACTTCTAAATTGTTGTAAAAAATAATAATAGTACTGATAATTAAAATAATATTATCAAAGTATTTTTGAGACCATCTATATTTAAGAGATATTCATAATAGGCTTATATTATAAGTGAATTATATTCTTAAGCTCTATCGTCATATACATTATAAATGTTTATTAGTTTTTAGTATATTATAAAGTGACAACTTTGTTGAATAAAAAACTGTCAGATTATATAGTCGGTCCATAAACAGCTTCTAAATAAATTTTTAGCTTAAAAATATACCTTCCTTTCTTCAAATTTTTATGAGTTGGAAATCTGCTTTAAAGTAAATTCATACAATATAATTCTCCCGAATAGACTACTTTATAATAAATTGTATTACAAAGTGCAAAAGCTATAAACAAATCCAGAAAGTATGGAAGTAGCGTGTACTCTTGAGTGTAACCATTAATTTACAATAACCAAATATTGTATGTAATATAAAAATATAGTTTTTAAAATAGTGTAACAAAGTAAATAAGTTGTATATAAATAATCAAGTACTATCTATGGAACCAATTCATGTTGTGTCCAAGTGTATATAGCTTCATATATATATATATATATACATATAAAGGCTTGAGTCAAAAGTCAATGTATTAGGAATTGATAAGCACAACAAGCAAAACACTTGATAAGATAAGAAACTTGCGAATATTAAGAGATAACCGCATATATAAATATTAGCTACTAAAGTAGAATTCTAAGCATTACTACTGTGAGCAGCTAGAGCTAAAGATGGCCACCAATATGGGCTCAAAAGATGGAATTCTGATTCGTCCCATGGAAGTGGAAGACTACAAGGCAGTGAAGAACTTTATGGGAGGTAACTTTTATAATGGAGAACCCCTATGTGCATCGTCTGGAGAGGATGTGCAGAAGTGTTATGAGAAGGAAAACGATGAATATCATATTTCAATGATCGAGCAAGGAACCTGCCTATTGGCCATTGATGAGAATAACGGTGAACGCATTGTGGGACTTGTACTGGCAGGAGCTCAGTATCCTGAGGATATGGAGAAGCATCGTAAGGAAGCAGCTGAAATGGAGCAGAACACCTGGGGACGTATTTCTGTGCTATTATCTAAGATCGAACTGGAAGCTAATCTCTTTGAGCGTTATGGTGTATCAAAAATCCTTTACTCCCACATAACAAATGTGGATGCCTCCATGCGAGGCAAAGGATTGGGCTCACGTTTAGCTGCTGCTTTGATGGAGATAGGTCGTTCCAAGGGTTTCCCGCTTATGATAGCTTATTGCTCTAGCTTCTACTCGGCACGTCAGAAAGAGGCTCTGGGCATGGAGTGTGTCCACTCCACCGCATATGCAGACTACAAGGATGACAATGGTCAAGTCGTATTCAAACCAGCAGCACCTCATACACATCTACGTGTAATGGTTATGAAATTGTGATCAGGTGATTTTTATTACTTTTGTGTTACTTGTAAAGTGAATGGCATTATTTGTTATCTAGTTGTATTCGTATGTATTCAATAAAAATAAAAATAGAAAGAGAAAAAAAATTAAACAGTAAAATTTATTGACTTTTATTTGTTAGTAATTTATTCGGGCTAAAACGAAATACAATAGATAAAAGTTTATCAGAACTGTGTTGCTCTTCTTAACTAAAAAAGTGTTACAAATGTTTAATAATACTATATATTTAGCTTATTCACTGATAGAACTGGTTTTTCACTCCAATAAGTATATATATTCCTTATCAGCATAAAAAGCTAAACCAAGCGCGACGCATCTTTATTTTAAGAGCAAAACATGTTAACTCAAGCAAACATATTTTCGATTAGAAAATCTGAAACACGTTTTGTGTTTATACTTTATTATGCTTAATATTCAATTTATTTAAAACTTTTATTGTATTATATTCTAATATAGTTAGTACTATTAATTAAGTTGATAACAACACACACAAGATTTTATCGCCTATAAATGTTAGCAAAATCTCGAAAGTCGGCGACAAATATATTCGACTTCCAAGGGGTTTTTACCATATACAATATATATATAATAATAATATAATGATCCAAAGATGAGACAAGACATAAAGCAAGGGACAGAATTTGTAAGCATGGATCAACATAACAGGGGAAATAAATAAACTTCCCTGGGAAACAAATTTCTGTCAAGCATTTAATCTGCGAAAAGGATTGTGACATAAGACCCTGGCTGACTTCCATATATTTTCCATATTGCAGGTCTAAAGGTATCCATTTGCACTGCTGTTAACTCAATCTTGGAGTACATGCGGCAAAAAGGCAAAGTTGACTTCTATAAGAGTAAAGTGATTGGAGCTGCTAAATGGACTAGGGCTTAGACCAGCCCTAAAAGTGAACTCCGCCCGTATAGTAAGGTTTAAACTGAATCAATTTGTATTCAATATAGTTACATGGGATAATATTTACAATTTTAAAGGGAATAGAGTGTACACCAGTCGCATATAGTTACAGCTAATTTGCACACAAGTTTTCTTCAATTGTTTATTATATACTATGAGTATTATTATTATTTGTATACACACTTGTTTCTATATGCTTAGAATTCATTGAGAAGTGTCGTTATCAATTATAATTATTTATGTGTTTACTATAAGAGTATGAATATCAGTCAGCTGTTTGGAGGCATTCATGGAATGCTCTTGCCTAATATAAACAACTTTTATTATTAGAAACACGACAGAAGAGAACTGTAGTTTATTGTAGCAAGTTTCAGTAAGTCGCTGAAGCTCGACAAGATGACGACGATCGTACGCGAAATGAAATTGGAAGATTTCGATGAGGTGACGCTCTTCTTGAGTGAACATTTCTACAAGAAAGAACCAGTTCTTCAAACACCAGGTAATTACCGGAGAGTCACAGATGAGCCAGAAATGAGAGAGTATCGCCAGTCGTTGATACGACAAGGTACTTCGTTTGTGGCTGTCAATGAGCATGGGGCAGGTCGTGTGGTTGGCGTGGCATACGCTGGGGCTATAAATCAAAGTGATTTGGAACAGAATTGGATTGAAGTCAACGAGCATCAATGTACGGAATTAATTGAACACATTCATTACTTTCTGACCGACCTTGAAAGAAAATCCAATATTCTCAAGCATTTTGGAGTTTCAACATCTCTATATGTTCATATACTGGCTGTGGATGCTTCAGTGGGACGTCAAGGACTCGGACGCCGTCTAGTCGCAGCCGTACTGGAAACTGGTCGAGCCAAGGGATATCCTCTATTATTCTCTACCTGCACTAGTGTCTACTCAACACGACTAATGTTGAATCTTGGTATGGAATCTGTGTACTCACAGGCTTATACGGAGTACAAAGATGACGCTGATAACCCAGTGTTAATACCCCCAGAACCCCACACAATAGCTAGTGTTATGGCAATAAAGTTGTAGATAGTATATACCAAATATAGTTATACTTAACCAATATTATAGAAGTATAGGAAGATCCGTTGAACTAATTTACATATTAAAATCAAAATTAAATAAGCTTATGCTAAATTTAAGAACGAAAACTAGTTTATCTTTTTTGTTTACAGTGAATAAAATGGAGACCGTAATCTATATCTATATATATCTTTGATTTCTACAATGTTAAAGTTCAGTTTGATAGTCTCTCCATGCGTTTAGCTATAAAGTGTATCACACTGCTTGTGATCCATGTTGCATCCCCCGAATCGTTTTGCACCTCTACCTACTATTTATTATAGGACCATTATGTATTCATGCTCTTTAATTTAAAACGGGTCGCTGCTCATATGCAATATGCAGGTCATTAGTAGAGATATATCGTTTAGCTGAACCCCCAGCCAGTGGCTTGAGCTTGTGACAACCCTTTTATGACAGACGCACGCACTCGTTAACCGTTTGACTGCAGTTGCATTCCCCCACACGCTCTATACCTTTTGTTTAACCCTTTGCCTCTCAACCCACTGACCGTGGAGAGTTTTGCAGCACTTTTTTCTTTAAAGAGTTAAAATTTTTTATTAATTTGGCTTTATTTGTTAAGTATTTGGGTTTTAGTTTACAGTTTGTTTTTTATGGCAATTTAATTAGATTAAAAAGCTATAAAAATTCTTAAAAAATTTATTTGGCATTGAGATTTCTTGCCAAATGTTTATATATATGTGCGTGTCGTGTGTGTGTGTGTGCTGTGAACGTAATGTTTGGTAATTAATTTAAATTATTGACATTTAATTTGTTGCGTCATTTGGCAAGTTTTATGTGTAGATGCGCCTTTAAGGTCGCTTTCCCATAAACATGGCAAACGACTGTGAAATAAAAAACCAAAATTTAACTTTATTGAAATCGATTTGTGTAGCAAACGAAATTGAACAGCAAAGTTGTTGCCACTTTCAGTGAATTTAATTTTCGATTTTTATTTTTGTGTTGATGACAACACACAAAATAAAAGAAGAAGATCAAAATACAGAATTATCGTATATCCCTGCCATAGCACTGAACGCAAGGAGGCTCATAGGGACAGAATGAAAGGAAGAAAGAGAGCAAGCATAGACCAGGGGTTGGCCAGTGCCAGTACGTGACCCGCTTAACAAATTGACGCGTGTGTGTCCTCTATATCTCCATTCCTCCAATTCCTCCAATTCAACAGTACAACAATTCAACCATCCTACAAGGCGGAACACCCATTGATGGCCTTTCCTTTATGCTCTTTATAGTTATTGCAGTTTTATCTGTGGAGCATTTCGTAAGTCACTTTTGCTCTTTTTAATTAAAGCCAATTGCATTTGCACTTCACGTCACTTTTAGGCGTGTCTGTCTGTGACCTTGCCAACTTTTTTTTGTGTAAATACATTTTACCCTCTGCTCACCTTTTATCTATTACCAATTCCCACGTTTTTCTTTTCCTAGTAGCACTTATACATCTAACAGCTTAGCTCTTAATACTGTGCATAATCATTTTGCTTTTTTTTCCTTATGTTTTGTAGAAGTTTTCACGCCCATCAGCAGCTACGGAATGTGAATTCTACAGCTGCCGTTTCAAATTGTGTTGTGCATTCGATTTTAAGTTAATATTTGTCAAAGTTTTTAAGCCGTCAATTAACATGAGCTGAAGGTTGGGCCTACAGTGGAATGATGACTATTGCGAGTATGGATGAAGTAACTGCTGACATGACAAACTGCTTGAAAAGATGGTCAGATTAGCTATAGATAATAAATAGTAAAATCCATTTTGAATCGTTTTGTCATCATATGAAAAACTGTTAATTTATTTATTATTATATATATATATTTTATTTTTTACTAAAAGCATTTTTAATTTGTATAATATATATGTATATATTACGATATTATTCTGAGTCTCAATTAACTTTTTTCAAGTTTTTACATTAAGACAAACTGGTTTTTTATTTTTATGGATCGATTCAATATACTGATAGCTAGCTGGATTGATAGTTATATAGTTAAACTAAATGACTTTATTTGTTAGTTAATCTATCTTGAAATCAATATTGTAAATATCTGGATATAACTTTCAACTAATATTGCTATTAAAGTGCTTTAATATTAACGTATAATATAAACAATTTATCTAACAATATATTATAAACAATCTATTAGAAGTTAATCGCAATTGCTAATTGTTTGTAGCTTTTATCATAACTTTTCCTCTACTTTCCCACAGTTTTTAGGTAATATAGTTAAACGGCGTTTAAATTGATATTTTTGTATAAAATAAAACACATTTTTAAGGCTTAGGAGAATCAATTTTAATCTATCAATTTGTAGATACTATCTGTGGTATACTAAGTGCATTCGACAAAGTTGTTACTACCCTTTTGAGGCTTTAAGTTGTAAGGGTAAGTTAATATACACTATCCATCCACGAGTTCTATTTTCACATAATTAAATTGACATTAGACATCGTTTAACTTATCTAATTCAGTTTAATGACCATAAACGTGCGTTGTGGGTTCAGCGGGTTTATTTTATTTTGCTCTGGGTGGCAATTTCATGGGCCCGGTCAAAATTGAATTTAGATAAAGTTTTCGTCGGCAAATGAAAGAAGAAAATAAAAGTGTAAAAAAAAGAAAATAAAACTTGGGAGCTCCCTGATGACGTTTACGAGGCAGACGAAGTGAATTAAAACCTCGTTACAAATTATATATAAACTTTATATATATTTTGTTAAGAAATGTTTGAAGAAGTTGAAACTTACCTCAAAACGTTTTATTTTTCGATGGGGTTTGTTTGGTTATTTGTTTAAGATTTGTTTGGATAAATGTTCGAAATAAATGTTTAATATATATTAGTTAGTTTGGAGTTGGCGGCGCGCCACGCACACACACACAGCATGGGGCACTCACACATGAAAAAGCGCACACGTACACGAGACTGTTGCACGAATGTTACACACTAATTGGCAGACCTACTCACACTAATACACGCTCACGTACAATCACACACACACACTCACGCATGCACACACATACAATAACAAAACAGACAATTTCGCGAGTGCGAGTACGTGAATTGAAGACGATGACGACGACAACGACGACGACGACGATGACGACAACGACGACGACGACGACGACGAAGCTGACGTTGGACGTTGAAAACGCCGCCAATTTCAATTGCGCGACACGTTACTCCAGCAAAAGTTTCGCAACGACTACCGTTAGCCGACAACTGGCGCTGCCCCAACGAGTGCGGCAATGTCATCCACACACAAACGCAGTTGTGTATACACAACACCGTTACAGTTACTCGCACACAAATACGAGCCGAGTGGACGTAGAACATTTTGCCATTTCCTTGCGACGTTTCCTGCTGCCAATGCAAAAAAAGAGAGACAGAGAGAGAAAGACAGATACAAACATAGAGATAGAGAGAGATAGATAAAAAGAGAGAGTTAGGATCTGAGGAAGAGCACACTAGAATCATAACATGTAATATGTGTGTAGGTGCTATCGCTTTGAGAGAGAGTCATATGGCAAAGAAGTCATTTTATCGCACCTGTATTTGACTCTTTTACCGTTGATACTTGATAGTCGTTAAGCGGCAGCGCGCAACTCAACGAAGGCAGCAGAGAGCCGAAGAGTTTTAAAGTTGTTGCATATGGAACGTATTCCCCCATTTGTGGACTACAACTGTAAGTTGCCAGTGCAGGTGTCTCAACGCACAGGTATATTTGCCCACTTTGTTTATGTTTACATCAAATCAAAACAAAAACCTATATACTTATATATTAAAATTTTCTTAATTTAAACAATTTGAAATAAGATTATTCCAATAATTAATAATAATTTAAATAAATTAACTTTTATTTTCTGCATTTAACACAGAACAGAAATGTTACCTAGCTGCCACATTAAATATTTAATATTATTGATTACATTTAACGCCCCCCACACAAAACAAACACCTTAACGTAACATTGTATTAACTTTGAACAAAGCAGAGAACTCGTAAGAGCACAAAACTCAAACTCTTCATAGCATTTAAGCGATGCGCTCTTCACATAGTGTTCCAATGCCAAACCGTTGCGTATAAGACTGAACGCTCTGGCTAGCGGACCATAAGAGAGTTAGAGAAGAGCGCGTGCTGCCTTCATATGGCCAGCTGCCTGTTGATAAGCATTAGGCGTGCACGCAATTTACAGCGGGTTTGGGGAAGCGGCTCACGTGTGGAGTTCGTTTTCTTACAATTTGACAATAAATAATAGTATAAATTATTTAATAATATTTAGTAATACATTTTAAATAAAATATATAAAATTTTAAAAATAATATAAAAATTTAAATAACACCAATAATAATAATATAGAAATAATTTAATAATAACTTTAATATAAGAATAGTTGAATAGAATAGATTAAATAAAACTTAATAGAAATTATATTTATTTATTTATTAAGAGTCGACTATGAAAGCTCGTCCAAAAATTCTTTATAAAAATAAAAGTGAAAGAGAAATGTAATGGAAAAAATAAATATCACAAAAATTATATTTAAATTATAAAAAGTAAAGTTAATTTAAATTATTTAAAAAATTTACATAATTTATAAATAGTATACAATTCATTAATAATATAAATAATTAGAATGTTATAAAATATAAAAATATAATAAGACACATTTCTATTAAATATAAATTATTTAATTATTTTAATATTAGAATAGTTGAATAGAAGAGATTATAAGAGTTATTAAAGAAATTTTATTAACATAAAAATTATAATTAAACTATAAAGATTATAAATAATTACAATCTACAAATATAATAAGACACATTTCTATTAAATATAGATAATTTAATAAACAAAATATTTCTAAAATATAAATATATTATATAAATAACTTAATATATTTTATTAATATTTTTTTGCTGTTTAATCGAATATAATAGGTATAAATATATTATTTATTAAGAGCTAGCTATAATCTCTTCAGATATATTGGGCATATTCTTTAAAAGTACCAAAAATATTGTGGAAGGCTTAAAATTGTTATGTAGTTGGGTAACTCCATAAAAAAGTGCATTCTTTGTGAATCAGCTAACCCCCTTTGCGTGGGCCAATTAGGGCCAACTGGGTGTCTGTCTGGTTACCCCTTACATAAAGATAACTGTGTGCATATCACACACACTGTTAATCCCCTACAGAGCAACGTGTCGTTTGCCGCACATTCAATCAAATGCTGTCAATAGTTGCAGCGCCAAAAGCTTAGCAGCTCAAAACTCAAAATTCCAAGACAAACACAAAAATATTTCAAACTGTTTTCAATGCAAACATTCAAACAAAAACAAAATCAACAGAAAGTGTAATTCAAATTGTTTACTTCATAAAACTGAACAAAATAATACAATCAATGAAAAAAATTTGAAATATAAACGCGACTTTATTATTTTTGTGGTGTCTCATCAGGTGGGGGGGAAAGCATTCTTTAAAATTGCCACAAGTTGTATGTATTTTCTAACGCTTTTCACTTTTCACTTTTCACTTATCTCTGTTATAGTTAAGTTTTTGATTCGTAAACTTTGAATGAGTGATAGCATATGATCTGAGTCTCATCACATATTATTATTATATGTCGGTTAATGTGCTAGTCTGCAAAGTTCTTATAAATAAGTTAAGTCTGTCTGTCAACTGTCTGTCGTTGAAAGTTTCTATAATCTGTCATTACATTAAACTTTTCTTCGGTTGCAATAACAATTTAAAGATTGAACTGAAAATTGATACACATTTAAGTTAGTACATTTCCCTTGGTTATTTACGTTAATTAGTTGCTGGTTTACCCTTACTACTTGGCTATTAAAATTAAAAGCGGTAACGTGCTTCAAATTAATTGTTAGGTCTTAGCACCCTTATATATATATATATATATATATATATATATACACACAAATTCTTTTAAATCTTTTCAAACTTTTCTTTCTGTCTGTTCAGTGTCTATTGATTTGCAAAGAATGCAGTGAGGCGATCATAGTATGAGTAGGGAAAAGGCACATGACCTTGGCATAAAATTGTATAGCTAACCTTTAGTTGAAGGATATTCAACTGTCTGGACGTTCGCAGCAAAACAATTAGTTAAAATGATTTGTAAAAACGTTCAAATCCCCAGATATACTTTACAACACCCACAAGAGCTCTAAGCCACGAACCCCGAAACCAGGCTTGGGTTTAAAAGCCATGACTTGACAAGATTCTACCGCAGACCCTGAACCACATCAAAGTGCCACATGTGACCAACAAAAACGATATATGAAAGAAAAGGAAAAGATGAGGAACACAATTCTTAAGAGCTCATATCTCTCACATCTATTTCTTAATGTGTGTAGGTGGGTTTGACTCAGTTTGTGTGTGTGTGTGTGTGTATGGATAGGCTGTCTTAAAGTCAAGACATCAAAGTGTTTTCTGACATTTATATAGAAATGCGCCAAGCAAAAGTGTTGGAAAATCAATAGGAGCGGCAGAAAAACAAAAGCAAAATTGAAAAGAAAATACAAAAATACAAAAATAACGAAATAGAAAAAACAACGCTGCCAACTGACGTGGCAAACTATTTTACACCTGAGCTGTCGCCTGTCAGAGGCCTGAAAAGGGAAGATGAAACAAGAAATAAGTAAAATGAAATAAAAATGAAAAGAAAAAGAAAAAAACAAAACACAAAAACAAAACAAATAGAAAATCGCTTAAAGCCGTCCACAGCAACAAAGTGTAAGTTCGCTGAGCTGCCTCGGACTGGCAGTCTAATGAAGATATTACGACTAGGTACTGAACTCCTACCTATTGCCAAAGGTCGCTCTCGAAAAAGTGGAAAAAGGGTCTTTAATAACCTGACAAGGCTGACAGTTATAATAAGGCAAACTGTCATAAGCTGTTTTCAGAGTCGATTGAGTGGGTCTCAGTGGTAACTGCACTCTTAAAGCTCTCTTATACATTGCACATAAGCCGCATATTGCTGTTAAGTTTGTTTAGCGAGTGGCTCTGGGTGGTTTTGGGTGGTGTTCTTGGTGGTTTTGTATGACTCTTGAGTTGGTAGGGAAAGCGACCTGGTAAACTTATCGTCAAACTATGCAAAAATTGCCGTCAATATTTCAATCAAAACTGACGCAGTTCCAAAGCATACCTACAAGTGTGTTTATGTGCTTGTGTGTGTGTGTGTGCGTGTGGTGTATGTGAAAAGTGTTGTGTGTGCATGTATATGTATGTGATTGAAGGTGCTAGCAAGTGTATGGCAACGAGTAGACGGAAGTTAAACGTCAACTGACAGACGGCCTAAACACAGCCAGAATTGCGAGAGTTGATTGAAAAGTTAACTACAATTTTTTAAACTATGAGATTGCATACCTTAATGATTCTTTACAGAATTGAAAATTATTAAAAACTTGTATGTTATAATGAAGAATATAATTTCTGATAGCCAAATCGTTTAAGATTCCAGCAATTATTTGGGAGATTTTCTGCTTTAAACATACTTATCGTTATTTCTTAGGTACAGCTCGTTGAAGTGTTTACCTTTAAATCCGTACAGCCGCAACATGCCAGTCGCACCTCAATAGAGAGCCAAAAATAGAAGAGGAGAAATCAACCAACAACAACAACAACAACAACAACACCAACAGCAACAAAAAGAAAAGCAACAAAAAGAAAAGCAACAAAAACTCTTACCAAGCTGTCAGCTGCCAGGTAGGCACCTGGCTTGAGGTTTGGGGCACAGTTACCCCCTCTTCTGCATTGTTCCAGCTCCTGCCATGTCAAACGCCTTGCTGGTGGCATGTCGGGCAAAAAAGGTGCCGGGATACGAAATTCAAAGGCTGCCAATTGCCAATTGAAGCCGTAAAGTATGCTAAGCAATTTGCCTCGCAACTTGTGTCCTCTGTGTGTGTGTGTGTGTGTGAGTGAGTGAATCACTGTGTGGGTGTGGCGTGTGTATGTGCTATATTTATTGTTGTTTTTTGCCAAATTGTAACGCGACACATGAGGTAGAAGTTGCTGGGTGTTGGGTGGCAGTTGACTTATGTGAATTTTCCAACTGTCTCGCCATGAGCAACGCCTGCCACCTGCCACCTGCCGCCTACCATTTGCTTGCAACACTTGTGCCTATGCCTGCACCTGCTGCATATCGAGTGCTTTTCATAAGTCGAACGATTTGATTTGAATTTTACGTATCACTCGGAGTAACCTGAGCTAACGAGAAAACTAACTACAAACTCTTTGACCAACACTCCTAGAATACCCTGGAACTGGAAAGGACTAGCACGAGCAAACTTTGAATTTAAGTTAGCTTAAATAAAACTTATTTCGTTTTTAACTTTTTCTTTATTATTTACATTTTATATATATGTTTTCTTTTGTTTTTATATTTACTTGTTGGATATTAAGTAATTTAAGTTAACATAAAGGATATCTTAAAGTTGAGCACTTAAAAGTTTGCACAAATATTTCTTGTCGCATGTATTGCTATTTCCGGCATACGTCCAGGCATAAAGCTAATCAAAATGTCCAACACACATACACACACTACTCACTTGACACACACTCACACTCACCATACACTTGAGTTGAATACGTATGAGTACGAGTGCAAACTTTGCCTTTAAGTGATGTCTGATGAAAACCATGTGGAAAGCGGAAACGTTGAGCTCTTTGTGTGCCAATCAAAGACACTTCATATTGGGGACTGTTGGACGTTGGTCAAGCGGATGTGCTAGCCGTCAGCTTTTATTTTTTTTGTACATTATTATTAATATTTTATGGTGCGTTATTAGCGCCATCAGCCTCCGTTTCTACCATCCGTTCAGTGCGCCGTTGCGACACGTAGCTTTATGCAGCTTCCGGCAGCTTCCGTTTCCGTTAGCGAAAAACGTTTGATAAATTACAAAACCAATGAAAGCAGAGGGGTTGCGTTTCATATGCGGATAGAGTTGTGGAATAGGGTATGCGGAGATGGGAGATGGGAGATGATAGGGTGTGCAGCTGCTGTTCATTTTGATGCCGTTAAAACTACTTCTACTGTTGCTGCTGCTTTTGGTGCTGCTGCACATGCAGATAATGGAAAATGTGTTTGGATTTTGGGTAAAGTAAACAATATGTTAATGGCAATAGCAATAGGGCTTAGGAACGAAGGTTGAAGTCGGTGGTTCGGTGGTTCGGTGGCTGGAAACTGTTTTTTAAAGATTAAGGCCAAGATTTATGATAGAGTTTTGACTAGGAGTATGCCGGCTTAATGGCAGTTTTATGATTGCCTTTCCATAGTTTGATTGATAGATGAAAAGATGCATGGCACTGCAAGCCAAGGTGTAAGTGTGGGAGTAACTTTGAGCAATTGGTCTCAGCTGTTGTCAAATTTGTCACAAGCCACTTGGAAAACTTAAGCGCAACTTACACATGTAATAGAATATAGTAAAAACAAAACAAACAACACCACACATACACACACAATAACTGCAACCGTAGGCCAATCCATCAACTGCTGCATGCAACATACAACTACTCGAATTACCAACAATAACATCAACTAAAAGACACACAACATCCACCCAGGCAAGGACACATATGCAGCACGCACAAACCAAATATCAAAACCAATCGCAGTCCCCTTCGCTCAACCTACTCCAAAATCGCACCCTCCGTACATCCCTTTTCTTTGCCTTGGCGTTTCATCTTTGGAAAAGCGTCTGTTTTCATGTGATCCGCTGCAGATGTTTGCATTTATTTTGTAATTACTGTCACGCAATGTGACCATCAAATCAAATAAAACAAATTCGTCTGAGTGAAAGTGAAGTAGACTGAAGTTTCGTCTAATGGTTTCAAGTTTTTGTCCAAAATTCTACAACCCCTCTAAATAATGAACCCTTCTTGGTCCCACTGTAAAGTTCGATGCTTTAAGATTTAAATGGGTACCTAGGTATATACGTTTAATGAATAAACAATGGGTCCAATGAACCCTTGACCCAATTTTTTATACTAAGTAAATAAGTATTGCTTTGGGTAACAGTCTATCCATGGTCTTGCAGCAATTAAAGTAAAGAAAACTTAGAGTTTTCTAAGGAAAAGAAAATAAGTTATAAATTCTTTTATATATTTTAACAGAGCTCAGTTTTTCCTTTGAACTATGCACACAGTTCGACACTCTCTTAGAGCACAATCAACAAATTTATAAATACGAGTACG
Organism: Zygothrica quintamaculata; assembly: GCA_037044455.1. Taxonomy (NCBI): domain Eukaryota; kingdom Metazoa; phylum Arthropoda; class Insecta; order Diptera; family Drosophilidae; genus Zygothrica; species Zygothrica quintamaculata. The sequence continues at coordinate 81,400 of JBAMBS010001895.1, forward strand.
TTAAGCTCTTTGCAAGCAACGCTGTCATGAGGATTCCAGTTTATATCCTTAGCTGGTACCCCTGCTTATAGAACAGAGGGGAATGTGCCATTTAAAACTAAACACGTCTGGCAATATTAATATATATTGTATTTCGAGCTCTGCAGCAGAAAAACCTTCCATTAATGTCAAAATGCGGCAGCCTCGTTGCTCTTTACTCAGTTGCCGCGAGGCGTCCGTGGCACTGTTGTGCCCAGTCTCACTCGATTGCAACTCTGTTTTTGCAACCCATTCGGAAGGCGACTCAAACTTGTGGCATGGCAGTTTTTCAAAACTTTTCTCTCTCTCTTTCTTCATTACTGTTTCACTCCTTTTCGCCGGCACTCTTCATACACTTTCTCTAAGTGTAAAGTTCAATACATTCGATGCTTTTTAGCAAACAATTTTAAATGCAACACAACGCGGCAAGGATATTTTTCACTTTGCACCATACCCAAGGAGGTGAAGGTGACAGAAGGCCACGTCGAAAATTATATATGGAATTCACGGCCAGGGCCAGATCCAGAACCAGAACCAGCACCAGACTCTGACCCAAACTTCAAACCAAAACCAGAGTCACACCAGACCAAGAGCCTTTAGCCATTTGCCGCCGCATCGTCTGCCACTTGTTGTTTGGGTTTGACCCCTGACGCCTTCCCTTTGTACATGCTCTCCCTTTGAGTGTTGCCAATGTTAATCGAAGTTGTGTGCACAAAAGGAACAATAAAAAAAACGAACAAAAACATAGAGAAAAAGGGATTAGACTAGCATATACCCTATACCAGAAAGCCACACGATTCACACTTGATTCATAACAAAAAGTTTGCTATTCTGAGTATATTTCCGAAATATTTTGTATATATATATTCAAATATATTATTATGTGTAGTATAGCATACCCGTTTTGATACATTCTTGATGGTTACAGGATACACAAAGAGAGAAAAAAAAGAAGAGCTGAAATCGTCGCGTTATCTCACGTATATGGGCAGACATAAAAACAAATTACATGTCGAGGTGGGCAGGGGAAGGTGGGGCTCACAGAGTGCTGCTTAAGCGGCTTTATGTACAAAAATTGTAAATGGCATTTGTCTCTTGGTAAATGTGTTTGTGTGTGTGAGTTTGTTTTATTGTATGTGTGCGGGTCTGCATGCAGCTATTTCCGGTGTTATGGCGGCCAACGGAAGCGGCTGCCATTTGTTTTTCTACACCATTTTTGTTCATTCCTTCGGTTATTTTACTTTTCTTCTTTCAATTTTTTTTTCGCAATGTTCAGAACTGCAGAAAAAGTTTATCAATATTGAAAAGTTTAGCGTGTATTTATTGTTCCTAGTCGGGCTCTGCCTGGGTCATAGTCATAACAGTAAACTCGGTTCATAAATAAGTTATTAGTCAATGTCTTTCAGGTTTTGTGTTCATGTTATGTTTGGTTATGTCATTGATAGCTCTAAAAATGCTGCTTACTTATGTCCATGTCCTTATCCATGTCCATGAGTCTATCAAAAGGTCCTTGTTGCTTAACTATTTCTGAGCAGTCTAGTCAAGAATTATGACATTAGTCATGAATTATATCTATCTCAAATGAAACCAAATAAAAGCGTCATTAAACTTTAAACAACTCTTTTATATACACAATTTTATAGGGTATTCAAACACACACGCGCACACTCTAAAACCAACTAAGAGTCAACTGAGTAAATATCAGTTATATATAGTATTCGTTTATGTTCCAAATTTATCTTAATATGATTATATTTGCAATTCTTTATTTAACTTTTATTTATCAAATATCTTCTATAAATATAAATTCAAATTTCTTTTCAATTGTCTCCTTAACTGCTCGTGCATTAATTATAAAACATCTGTTTTAAGAGTTAAAAACAATTTTTCGGCTAATATGAAACCACATGACAAACTAATAACACCTGTTTAACTAACTAATTCGAGCAACTACGTCTCTTCTTATGCTCAATAAAAACTCAAGAGGGTTCCTAAAGAAGGGCACTATTGATTCTTCTTGTTCAAGTCATCTTCTGGATTATTAACATAATAAGAAAGGTACTGGAACTAAGTTGCTCTTTGGTGCTCGATTATCCTAGAAGTATTTCAGCACGTTACCCCTAGAAGTATTTACTTGATGAAGGTTCAAATAAAAATATTTATATAGCATAGCTGACATTTTAACAAACAAATTTAAATACTCTTATTATATCATATTTTAGCTCATTCGATGACGTATTCAAAATTGGAAAGTGTAGAAGATTTGGTAAATATACTTAAGAAACATCTGTGTGGACTTAGGAATTTGGATCAACATCGACAAATTGTATAAAAGTGAAGAGAAACGAATGAGTTTCATTAGTCGTTATTTGACTATAACCAAGATGAGATCCTCGATCATCCTGTTGAACTGTATCTGTCTGGCAGTTCTTATTGCCTATCTCCCCACGGGAGATGCCCAGTTTGGTGGACCTCCTGGTGGACGCGGTGGACCTCCGGGTGGTCGCGGTGGACCTCCGGGTGGTCGCGGTGGACCTCCGGGTGGTCGCGGTGGACCTTACGGAGGTGGATATTTCGAAGGTGGACCTTACGGAGATGGACCTTACGGAGGTGGATCTTACGGAGGTGGACCTTACGGTGATAGACCTTACAGAGGTGGACCTTACGGAGGTGGACCTTACGGAGATGGACCTTACGGAGATGGACCTTACGGAGGTGGACCCTACGGAGATGGACCTTACGGAGATGGACCTTACGGAGGTGGGCCTTACGGTGGCGGACCTAATGGCGGTGGTGGTCAAGGTGGTGGATCAAACGGAGGTGGACCTAATGGCGGTGGGCCCAATGGCGGTGGTGGTCAAGGTGGTGGACCAAATGGAGGTGGGCCCAATGGCGGTGGTGGTCAAGGTGGTGGACCTAATGGAGGTGGACCTAATGGTGGTGGGCCCAATGGCGGTGGTGGTCAAGGTGGTGGACCTAATGGAGGTGGACCTAATGGCGGTGGGCCCAATGGCGGTGGTGGTCAAGGTGGTGGACCAAATGGAGGTGGACCTAATGGCGGTGGGCCCAATGGCGGTGGTGGTCAAGGTGGTGGACCAAATGGCGGTGGACCTAATGGCGGTGGGCCCAATGGCGGTGGTGGTCAAGGTGGTGGACCAAATGGAGGTGGACCTAATGGCGGTGGGCCCAATGGCGGTGGTGGTCAAGGTGGTGGACCCAATGGAGGTGGACCTAATGGCGGTGGGCCCAATGGCGGTGGTAGTCAAGGTGGTGGACCAAATGGCGGTGGACCTAATGGCGGTCGACCCAATAATGGTGGTGGACCCAATGGTGGTGGACCTAATGGCGGCGGTGGTCAAGGTGGTGGACCCAATGGAGGTGGACCTAATGGCGGTGGGCCCAATGGCGGTGGTAGTCAAGGTGGTGGACCAAATGGCGGTGGACCTAATGGCGGTCGACCCAATAATGGTGGTGGACCTAATGGTGGTGGACCTAATGGCGGCGGTGGTCAAGGTGGTGGACCCAATGGAGGTGGACCTAATGGCGGTGGGCCCAATGGCGGTGGTAGTCAAGGTGGTGGACCAAATGGCGGTGGACCTAATGGCGGTCGACCCAATAATGGTGGTGGACCCAATGGTGGTGGACCTAATGGCGGCGGTGGTCAAGGTGGTGGACCCAATGGTGGTGGACCTAATGGCGGTGGTGGTCAAGGTGGTGGACCAAATGGTGGTGGACCCAATGGAGGTGGACCTAATGGTGGTGGTGGCCAAGGTGGTGGACCTAATGGCGGGGGCGGTCAACGTGGTGGCCAAGGTGGTGGCCAAGGTGGTGGCCAAGGTGGTGGTCCAGGACGTGCATCACGCGGTTAAAGGAAACATCACTTCACAATATTTAAAATGCGCAATAAACCAAAAAAGTTTTCTTTTTTAATTACAAATTTTAAAAAAAAAGTCTTTAAATATAATTAAGTTTAGGATTATAATGTGCAGTTTTTAACTTAGGTTAAGATAGAAATGAATAGTTTTCTAGTGTGGTTGAGAAAGATCAATATCCAATTAATATCTATTGATATTGATTAGCTAAATGGAATGAGTTTAATTTTGCTGGTTTCGTGAAACTGTCCAAAGTACCTTGAATTGCATTTCGATCGCAAATTAATAAGGTATAAAGCATCAACCGTCTGTATAAAATACAATATATATATCTGTAGTTGATTGTACCCGACTATGAAAACCCTTTGCACAGACATACACACCCATATATTCACATACACACATTTAAACACACACTTTAAATTTTAATCGACTCTTGATCAAGCATATATATACTTTATAGGGAAAATATCCAACTGCTCATTTTTTACCTTGTTGAAAAGGCTAAGGTGCTAAACAGTGCCATATTAAGCAATGATAACATACGTTATTAAACGAATCAAATTTCGTAACTTATAATACTCAATTGGCTACACCCAAAGTCCAAAGCTTCCCGTTGAGTTTTAAGGTTACTTTGGTCTACCTTCTTTAGTTTGATAATGTTTTATATGAACTATATAAAATTATTTTATATAAATATATTAAGTTTTTAAATATTTTATAGTACATTTCTCGAATTATTGGAAAAGGCTATTCAATTCCATTTTTCAACTTTTTTTCCTAAATTACCCCGACGAAACAGGGATTTGTTTTCTACTTCCACAAATCGCTTCATTAGAACCTCGAGACTAGTGAAAGCCCTAGCCCCAAAGACAAAGTTTCAGATAGACTTAAAGAATAATTTTTTCGGGCGGGTGTTACCGCCAATTCCAGTTGATTCAGTACTCAATTGTTGGATAAAATACTTCGAATCTGACCTCAAGCTAAGCCAAGCCATTAGAAATAATTATAATAACCACAATACATCAAACATTATTCTATAAACGGCCGTAATTAATATTTGTATAAAAAATAAAAAGTTTCTAATAATTAACAAAAAATTATAATTCAAATTAAAATTAAGAATGTATTTTAATGGAGAAATAAATGATTATCAGATTAAATCATATGTTCAAAGGAATGTAAAGCTGATTTTATATTGCACAACGAATTAAGGAGCAAAGAGTTGGGGAAACTATTCTAATAATTTTCTCTTTTATGCATAAGTTTAATTCATATTGTTCTATAGTCGAGTATGTCAACAATAATTCTATTGATACTGTACAGAATTCCATACAACTTGCAAATTAGTATGAAATATTTTTTAAAAACCTGTTGAATGTACAAAATACTTTAAGAGGGTCTCTCGAAAACTTCATTTTAATAATTCAATATTAATTGGTTTTAAAACAAATTAATTACTTGAGGAAGGTATTAATATAGGGGTCTATTTAGCATAGCTGACACTATAAAATATCTGTTCTAACAAACAAATTTAAATATTTAAATATTTCAGCTATTTAAATATGAGTTTTAATTATGCATTCAAAATTGGTAAGAATAGAAGATTTGCTAAATTGAATTAAGAAACATCTGTGTAGACTTAGGCATAAATTTTTTATAAAATTGTCCTAAAATTGTATAAAAGTGAAGAAAATTTAATGAGGTGTATTAGTCGTTCATTGACTATAACCAAGATGAGATCCTCGATCTTCTTATTGAACTGTGCCTGCCTGGCAATTCTTATTGCCTATCTGCCTACGGGAGATGCCCAGTTTGGCGGACCTCCTGGGGGACGCGGTGGATCCAATGGAGGTGGACCCAATGGCGGTGGCCAAGGTGGTGGACCCAATGGTGGCGGCCAAGGTGGTGGACCTAATGGTGGCGGACCCAATGGTGGTGGCGGCCAAGGTGGTGGTCAAGGTGGTGGCCAACGTGGCGGCCAAGGTGGTGGCCAAGGTGGTGGCCAAGGTGGTGGCCAAGGTGGTAGTCAAGGTGGTGGCCAAGGTGGTGGCCAACGTGGCGGACAAGGTGGTGGCCAAGGTGGTGGCCAACGTGGCGGACAAGGTGGTGGCCAAGGTGGTGGTCAAGGACGAGCATCACGCGGTTAAAGGAAACATTACAATATTAAAGAAATGCAATAAACCAAAACAAAATTTTTTTTATTAACAAATTTCAATGAAAAAAACAAAAATTTAATAATTGTTGGATTATAATGTGCAATTCTTAACTTAGGTTAAGATAAATATAAATATTTTTCTAGTTTAATGGATAAAGGTCAATATTCAGTCATTAGTCTGCTCTTTAATTATAGTATGGTTACTATTCCATCAGTCTGGAAGGTACGGACTGCGTTGATTCCAGTTGTGCCACAAGGAAGCGTCTTGTGACCCGTTCTGTCTACCCTGTACATGGCCAATATAGCAATGATCACTGACTGTGTACTGTTGTCAATTATGCTATTGACACATATATCTTAAGATGCTGCTCCTAGGCACTTTAAATGATACCTTAGCCTTATTGAATCCTAGTTCCTTGGCAGATAAATAAAAGGAAGCACTCTAATATCTATTATAAAAACATTGGCATAAGAATAGGAAACTGGCAATTAGATTAATTTAAGTTAAGGAATTCCGCTAAATAACTGTCTAAAGTGCTTTGAATGGCATCTCGATCGCAAGTTAATATGTAAGAACCATATAAACCCTCATCGGTGTTTTGAAAATTACAAGGAATCGATCACTGAGTACGTCTCTTGAGCTAAAAAAATATTAAAAAACAAGTAAGAAGTCTGTGGTCAAGTGTACCCCTTTGCCTATACGGCCATATACACACATACTCATACATACACACAGTTCTGCACGTACTTAGCTATTGCGCGCACCTTTTAGCCCCCCACGCTCCATAGCGCGGTATTTAATGTTGTATAACTTCCGTGTTTATTGTTCAATTTTAACGAAATTCACAACGTAGATGAAGAATGGTCTACTTAATATGTGTGCGAAAAAGAAAAAAAATTGATCGGTTGAAAATTATACCTTATAATTGATTTTTTCGATTTGCGGGGGTCAGGGGTCAGCGTACAAACATAACAAATTTACGTTCCAAATTTCGTTGCTCTAGCTCTTATTTTGCGCGCACTACTATACCCCACCGGGGCCAATAACGCCACTTTTGATGATCTATAACCTCCGAGATTTTTGATCGATCTTACCCAGATACTTAGAACATCGATCAAGAATGGTCTAATTATGATGTGTACCAAAAATAAATTTGATCGGTTGAAAATTGTGCTTAATAATCGTTTTTTTCGATTTGCGGGGGTCAGGGGAGGAAATTCAAAAATCAAAACAAACTCGTATAACCTACGAACATAACGAATCTAGATTTCAAGTTTGATTGCTCTAGCTCTTATAGTCTCTGAGAAACAGGCGTTCATACAGACGGACAGACGGACAGACGGACAGACGGTCAGACGGACAGACGGACAGACAGACAGACTCACAGGGCTAGATGAACTCGTCTTGTCGTCCTGATCAAGAATATATATACTTTATGGGGTCTCCGATGATTATTTCTATGTGTTACATACTTTTCGATTTTGTACATTTCCAATAGCTCCGCTTTGCTCTTTTTTTACAAAAAAGCAAAGGGGCTAAAAAAATATTTTATCTTTAGTAAATTTTTTAAATTTAATTGATAAAGCTTTACTGAACAGAAAATTACAAAAATTAAAAATATAAAATAAAAGTAATGGTTTGAGATTTTTTATTTGGTATTCTACCCATAAGTTTGCTATTATTATAGTTTTAAAATAAGTCTATAAATCAACTTATTGTTACATACTCTAAAAATATAATTTTTTAAATAAGAAAAATATTCTATAAATATTTATTCAAATTTTTTTTTAACTGCTCGTGTAGTAAATATAATAGTTAAGCAAAGCAAAAATGAGCTATATAAATATTTATTTAACAATAGAAATTAGGAACAACTGTTTAACTAAATAAATTAATACTGCTATTTTTTTATTAATTTTTCAGTAATTTTTTTTCTTATAAATTTCATATTGCTTTATTATTAAAATTGTAAGTAAACCTCTTGTGAAATATATACAAATTACATGTTTTTTTTCTTAATATTGATTATTTTTAGTCCAAGACATCTTATCCATTATTTTGGTGTTGTTTGAACAACTTTTGTGGTACCCGAGGTATTCGTGTTAGAATTGATAGCCTGACTAAGGTTAAAATGATAAGCAATATAATATATATATCTTGCCTGATATTATAAAATAACAAACAAATTTAAATACTATTATTTCAGCTCTTTAAATATAACTTTCGATGGCGTAATCAAAATTGGAAAGAGTAGAAGATTTGGTAAATTTAATTAAGAAACATCTGTGTGGACTTAGGAATTTGGATAAACATCGTCAAGTTGTATAAAAGTGAAGAGAATCGAATGAGTTTCATTAGTCGTTCGTTGACTATAACCAAGATGAGATCCTCGATCATCCTGTTGAACTGTGCCTGTCTGGCAATTCTTATTGCCTATCTGCCTATGGGAGATGCCCAGATTGGCGGACCTCCTGGTGGACGTGCACCACCTAATGGTGGTGGATCCAATGGCGGTGGACCTAATGGTGGTGGACCCAATGGCGGTGGCCAAGGTGGTGGACCCAATGGCGGTGGTGGCCAAGGTGGTGGACCTAATGGTGGTGGACCTAATGGTGGTGGACCTAATGGTGGTGGACCTAATGGAGGCGGCCAAGGTGGTGGACCTAATGGTGGTGGACCCAATGGCGGTGGCCAAGGTGGTGGACCTAATGGAGGCGGCCAAGGTGGTGGACCTAATGGTGGTGGACCCAATGGCGGTGGCCAAGGTGGTGGACCTAATGGAGGCGGGCAAGGTGGTGGACCTAATGGAGGCGGGCAAGGTGGTGGACCTAATGGAGGCGGCCAAGGTGGTGGACCTAATGGTGGTGGACCCAATGGCGGGGGCCAAGGTGGTGGACCTAATGGAGGCGGGCAAGGTGGTGGACCTAATGGAGGCGGCCAAGGTGGTGGACCTAATGGAGGCGGCCAAGGTGGTGGACCAAATGGCGGTGGCCAAGGTGGTGGACCTAATGGTGGTGGACCTAATGGTGGTGGACCTAATGGAGGCGGCCAAGGTGGTGGACCTAATGGTGGTGGACCCAATGGCGGTGGCCAAGGTGGTGGACCCAATGGCGGTGGCCAAGGTGGTGGACCCAATGGCGGTGGCCAAGGTGGTGGACCTAATGGAGGCGGCCGCGCATCACGCCGTTAAAGAAGAGATCATATCACAATATTTAATAAGTGCGATAAATAAAAAAAAATATTTCTTGTTTTACTAACGAATTGCAAAGAAAAAAAAAACTTTTTTAAATACAATAATTTTAGGATAATGGTGTGCCATTCATAACTAAGGTCTGGGTGCATATTAATAGCTTTCTAGTATATTGAAAGAAGGTCAATACAATAAAAAATCTTTAGTCTGCTCCTGACATATTTGAAGAGACTATCGATTATTAAGAAAATCAACAGCAAAAATAACATTACGTCTGTATGAACGCTTGTTTCTCAGAGACTATAAGAACTAGAGCTACCAAATTCGGGATCTAGATTCGTTATATTTGTAGGCTATACGAGCTTATGTTAGATTTTTGAATTTCCCCCCCAGATCCCCGCAATTCGAAAAAAACGTTTATTAACCACAATATTCAACCAATTGAATTTCTTTTTGGCACACATCATAAGGTAGATTATGAAATTATTTAAAAATTGTTATAATTTGCGCAATTTAACTCTGTACCGTGATATGCAGATGAAGTCCGTGGTGGACCAGTCGGAGCATACAATATGCTAGATCCGGCATATTTCAAGATGGAAAAGCTTATTTCTATTTTTGAAAATCAAATTTTTTTTTTTAAAACAATGGCACCTTTATGTTTTTTAGTCACTATCTGAAAATGTCCGAAAAAAATAATTTTTTTTTTTTTTGGCAATTATACAAAAAACAAAAACCAAAGTTATATCAAAATTCATGGAATTTTTATAATTTTCTCCTACATAGTTATTAAGCATTAGTTTTAGCTTAATTTTTAAATTATTTTAGCTAATTTTGTCTACATTCTTACTACCCCATACAAAAAAAAAAGGAAGGCATAATATGATAACAACAAATCAAAATTATATTAGGAGAATTTCAAAGTAATCTCCAATAATTTGAGAAGCGTACCACAACTTTGTTAAACCGTAAGGTAAATCAAAGCAACCTTAACAGTAGTTGAAAAACAACAGCTAAATCTTCAAAAGTATGTTAATACTAATTGGGAATTATAAATGATTGTTAATGCATGTTGTCCTTGCATTACATGTCACTTCATTTTACATTCGTTGCTAATTATTTCTGCACTATTTGGTTTTTTATCCGTTGGCTCAGTGTATTGCGTTACAGACTCTGAAATGTGTTTTGGGTGCGTTCGAATCGCTGATACGGAATTTAGTTAATTTGTAATGCTTATAATATTTATTATAATGTTTAGCCCCTTTGCCAAGAAAAAGAGCAAAGCGGAGTTAATGGAAATGTCTAAAATTTAAAAGTATGTAACACATAGAAATAATCATTATCATCAATATATATATTCTTGATCAGGACGATAAGACAAGTCGATCTAGCCTTGTCCGTGTGTCCGTCCGTTTGTCAGTCCGTGCAAAATTAGAGCTAGAGCATATTCCAGATTTTTGTTTTTATTTTTGAATTTCCTCCCCTGACAACCGCAGTACTAAAATAACGATTATTAAGAACAATTGTCAAATTTCTTTTTGGCACACATAATATGTAGACCTTTTCTAATCCACGTTATGAATTTTGTTAAGATTGAACAGTTAACACGGAATTTATACAATAATAAGTACCGTGCTATAGAGCGTGGGGGGCTAAAAGGCGCGCGCAATGGCCAAGTACGTGCAGAACTGTGTGTATGTATGAGTATGTGTGTGTATGGCTGTATATGTAGGCAAAGCGGCTCTCGTAGTCGGGTACACTCGACTACAGACTTCTTACTTGTTTTTTTTTTGTTTATTTTATTTATTTTTTTTTTTTCCTTAATAATAATAACAATTAACTATCTAAATATTTATTTAACAATACAAATTAGAAGCAACTGTTTAACTGAATAAAATTCTGTTCTTTTTTATTTCTTATGAATTTTATATTACATTATCATAAATCAGTATATATCATAAGTAATGTCAAAATTAATTGCAAACTATAGCCCAGAAACCTTTGCATATATGTATATACAGGGTGTTCAATGATCTTGTACGTTGAGGAGGATTGCATTGAAACTGTACAGAATTCCCTTCCTGCAAATTGTATGACTGAATCGACACCAAATTAGTAAAAAAAATTCCTTTAAAATCTACAAAAATATGGGCAATACCTTAACAGGATTCCTACAGAAGATTCCTTGAAATTCTGATTCTTCTATTTGAACTAATTTTTTTGGATTAATTGTATTAATTTTACTTGAACTTAATTTGAACAATTTTTGGCTTTTTCTTGATATTTCTTGGATCACTTTTATTTTAAAGTTGAAGGTTTGGTTGAATAATGTTGAAGCATACGTATCTATTTTTGTTGAAATAATAAAAGAAGTGTTTGTTTTAACAAAGAAATAAGAGTATATATATATCATATATAAATAAATGTATGATTTTTCAGCTCTTTAAATATAAGTTTCAATGACGTATTTAAAATTGGCAAAATAGAAGATTTGGCAAATTCAATAAGGATACATCTGTGTGGACTTAGCCGTATGGATCCATATCTTAGAAATGTATAAGAGTGCAGTGAAGTGATTGAGGTTTATCAGTCGCTAATTGGTAAGACCTTAAGCTAAGATGAGATCTGCGATAATCCTGCTGAACTGCGCCTGCCTGGCAGTTCTTATTGCCTATCTGCCTTTGGGTGATGCAGTCTCCTGTGAAGTGGAACCTCTTAACCCAAGTTGTATTGATTGTACCGATGCCAACAATGCTAACGAATTGGACTGTACGATAACTGTAGCGCCAACAACTGTAGCGCCAACAACTGTAGCGCCAACAACTGTAGGACCAACAACAGTCTCTCCCGACGTTACAACTGAATGCACATGCCGTCCAGGAACTGAGTGCCGTCGTGGTGGACGTGGTGGACGCGATGGACGTGGTGGACGTGGTGGTGGCCGAGGTGGATCCGATGGTCCTGATGGTGGCCGCGACGGTGGACGCGGTGGACCCAATGGTGGACGCGGTGGTGGACGCGGTGGTGGACGCGGTGGTGGTCGCAATGGACCTGATGGTGGTCGTGGTGGTGGACGCGGTAGACCTGATAGTGAAAACATGGGCGGACGCGGTGGCGGCCAAGGTGGTGGCCGTAGTGGTGGTCGCGGTGGTGGTCGCGGTGGTGGACGTGGCGGCAGTGGAGGTAGAAGATCACGTGGTTAAACGAAAAGTCTCAACAGAAATAAACAAAAATGCAATAATAAAAAAGTTTTATTAAACATTATTATTTTACTGGAAAATAACAAAGATTTTTTTAAAGATTAATAACTGTATGTTAGCAGTTATCCAGTGCCTTAAAAAGAGATCAATACCCAGCTGTACAGATCTTCAACGGAAAGGCTACTTCACACTTGTATTGTATAGTATTTATGTTAGTATATTGGTGTGTATAGTGGAAAGGATGTGACCTCAGATGGAATATAATGTGACATGCAACGTCTCCTAGTACGAACTTGTGGTACAGTTTTCAACCAACCAGCCAAAGCCACCACTCTCACTTCAGACAAAAGCTGAGATTCACGTCCAAATGAATTTGAAACTAAGAAAAGAAAATAAATCATCGTTGCCGAACAAACAGACTATCATCATCATCATTCTGTCCATCATCAGGCAATGAAACAATTTGAAACGTATCACAGGCTATCAATGGCTCAAGCCATCCCTATCCTGTGTATATATCATACTAAAAATGTGGCCTAATTTCAGCCTGCACTTCTAATTATAAGCGTCATATTAAGGCAGCTCCATAGACTCAGCTTTATTTGTAAATTTGAATTTGGTTCATAAGACTCTATGGTTGTCTTAAGATCATTCTGAACTGCTGATGAGTAGTTACATTTAAAGTCAATACACGAGATATCTGGCATTTAATGATAATACCATTTGATCTAAGAAATTGTCTTCATTATATTAAGCAGTTCAATCTATTTAAATAAGTGTAGTCTTCGTATAAAGTCGTCTTTAGAATAAATAACTACTTATATTAATCGGTGTAAAAATCTGTAAGCTGCGATAATTACAATTATTAATTATATTAACAGTAAAAAGATGCACAGAAATATAATTTTCATAAATTATAAATTTTAAGTCCCTATCCCTTTAAAAAAGGCTAAAAGATAACTTATCGATTTGTGCAAAATCGAAAAGTATGTAACAGGTAGAAATAATTATACGAGTCAATTTAGCCCTGTCCGTCTGTCTATCTGTCCGTCTATCAGTCTGTCCTTTAGTCAAATAATGTTTCTTTAAATGAATAGACAATATATTCGAAACAAATTATTTGGCTGTTATATTTTAATTGTTTCAAAAGAATGACAAAAGTAAGGAGAAACTCGCTATAAGAATACTTTTCATGTTGATGGAGATATGGCAAATAAAAGACCAAATCTCGGGCAAAAAAAAAATAGTAAGACTGGGGCTTAGGTTTTAGGAGATTTCTGCAATCTTATGTTTAGATCTTAATGAGGAATATCTGCAAACTGTTTGTCTACATTTGGTGGCTCATATGACTAATTTAAACTTGTTTTTTTTTTACCAGTTATATAAAAATCAACTTAATAATCAAAGCGAGGAGTGCGCAAAAATCCAGCTTATTAAATACATTCTATATGACGTGCTTCAATTTGAAAGCAAACAAAAATATTTGGCAACTAAAAGTCGCAAACATCTGTGTAGATTTATCCAATTTATCCACATGTGCAGAAATCTAAGATGAATCGATATAAAAGTGCAGAGGAAGCCACTAGAGTTATCACTCACCATTTGAAGGTAATTGAGCAAAGATGAGATCAGCGATCGTCATACTTAACTGTGTATACCTGGCTATACTTATTGCCTATGTACCTGTGGCTGAAGCAGTATCTTGTGAAGTGGAACCTCTTAACCCAAATTGTATTGATTGTACCCTTGCTATCAATGCTGGGCACGTAGACTGTCCCGCAACCACAACAGTGGCAGGCCCAACAACAGTCGCAGCTCCGGCAACAGCTGCAGGTCCAACAACAACAGCCTCTTCTGCTGCATCAACAACTCCATCAAGAAGCAACTGTAACTGCCGTGACGGAGATAATGGTCATCATCACCATGATCATCATCATGGTCGCGGTGGCTGGTATGGAGGAAGAGGTGGGAGACGTGGTGGACGCGGTGGACGTGGTGGGCGTGGTGGACGCGGGGGTCGCGGTTGGGGACGCTCTCGTTGGTAATGAGAATACTTAAATGTCTTAAATAAAAATATCGATTTGCTAAAAAATATTTTGTAGTTGTTCATATCGATCGATTTTGGTTACCATATGAATTTGCTAATGAACAGTGCTATTATATATACCTATGTTATTTTCCAATATCCATCATCTTCTCATAAATCGTGCTTTAAGCTGAATACTTCACATTTAACCACAAAGAGATCTATTAAGTAGCTCAATCAATCGTCAAAAATCAGACCAACAGCAGTCAAAAACGCAATCACAGTTCAAAGTCGAAAATTTATATATATAAATATATATAAATATATATCCAAATAATTACAAGTGTATGAGCTCAAGTGAACGGTATAAGAATGTCTTAAAGAAAATATAAGATATGAAGATGAAAAAAGGAAGAGGAGAAAAAACAAAAATGAAGTAAAATTTTAATAAGCTAAATAAAGCAGAAAGAGAAAAGATGCTGCCAGGTGAAAGCGGCAGGTATAAAAAAAAGAGAGCAGCTACCGAGGACTACAACGCAAAGCATAATGCAAAGCCCCAGACAAATATGTGTGTTCATGTATTCCCCTCAGTCGTCCCCGCCTTAGCTCCCACATCACTCACCTAGCTTCCCCACAAAACCCATGGCAATGGAGTGGTAGGGCGAGCAGGCATTCGAGACAGTGCCGAGATGTGTGCTATGCTTTTCTTTATGCATATTTAAAAAGCCACCCACCCAATAAGTATGCTACAAATAATAAGCGTAGTGAAGCGGCGCGCATTATAAACCAGACTGAATGGTGCTCGCCCCCACCCATCGTAGTTATCCCAAACCCTCATTTTAGCCCAAAGTCTACATGGAATTATGCGAGGCTTCCACTACAGATGTTGTTGTTTTTGTTAATGGAGCAAAACTGGCATCGTGATGCTGTTGTTGATGTTGTTGTATATCTTGCTCTTAGTGTTGGTATTATCCTGTGACTGTGATTGTCTGTGCTGTTTGTAGTTAAAATGAGCACAGCAACAATAACAACAACAGCAACAACAGCAACAACAACAATAACAATAACAACAACGACAATGGAAACAACTGCCACCCAGGACACGAAGCACCATTAAATTCACAGCAGAAGCTTAAACCAAATCAAAGCAGAGCAGAGCAGCAGAGCACAAAGAGAATATGCTAAACGTTTGACGAAAGTCAAAAATATGCAAAAAAAATATTGATGGAAACGAGCAGCTTAAAAAAATATCATAGCAAAAATACATAGATGATTATGTATACATACATACATAAATACACACATATATATAAATATTTTTATACATATATTTGAAGTTAAAATTACAGGCAAAAATCACAGCACATTAAAAGGCTCGATGAAAGTCAATTCAAGTTATGAGCAGGTTTACTGATTGAAAATTGATTCCATTGATGGAAATTTCGAAAAAGAAAAGATGAAAATGTTTACTTAACATGTACTTAAGTTTATCATTCAAATATCTATAATAAAAGTATTACTTAGTATTACTTTTATTTAAAATTATTTCAAATAAATCAGTTGCTCCTTTGTGGAAAGTATTTAAGTTGCAAAAGTCTTCATGTGTTTAAATATTTTTATATATATATTTTATTTTTGGATTTATTTGTAAATATTTTGGTTATTTTTGTTTATTCTTTAATTGTTTATTACACAAATTATAGTTACTATTGATATATTTAACAGACTGCTAAGCAAACAATCAAAATATTTAAGCCAGACATTCCAGTTTTCAAAACATGATTTCTAAGACGTATGTTAAAGCCAGTAACAGCTGTCTAAACTAACCTAAGTTCCCATGAGAAGTAGACTAACTATAAAATTGGTTTGAATTAAGTGAAAATTATCAGTCACTTGTCCAAGTTAGTTCTTCTAGGATGAGAACCCGAATCTATGCACTGAGCTGTGCCTTTCTGGCAATTCTAATTGCCTCTCTTCCCGTCGCAGAAGCAGTAACCTGTGCTGTTGATCCCAATGATCGAAACTGTGTTGACTGTACTCTAGCTGCTAATGCGGCCGATCCAGAATGTGCGACAACTCTAGATCCACCCACCACGACAGTTGCTGCAGTTACTACAACGATCGCTGCCACCCCGACAACGGTGGCTCCTCTTACTACAACAGTGGCTTCCGTGACTACAACGGTGGCTCCTGTCACTACAACGGTAGCTCCAGTGACTACGACGGTGGTTCCTGTAACTACAACGGTAGCTCCTGTGACTACAACGGTGGCTCCTGTCACTACAACGGTGGCCCCTGTGACTACAACGTTGCCTCCTGTGACTACGACGGTGGTTCCTATCACGACAACAGTGCCTCCTGTGACTACAACAGTATCTCCCGTCATTACAACAACAAGAAGAGGTTGCGGTGGAAGACCACCATGGGGTGGGCCCCCAGTTGTCCCACCACCCTTTGGAGTCCCACCATTTGGACCACCACCCTTTGGAGTCCCACCCTTTGGACCTCCACTCTTTGGTGGACCACCACCATTTGGTGGACCACCAGTTGGACCACCACCTCTTGGAAGACCACCCTTTGGACCACCACCCTTTGGACCTCCACCATTTGGAAGACCACCGTTCGGAGCGCCACCCGTAGCACCGCCACCATTTGGAAGACCACCCGTTGGAAGGCCTCCTGTTGGTGGACCCCGATTTGGTTGATTTCTTCTTTAGAGAGAGCAGAAGCAAATATATGTACTTGTATATGATAAAACAATAAAGATAAATTAGAACAAATTTTATGGCAGCTTATGTAGTATGTTTGTGGTACATGATGAACATTTCCAAGTATAAGAATTGTATACGTCTCTGTCTGTATGTCTCTGTCCTTCTACAGAATTAAGAACATTAGGACCGTAAGGTTATTCTAAGCCTAGGCTCTTGGGCTCAAAAAAGGATTGGAGTTAAATCTCCTTCTCTTCAGCCGTTTCTTAAAATAGGATAGCAAATAATTGTCACCAGTAACTAAATCGGAAGAAAAGGGTGGATTAGGTAACATTTCTAATAACCCAATTGTGACATCCCATAGATATTTCAATCGCATGGCTCTTCTTTTAAACTCTTACTTTTAAACTCTCCATTTGCTATAATATTTTTTATTAAGTGTTTTCAGTACTTGGAAATTGTATGGAATATTCGACATAAATCCCAAAATACAGTAGCCTTAACCTTTATTGGGTGACAAATTCACTTTTACCTTCACTGAAACCGATTCTTTTCGCTGCTTCAACTACTGTTTGATGTCCGGTATGTTGCAATGAGTCCAATATTGAAACATATTTTAAGGGATCTTGCTTATTCTAGGAATTTTTTTTTTTTTTTTTAGTAAGATTTTTCTTTTTTTACATCTGCCAATGCGGCATTAGATTAAATTTTTTAAAGTTTATTTTAACAGGAAATTTCCCACTAGGGGACTCTGAATGGTAGGTCGAGTGGATGGAGCCTCAAGAGCCTACGGCGCTGGTCACTGTTATCCAGTAGATGAATGGCTAATTGATTTGAATGCTCTTCAATCCTTTTTAAGTGTCTTCTGCAAGACCTGGATATTTCGTCGCTTATCGCAAAGCTCTATTCCATAAAGCCAAACTGGCTTGATAAGGGATTTGTATAGGAGTAGTTTGTTTTTTATGGAGAGTTTGCTTCTTCTATGCATAAGCCATGTCATTTTTCGCATCTTAATTTTAATTTGTTTGAGTTTTGTGCTGATGTGTTCCCTCCAGGTCAGGGTCCTGTCCAATGTGAGTCCCAGATATTTGGCGGTCGATTTGTGTGGAATGATAGCCCCGTTGATTGAGACAGGTGGGCAGTTGCCAGGCCTCAAAGAGAATGTTGTGTGAATCGACTTCTCAGCATTGATCATAATGTTCCATCTCGCCAGCCATTGTTGCACGTTGTTGAGTGCATGTTGTAGTCTCTGCGCTGCCAAAGATGTTGTGTCAGCAGAAGCTAGGAACGCAGTATCGTCTGCATAAGTGCAAAGTGTGACATATGTATCGACAGAAGGCATGTCTGAAGTTTAAATGGAGTACAGTATCCGGCCTAGAACACTACCCTGTGGAACTCCAGCACATACTGCATGAATGGGAGACTCAGAGTGGCTATATTTAACATAAAATCTCCTATTCTCGACGTAGGATCTCAGAAGAAGATAGTATGGCGTAGGCAGGTTAAGTTTGATTTTGTATAATAATCCTTCATGCCATACCCTGTCAAAGGCCTGCATCACATCTAGGAAGACTGCTGAACAGAATAATTAGCTTTCAAAAGAGTCCAGTATCCTGCTCTGCTGGATGGCACCATGTCCTCGCCTGAATCCAAATTGGTGATCTGGAATGGTTTCTTTTTCCTCAAGTATGGGCAGCATCCTCTTTAAGAAGATCCTCTCTAGAATTTTAGAAAGGATGGTTAGTAGACTTATTGGCCGGTATGACTCGAGCTCTGTATCGGCTTTGCCAGGTTTCGGTATGACAACGACTACGGCGCATTTCCATTGATATGGAAAGTGGCCAAGTCTTAGGCATTGGTTCATGATTGCATTTAAGTTATCGATGCAGTTCAATGGGAGTTCTTTAAGAGTTGCTGCATCTAAAACAAACTGGTCCACTGTACAAAAACAACGAATCTAGATTCCAAATTTGTTTGCTCCAGCTTTTACCAGTCTCTGAGAAAGAGTCGTTCATACGGACAGACAGACAGAAAGAAAGATAGACGGACTGACAGACTGACGGACTGACAGACGGACGGACACACGGAAAGGCTAGATCGACTTGTCTTATCGTCCTGATCAAGAATATATATATTGATGATAATGATTATTTCTATGTGTTACATACTTTTAAATTTTAGACATTTCCATTAACTCCGCTTTGCTCTTTTTCTTGGCAAAGGGGCTAAACATTATAATAAATATTATAAGCATTACAAATTAACTAAATTCCGTATCAGCGATTCGAACGCACCCAAAACACATTTCAGAGTCTGTAACGCAATACACTGAGCCAACGGATAAAAAACCAAATAGTGCAGAAATAATTAGCAACGAATGTAAAATGAAGTGACATGTAATGCAAGGACAACATGCATTAACAATCATTTATAATTCCCAATTAGTATTAACATACTTTTGAAGATTTAGCTGTTGTTTTTCAGCTACTGTTAAGGTTGCTTTGATTTACCTTACGGTTTAACAAAGTTGTGGTACGCTTCTCAAATTATTGGAGATTACTTTGAAATTCTCCTAATATAATTTTGATTTGTTGTTATCATATTATGCCTTCCTTTTTTTTTT
>JBAMBS010001901.1:0-264481 GCA_037044455.1 Zygothrica quintamaculata
AGTTCTATTTCCAAAATGCTCGGAATATCACCAATTGCCCCGAACTCCAGCAATGTTGCTGGTGTTGTTATTGCGCCCAGCATTATGTACGAGCTTGTTTCTCTCTCTCTCTCTGTGTATGTGTGTATGTTTGTGTGTATGCGTATACTATACAAATTTGTTGCTGTTGCTGTTGTTGTTGTTTTTACTAAGCGCCCAGTTTTGCTTTGTGGGCGTGCCAATGTATATTGGAGTGCTTAAAACTGTTGCTGTTCCTGTTGTTGTTTTTGTTGTTGCCGCTGCTGTTGCCGCTGTGACAAGGCTCGTTGTAAGCGCCTTTGTTGTTGCTGTTGGTATTGCTTGCGTCGCAGCTGTTGCTGTTGATTTTGTTTCAATTGCTGCTCTTCTTCTTGTTGTTGTTCCTGTTGATATTGTTGATATTGTTGTTGTTGTTGTTTTTGGTATTGCTGGCGTGCCTGTCGTTCGTGTTGCTGCCGTTGTTGCGGGTGATAAAGCGCCTTAATCGTGCTTGCCAAGCACTTAACACGTAAACTGTAACATTGAGAGTAAAAGAGATAGAAATTCATATATATATATATATATAAATAGGTTAGAGGGAGAAAGGAAGAGAGAGAGAGAGAGGGGAAAAGTGCGTAAGAGTGAAACAAATATTCAGTTAAAAAGATAAAAAATTTATTTGATTTGCCCCAAATTCGCAGCCAAGGACAACCACAACATGTCTATCATGATAACGTGGCCAAAACACAAACCACAAAAATTATCAACAAAATTTAAAGCTAACTTCATTTTGTTATGCAGTCAACTAACTGTAAATATATATATATATATATATATATATATATTTATATAAATTCAATAACTTTGTTAAACAGTGTAAAAGCGCAATGATTTTCAATTGCGTCATTGAACATTTTCAATTCCCACTGAACCCAGATCCCAGATCTCAGCTTTATCGCTCGTCGCATTGATTATAGTAGCTGTGATTTGTATTATCAATGCTTTAGTTCAGTTGAAAATGTTGCTGAAGGTAGATCTATTTTTGCCGCTTTGGCTGTTGTTGCTGTGTGTGCTACAACTGTTGCTGCCAACGGAGGGTTTGCCACAGCGTCAACGTGTGGATATACAGAGACGCCTGCCCTATGAGCCACCCAGTCCGTTTCGTCCTAATCTGAGGACACCACCTTTCCGCAGCTGAAGCTCTGAGGGGAGCTATCTTTTATTTGCGTCATAATGTTACTTAAACAATAAAGAAAAGTGTGCCCAGATTTATATATAATCATTTAATACAAACAGAGTGCTACTGTGTGTGTGTGTGTGTGTGAGAGAGATAGAAAGGAAAGGCAGAGCGGCGCCACTTGCCCTTTTGTGTACATGAGAATGCAACACATTAGTTGACCTTTGTCTGTGTCAAGGTGCACAACGTGCAACCAGCCGGGCAGGAATCTAACAAACACTAAACGAACACCTCATCTTATGTGTGCGTGTGTATGTGTGTGTATGTGTGTGTGTGTGTGTGTTTGTGTGTGTTTACGTTGGCATACAAATTTAGAAATGTGTGTGGTTACTGCCAGAGAAATTTGCACACAGACTAAGTAAACGGCCTCGCCTGACTTTTGCGAGGGCTGCTAAAGCACTTTATGAAAACTATAAGCAATATGAAATTTCAAGAGAAAATTGTTAAAAGAAACTCTCGCAATAGTTTTGCACACAGTTGATGTTGCTGCTGCTGCTGCTGCTGCTGTTGTATGTGTCTTTTGAGTTTGTTGGATTTTGCATAGACAGACTAAAATGTTAATGTTGCCAGAGGTGTTGGGCGGCAACGGTTGTCTCGGGGGAAAATGGGAGGGCGATGCGCCCAAGCAGCTCATGTGTAAGAAATATTTTCATAGTCAAGGTAATCGCCTCCGACCCGCAACCAGGTCACCCTTTATCCTCCAGATAACCTGCTGGCCACATTCATATGCATCGCCTTGGACGCCCCTCTGGCTATTAATAAAAGCACTAAAAGTTTGTCAGATGCGCAGGGTTAACTGTTATTTTATTTTATTCTATATTTTTTTTCTATTCTTTTTTCTATTCACATCTTTTTTCTTGTATTTTATTTTTATATATATATTTTAGTATTTTTTTTTTATTATTATTATTATTATTTGGTTGCCATTTTGCCTGCACTTCACGAATCGTTTTTAATTATGAATGCGATTGGTGTGTTGTTGCTGGTGTTGTTGGTGTTGTTGCTGGTGTTGTTTGTGTTGCTGTTCTATGCCAAGGCTGCGCTGTGTGTACAGTAAAGCCCCAAGCAATAAGGATACAACAGTAGCAAGTACAAGCGGGTGTACTGTAGTGGGAGAGACAAGAAGAGAGACAGCAGGAAAAAAAATGGTAAAAAAAAAATTTGTGAAAAATATTTGCTGACGTTTGCAACAAATTCGCTGGCGGCCAATTCCGAAAAACGCGTATATCTTGCTACTAAGTCAGAAAGAGAGGGAGTGAGAGTGAGAGTGGGAAGGAGAGAGAAGGAAAGCAAGAGAGTGTGAGATAGAGTAAGAGCAGTTAGATGGACTTTGAGTATGAGTGACATAGAGCTAGGGATTTGGAATCCTTTAACTCAGCTATGAAGTACATATAATATGTACAGACACACACACACACACACATACACAGAGATATGCATATATGTGTATATTCGCTTGAATTAATTCATACTCTAATAAATATACAAAAAGTTTTTCTGTTGAATGCCTGAATCTGGCAGCGTCTGCCCCTTGTTGCTGCCTCAGCCTCTGTTTGTCCTTGTGTCAGCATAATCTTTTTGCCTGCCTCAACTCTGTCTGCATCCTTTCGCTCTCTTTCTCACTTACTTTTTATTTTTTGAGTCTTTTGCCTCTTGCCTCTTGTGTGGCAAATTCATTTTTGAAAATGTGTTGCACACATTTTAATTCTATTTGCCCAAGTCTATCTCTTTCTCACTCTCTCTCTCTCTCTATCTCCCTCTCTGTAGTTCTGTGTCAGTTGAGCACAATGTGCCAATTAGCAGTGGCTTTTTATTTAGTATATGTCTTAATCAAATATGTATATTAAAGTTGTTAAATGGCTGACAACGAGCAAAGCGAATGTCCTTTCAATAGAGACTATATGGCATTTAAGGCTAATTCAGTTACTAACTGTTCTATTTGCTCTTAACTGCTATCTCCAAAATTCTATCTTAAATGAAAGCCCTGAAGATATTAAAAAAAAGAAAACTTTTCTTTTTTTTATGATCATAAAAATGGCAGACCAACATTTTGCACTCAAAATGTTCGCGTACCAAAAAAACTTTCAACAACATGGCCTAAAAGTTTGTAATTGCACTTTAGCCCATAGATGCATATATATATTTATATATATGTACTGTATGACCAACACCACTCTGCACCACTGTGCACCACTGTGCATTGTGTACTCCATTGCTGTTTGCACTTAGCTATTGAACTAATCAAGTGAAGCGTAAGAGCAGGCGAGGCAAAACTTGCCTCAACATTGACCTAAGGCAGTTGTTTCAATCAAATTTTCCATTAGTGGAATGTACAGCAACAGCAACAGCAACAGCAACAGCAACAGCAGCAGCAATAACAGCTGCAACAATTGCTCTGACAAACAATGATGACAATAAAATAAATCGAAATGCAAGTAACTTCAAGAATCTTCAACCTGAGAGCCCTAAGATGATGGATGCACTTAACCATTCCTCTCAACGGGTTAACAGGAAAATAAAATAAGAAAAAAAATGAAATATGAAATATTTATTTTAGTTTTACCAACGAATTGCAGTTGCAACTGCAACTCCTTCGGTTTCTCGGTTGAAATCTTGACTTAATCCTGTTGGGAATTTATGTATGTTTTACTTTAAATGAAATGCTATAAAGCTTGAAGCATTTCTGGCTGACCTTGGCATATGCTAAGTGAAGAGCAAGGGTTTGGCTTGTGGGTAGGGGTGGAAGTGGGGGAAAAGCATAAAATTGAAAAAAATATTGTTCAAATTCATTATACTCACACATAAGCATAATTATGTCCTTTCACATTCATTTTGTACGCTTCATTAGCGACGCTGCAGCGCCGCAGGTAAATTCGTCAACATAAATATTTATACCGAGTGTCGACGACAACAGCAACAACAGCAGCAGCAGCAGCAGCAGCAGCAGCAGCAGCAGCAGCAGCAACAACCTTAACGTTGCCACACACAGGCTCGCACTTGATTCACAGTCCGCAATCTTTATATATATATCTATATCTGTGTGTGTGTGTGTTAGTGTACCTCTGTTTGTATTTATATTTGTATGTGTGTGCGTGTCAACGGTTGAGTTTTTATTTGATTTCGCGTCCTTTCTGTTGGAATTTATAATATATATATATATATATATTTTTCATTTTTTTTTTGGTATTCGTCCTAATTATGCGGGTTTTTTATACTTAATTATGTCATTAGGCGGCACGGCGAACATTTTGATTTAAATTTTTAATTAAAGATTTCACTTTTAATTTATTAATTTTGATTTAATGTTTTGATTTTTGATTTTTGGTTTTCAATTTGATTTACGCATTTTACGTTTGGGCTTAGAGTTTTGAGTTTTTTATTTGGCTAAGACGCTGTTTAACATAATTTGTTTAAATTGTTTTTTATTAACTGTTAAACTGTTTTCAGTCTTGTTTGTAACGGTTGTGTTTTCCTTTTGGTCTTTAATGTCCTGTTGCTGGGGCGGCACATGCGTCTTTAACCTATACCCAAGCATAACTATTGACAAACTGCCTCAATGTGGCCGTTTTTGCCAAACGACAATAGGCGGCAGCAGCAGTAGCAGCAGAAACAGCTGATTTCATGTAGACTTTGGTCACGCGTGCGCACTTGCCACATGCCACTCTTATACGCATGTGGCAAGTCTACATAGCAAACATTACATTTAAGAGTCTGTCAATGTTTGGAGAATTCGAATTCGAAAAAAATTGTAAAGTTTACTCTTAAATTTGGGGCAGCTGCCTGTTGCAACATTTGTTTGTAATGCTGTCAATTTGTAGGCGATCCTTGTGTGTAGCAATTAAATCATTGAAGTGCAACAGATTCAAGCGGCTTGTGGTAACAGCATCAACAGCATGAAGAGCAGCAGCAGCAGCAGCAGCAGCAGTGGGAACTGTGCTCCTTCTGCCTCAATGAAGCTGCAACAACAATGAGAAGCCAAATCCCTTTTTGCAATTTTACCATTTGCATGTCGCACGCTTCGAGCAACTTTCAACAATGCCACATTTTTTGGAGGGCTTTTACTAAATGCAAAGTAGTTTTTAATATGACTAATGCAATGTGGCTGAAGGGGGTAGAGGCATTGTGCCACAAACATTGGTTTGGTTTGTGTCTATTTCCTTGCCTTTTAAGTCTATGTCTATGTGTGTGTGAGTGTTTGTGTGTTTGTATGTATTCTATGTTTTTTTTGTTGTTGTCCGTTTTCTCAATGTCCTTCATCTAATGCGCATTAAGCTTAGTCTTCTGTACGGCGTTATTGGCATTTTCGATATTTGCCTCCATTTTGAAGGCCATTTCTATGCAGCCGCCGTAACGTGCCCAATACCCAAGTAACTTCCACTTATTGCCTCATTCTCTTTGCCAACATCTTCTGGCATAAACTTTCGAAGTGGCCAAGTGGCTGCTTAGACTGTCGCTTCGTTTGCCATTTGATTTCCGCTGCCGTTACCGCTGCTGCTGCCCCTGCCTCTGTCACGGCGTCTGCCTCTGTTAGAGCCTTTTAGTATTGGCTTGGACAAGAGGCATCGTAAATTAGCAGCGGTTTATTGCCGTTACGTGACATTTTGGACGCGGGCGCGGTCTTGCTTGTGTCCCGTCGTCTGCAATTATTGTGCCGTCCGATTCATTTGATGGTCAGTAGCGTAACCGAACCCCCTTGTCCTTACAACACTGCCCTTTCTATTCTATCAACCAATACTGTTGTTTCCCAGCATTTTTGTCTGCATTTTGCGCGCCTTTTGTGCTTGTGTGTGTGAGCTTTAGCGTTGCTTTTGACAGCCTTTATGTGAGGTCACGCCCCTTTCTGGTACTTTAACATTTCCTTATTCAATATTTGTACAACAATAAAACTTTGATTGTTCCAATTGTTCCTTCTAACCATAAAATATACAACAAAACAATTGGCAACAACCACAGCTTTAGCTTTGACTAAACAATGCACATTACGCATACGCCGCGTGGTGCTGATTCAAGTTAATGTCCTCCAAAGGCTAATGAAAGCCGACAAGCAATCAGTTACAACTCATACAACTCTTATAATTTAATAGTAACTAGTTAGAGGATTTCTTCACATCTCCTTTTGAATTCTATAACTTTAATGTTCATCCAACTGGAAACTACAGTTACTATAGTTTACTATATAAAACTTTTGTTTATATATGAAGCTAAGTAATCTGCAGCAGCTTTAGGTGCTTTTATCACTTGCTTTAGGGCTGATTTAAACTAAGTTTTTACAGCTACTTTAATCTGTTAAAGAGAATGCATAAAGCACTTTAGTTAAGTTGTGCTCAAACTATAGTTAAATCTTCTGTAAGGTAAACTTTATTTAGAGCCGTCTTAAATTTGCCGGAAAAGTTTTCAAAGTATTAGAAATTCAGTCAGCGAATTGCAGTTTAACAAATTTGAAAGGAATTTTAATTAAATATGTATAGAAGCATCTTTGGTAAACTGCAATGAGCCATTTAGAAATGCACACGCACTAACTCACTCACACACATACACATTCACTCAGACAGATACAAACAGACATACAGATATAAATCCAAAATGAGAATTTTAACCTACACATTTAATAAGTGTGCACATCATCGTAATGAGCCAGAAAGTTAAAGCTGTAATGCAATGGCAACATTTATACAAACTGACACAGCTGCAACATCCCCTTGCAGCACGTAACGCATAGCAGTTTCAAATTATCTATTATATATATATTTATATATATATATATATATATATATATATATGTGTGTGTGTGCGTAATGGTTAGCATTCAAAATGAGCAAAAGCAAGTGCGTGACATGAAGTTGCTTCCCTTCTTCAAAACGTGCTGCATTTTAGAGTTGGCGTTGATGCTGATATTGCAGCTGCCACTGTTGCTGCCACTTTTGCTGCCACTTTTGCTGCTACTACTACTCCAACTGTTGCAAGGCCAATTGCAGTTGAAGTTTGTTGACTTTGCGCCATTGTTTCAAATGGCTAAAAGTTAAGCGAAAACTTCATAATTTGGCTCTTATAAATGAAACACAGATAAGCTCCTAAACTGACAAGCGACAATGAGTTCAACTTTAATGCAATGCGATGGGATACAATGCGTTGAATGGGTAAGCTTGACAGGCATCATCATCAGTTCATTTTCAACTTTATATATGTCAAACTCAATAAACTTGGCATACCCACACACACAAAACCTCACACATACACCTATCGTCCCACACTTACGATATAATAATTACATATGTATAATAAAAACAATTTTTGGCATTTTATTAGCGCATAAAATTGTAGCATATTTTCGGGCTGAACACTAAATTATTTGTTATTGCTGCTGCTGCTGCTGCTGTTGTTGTTGTTGTTGTTATTGTTGTTGTTGGTATTATTGGAGGCGGTTAGGCAGGCAATTCAACAAAAACTGAACATGGAGGAGTAACCCAACAGCAAATGTTATCGACCAGTTGACAGGCCAAAACGAAATTTACTGATGAATTGCGGTTTAGTTTTACGAGATGCCAACCGAGACAGGATATATGAGTGTACACTATAAATCCAATATGTTTTGTGTATGAGTCTGTGTGTGTGTGTGTGTGTGTGTTGTGGTTTGAGCTTGTTGTGTAATATGTGTCTGTGTGAGTGTTTGTAATACTTTTTACGAGCAGCGGAAAACAAAAACAGCGCATCGCTGTGTCAACATTTTATGTATCTTTAATGTTTGTTTGGTTAATAAAATCGAGACACAATAATACAGAGAAAAAGGACACAAAAATTACCAAGGACGTTGCGTCGAAGCGAAAGCTCTTTGGATGTTTTATATGATGTTTTAATGTGCGCAGTTTGACACTTTTAATGAATCCCTGGCATTAATTTTCTTAATGAGAGTCCTCGTTTAAAGCCTACTACTAAAACGTGGCACAAACGACAAAAGTGAATAATAATAAAAATAAATAATAAAAAAAAACAAAAAAGAAGAAAGTAATGTAGAAAGTAGAAAGAAAATAAAGCAAATATATTTTTATATAGGAAAGAATGAAAGATTTACAAGTGTGTGTGTATGTGTTTGTGTAAGTATGAGAAGAAGAGGAGCAAATGTTTGCGCTCCTTTGAGGCAATGACATTGCGAATGACAATGGGGCAAACAATTTCCTCTTCATCATTTCTACATAATGAACTTTGAACAAAAAGCCATTGCCACACGCACTTAGATACACACACACACACACACACACAAACACACACACTTAGATACTTATATGTGTATATATATTGAGAGCACTACACACATGAGTGACGTTAGCCTGGGCAAGAAGGAAGGACGTGAAACGTGGCCGGTCAGCTTAATGAGCCGCACTAAATTCACACGAAACTTTTTGCCAAAAAATCTCTAGAGATGCTGCTGCTGAGCGGGTAGAGTAAGTGCTGATAGAAAGGAGTGGCAACTATTTATCGCTGATGCCCGGACAAATGTTCTGCACTCGGTCGACTGGCAGGAATTTATTGACACACTCAATCGAACGCTTTGATCGTAATCCCTTTGCTTTTTGGCCAAAAAAAACTGAGTTTCAGTTTCAGTTACACTTTCAGTCAAGCCAATAAACAACAACAGCAGCAACAACAAGAACAACAAGAAATATAAGGTTACCCATCTATAGTGTGTGTAGAGTATTGGTGGAAAAGCTGTTACCAAAGTTAGTTAAGGTTGCCATTTGGTTTAGCTGTTTGCTCAGTTTACTTGACAAAGTTTTAGGCTACTGATAAATCAGCTGATAAATCTAATTGAAAACTCATTCGTAACTCTGCAATGTGATATGACAATTGAGTCACAAGTTATATTATTATATTATTGTCAGGCAAGTTACTTAACAAATCTATTAAATATATGTTTGTAAATATATGTATATATGTGTATACATCTGATGTATAAAGCAGCTGTTCGCTGGATTAATAAGCTAAGCATAACATGTGTATAAATATACGGAACATTTGGTAAATTGGTAATTTGTGACAAATAAAGTGATTAATATTAATATTGCTACCAAAACATTTACAAAAATATACTAGTTGTACTAGAGTTGTGCAGGAATGTTAAGAGTTGGCCACATATATATATAATTAGATATTAAATTTGGTCTAAGTTTCGCTGAGATCCTCTATGCTAGCACGAAGTTTATGTGATTATCTCATTTATTATAATGGCTTTGTTATATATAAAACTGCCAAAAATAAAAAAGAGAGCTGAATTCAGAAAACGACTTAAGGATACCTCCAACAAAAATGATATTCAAATGATTGAACTAATGGACAAGACAGCAAATTCTAATGCCGCAGAACAAGTGGAACAGTTACGACCTGGTGAAGAGATCATTAACTTTGAATTCCATCGTGCTAGCATAGAGGATCTCAGCGAAACTTAGACCAAATTTAATATCTAATTATATATATATGTGGCCAACTCTTAACATTCCTGCACAACTCTAGTACAACTAGTATATTTTTGTAAATGTTTTGGTAGCAATATTAATATTAATCACTTTATTTGTCACAAATTACCAATTTACCAAATGTTCCGTATATTTATACACATGTTATGCTTAGCTTATTAATCCAGCGAACAGCTGCTTTATACATCAGATGTATACACATATATACATATAATTACAAACATATATTTAATAGATTTGTTAAGTAACTTGCCTGACAATAATATAATAATATAACTTGTGACTCAATTGTCATATCACATTGCAGAGTTACGAATGAGTTTTCAATTAGATTTATCAGCTGATTTATCAGTAGCCTAAAACTTTGTCAAGTAAACTGAGCAAACAGCTAAACCAAATGGCAACCTTAACTAACTTTGGTAACAGCTTTTCCACCAATACTCTACACACACTATAGATGGGTAACCTTATATTTCTTGTTGTTCTTGTTGTTGCTGCTGTTGTTGTTTATTGGCTTGACTGAAAGTGTAACTGAAACTGAAACTCAGTTTTTTTTGGCCAAAAAGCAAAGGGATTACGATCAAAGCGTTCGATTGAGTGTGTCAATAAATTCCTGCCAGTCGACCGAGTGCAGAACATTTGTCCGGGCATCAGCGATAAATAGTTGCCACTCCTTTCTATCAGCACTTACTCTACCCGCTCAGCAGCAGCATCTCTAGAGATTTTTTGGCAAAAAGTTTCGTGTGAATTTAGTGCGGCTCATTAAGCTGACCGGCCACGTTTCACGTCCTTCCTTCTTGCCCAGGCTAACGTCACTCATGTGTGTAGTGCTCTCAATATATATACACATATAAGTATCTAAGTGTGTGTTTGTGTGTGTGTGTGTGTGTGTATCTAAGTGCGTGTGGCAATGGCTTTTTGTTCAAAGTTCATTATGTAGAAATGATGAAGAGGAAATTGTTTGCCCCATTGTCATTCGCAATGTCATTGCCTCAAAGGAGCGCAAACATTTGCTCCTCTTCTTCTCATACTTACACAAACACATACACACACACTTGTAAATCTTTCATTCTTTCCTATATAAAAATATATTTGCTTTATTTTCTTTCTACTTTCTACATTACTTTCTTCTTTTTTGTTTTTTTTTATTATTTATTTTTATTATTATTCACTTTTGTCGTTTGTGCCACGTTTTAGTAGTAGGCTTTAAACGAGGACTCTCATTAAGAAAATTAATGCCAGGGATTCATTAAAAGTGTCAAACTGCGCACATTAAAACATCATATAAAACATCCAAAGAGCTTTCGCTTCGACGCAACGTCCTTGTAATTTTTGTGTCCTTTTTCTCTGTATTATTGTGTCTCGATTTTATTAACCAAACAAACATTAAAGATACATAAAATGTTGACACAGCGATGCGCTGTTTTTGTTTTCCGCTGCTCGTAAAAAGTATTACAAACACTCACACAGACACATATTACACAACAAGCTCAAACCACAACACACACACACACACACACACAGACTCATACACAAAACATATTGGATTTATAGTGTACACTCATATATCCTGTCTCGGTTGGCATCTCGTAAAACTAAACCGCAATTCATCAGTAAATTTCGTTTTGGCCTGTCAACTGGTCGATAACATTTGCTGTTGGGTTACTCCTCCATGTTCAGTTTTTGTTGAATTGCCTGCCTAACCGCCTCCAATAATACCAACAACAACAATAACAACAACAACAACAACAGCAGCAGCAGCAGCAGCAATAACAAATAATTTAGTGTTCAGCCCGAAAATATGCTACAATTTTATGCGCTAATAAAATGCCAAAAATTGTTTTTATTATACATATGTAATTATTATATCGTAAGTGTGGGACGATAGGTGTATGTGTGAGGTTTTGTGTGTGTGGGTATGCCAAGTTTATTGAGTTTGACATATATAAAGTTGAAAATGAACTGATGATGATGCCTGTCAAGCTTACCCATTCAACGCATTGTATCCCATCGCATTGCATTAAAGTTGAACTCATTGTCGCTTGTCAGTTTAGGAGCTTATCTGTGTTTCATTTATAAGAGCCAAATTATGAAGTTTTCGCTTAACTTTTAGCCATTTGAAACAATGGCGCAAAGTCAACAAACTTCAACTGCAATTGGCCTTGCAACAGTTGGAGTAGTAGTAGCAGCAAAAGTGGCAGCAAAAGTGGCAGCAAGAAGAAGAAGAAGAAGAAGAAGAAGAAGAAGAAGAAGAAGAAGAAGAAGCAGTGGCAGCTGAACACCAGCATCAACGCCAACTCTAAAATGCAGCACGTTTTGAAGAAGGGAAGCAACTTCATGTCACGCACTTGCTTTTGCTCATTTTGAATGCTAACCATTACGCACACACACACATATATATATATATATATATATATATATATATAAATATATATATAATAGATAATTTGAAACTGCTATGCGTTACGTGCTGCAAGGGGATGTTGCAGCTGTGTCAGTTTGTATAAATGTTGCCATTGCATTACAGCTTTAACTTTCTGGCTCATTACGATGATGTGCACACTTATTAAATGTGTAGGTTAAAATTCTCATTTTGGATTTATATCTGTATGTCTGTTTGTATCTGTCTGAGTGAATGTGTATGTGTGTGAGTGAGTTAGTGCGTGTGCATTTCTAAATGGCTCATTGCAGTTTACCAAAGATGCTTCTATACATATTTAATTAAAATTCCTTTCAAATTTGTTAAACTGCAATTCGCTGACTGAATTTCTAATACTTTGAAAACTTTTCCGGCAAATTTAAGACGGCTCTAAATAAAGTTTACCTTACAGAAGATTTAACTATAGTTTGAGCACAACTTAACTAAAGTGCTTTATGCATTCTCTTTAACAGATTAAAGTAGCTGTAAAAACTTAGTTTAAATCAGCCCTAAAGCAAGTGATAAAAGCACCTAAAGCTGCTGCAGATTACTTAGCTTCATATATAAACAAAAGTTTTATATAGTAAACTATAGTAACTATAATTTCCAGTTGGATGAACATTAAAGTTATAGAATTCAAAAGGAGATGTGAAGAAATCCTCTAACTAGTTACTATTAAATTATAAGAGTTGTATGAGTTGTAACTGATTGCTTGTCGGCTTTCATTAGCCTTTGGAGGACATTAACTTGAATCAGCACCACGCGGCGTATGCGTAATGTGCATTGTTTAGTCAAAGCTAAAGCTGTGGTTGTTGCCAATTGTTTTGTTGTATATTTTATGGTTAGAAGGAACAATTGGAACAATCAAAGTTTTATTGTTGTACAAATATTGAATAAGGAAATGTTAAAGTACCAGAAAGGGGCGTGACCTCACATAAAGGCTGTCAAAAGCAACGCTAAAGCTCACACACACAAGCACAAAAGGCGCGCAAAATGCAGACAAAAATGCTGGGAAACAACAGTATTGGTTGATAGAATAGAAAGGGCAGTGTTGTAAGGACAAGGGGGTTCGGTTACGCTACTGACCATCAAATGAATCGGACGGCACAATAATTGCAGACGACGGGACACAAGCAAGACCGCGCCCGCGTCCAAAATGTCACGTAACGGCAATAAACCGCTGCTAATTTACGATGCCTCTTGTCCAGGCCAATACTAAAAGGCTCTAACAGAGGCAGACGCCGAGACAGAGGCAGGGGCAGCAGCAGCGGTAACGGCAGCGGAAATCAAATGGCAAACGAAGCGACAGTCTAAGCAGCCACTTGGCCACTTCGAAAGTTTATGCCAGAAGATGTTGGCAAAGAGAATGAGGCAATAAGTGGAAGTTACTTGGGTATTGGGCACGTTACGGCGGCTGCATAGAAATGGCCTTCAAAATGGAGGCAAATATCGAAAATGCCAATAACGCCGTACAGAAGACTAAGCTTAATGCGCATTAGATGAAGGACATTGAGAAAACGGACAACAAAAAAAAAAACATAGAATACATACAAACACACAAACACTCACACACACATAGACATAGACTTAAAAGGCAAGGAAATAGACACAAACCAAACCAATGTTTGTGGCACAATGCCTCTACCCCCTTCAGCCACATTGCATTAGTCATATTAAAAACTACTTTGCATTTAGTAAAAGCCCTCCAAAAAATGTGGCATTGTTGAAAGTTGCTCGAAGCGTGCGACATGCAAATGGTAAAATTGCAAAAAGGGATTTGGCTTCTCATTGTTGTTGCAGCTTCATTGAGGCAGAAGGAGCACAGTTCCCACTGCTGCTGCTGCTGCTGCTGCTGCTCTTCATGCTGTTGATGCTGTTACCACAAGCCGCTTGAATCTGTTGCACTTCAATGATTTAATTGCTACACACAAGGATCGCCTACAAATTGACAGCATTACAAACAAATGTTGCAACAGGCAGCTGCCCCAAATTTAAGAGTAAACTTTACAATTTTTTTCGAATTCGAATTCTCCAAACATTGACAGACTCTTAAATGTAATGTTTGCTATGTAGACTTGCCACATGCGTATAAGAGTGGCATGTGGCAAGTGCGCACGCGTGACCAAAGTCTACATGAAATCAGCTGTTTCTGCTGCTACTGCTGCTGCCGCCTATTGTCGTTTGGCAAAAACGGCCACATTGAGGCAGTTTGTCAATAGTTATGCTTGGGTATAGGTTAAAGACGCATGTGCCGCCCCAGCAACAGGACATTAAAGACCAAAAGGAAAACACAACCGTTACAAACAAGACTGAAAACAGTTTAACAGTTAATAAAAAACAATTTAAACAAATTATGTTAAACAGCGTCTTAGCCAAATAAAAAACTCAAAACTCTAAGCCCAAACGTAAAATGCGTAAATCAAATTGAAAACCAAAAATCAAAAATCAAAACATTAAATCAAAATTAATAAATTAAAAGTGAAATCTTTAATTAAAAATTTAAATCAAAATGTTCGCCGTGCCGCCTAATGACATAATTAAGTATAAAAAACCCGCATAATTAGGACGAATACCAAAAAAAAAATGAAAAATATATATATATATATATATTATAAATTCCAACAGAAAGGACGCGAAATCAAATAAAAACTCAACCGTTGACACGCACACACATACAAATATAAATACAAACAGAGGTACACTAACACACACACACACAGATATAGATATATATATAAAGATTGCGGACTGTGAATCAAGTGCGAGCCTGTGTGTGGCAACGTTAAGGTTGTTGCTGCTGCTGCTGTTGCTGTTGTCGTCGACACTCGGTATAAATATTTATGTTGACGAATTTACCTGCGGCGCTGCAGCGTCGCTAATGAAGCGTACAAAATGAATGTGAAAGGACATAATTATGCTTATGTGTGAGTATAATGAATTTGAACAATATTTTTTTCAATTTTATGCTTTTCCCCCACTTCCACCCCTACCCACAAGCCAAACCCTTGCTCTTCACTTAGCATATGCCAAGGTCAGCCAGAAATGCTTCAAGCTTTATAGCATTTCATTTAAAGTAAAACATACATAAATTCCCAACAGGATTAAGTCAAGATTTCAACCGAGAAACCGAAAGAGTTGCAGTTGCAACTGCAATTCGTTGGGAAAACTAAAATAAATATTTCATATTTCATTTTTTTTCTTTTTTTATTTTCCTGTTAACCCGTTGAGAGGAATGGTTAAGTGCATCCATCATCTTAGGGCTCTCAGGTTGAAGATTCTTGAATTTACTTGCATTTCGATTTATTTTATTGTCATCATTGTTTGTCAGAGCAATTGTTGCAGCTGTTATTGCTGCTGCTGTTGCTGTTGCTGTTGCTGTACATTCCACTAATGGAAAATTTGATTGAAACAACTGCCTTAGGTCAATGTTGAGGCAAGTTTTGCCTCGCCTGCTCTTACGCTTCACTTGATTAGTTCAATAGCTAAGTGCAAACAGCAATGGAGTACACAATGCACAGTGGTGCACAGTGGTGCAGAGTGGTGTTGGTCATACAGTACATATATATAAATATATATATGCATCTATGGGCTAAAGTGCAATTATAAACTTTTAGGCCATGTTGTTGAAAGTTTTTTTGGTACGCGAACAATTTGAGTGCAAAATGTTGGTCTGCCATTTTTATGATCATAAAAAAAAGAAAAGTTTTCTTTTTTTTTAATATCTTCAGGGCTTTAATTTAAGATAGAATTTTAGAGATAGCAGTTAAGAGCAAATAGAACAGTTAGTAACTGAATTAGCCTTAAATGCCATATAGTCTCTATTGAAAGGACATTCGCTTTGCTCGTTGTCAGCCATTTAACAACTTTAATATACATATTTGATTAAGACATATACTAAATAAAAAGCCACTGCTAATTGGCACATTGTGCTCAACTGACACAGAACTACAGAGAGGGGACGAGAGAGAGAGAGAGAGAGTGAGAAAGAGATAGACTTGGGCAAATAGAATTAAAATGTGTGCAACACATTTTCAAAAATGAATTTGCCACACAAGAGGCAAGAGGCAACAGACTCAAAAAATAAAAAGTAAGTGAGAAAGAGAGCGAAAGGATGCAGACAGAGTTGAGGCAGGCAAAAAGATTATGCTGACACAAGGACAAACAGAGGCTGAGGCAGCAACAAGGGGCAGACGCTGCCAGATTCAGGCATTCAACAGAAAAACTTTTTGTATATTTATTAGAGTATGAATTAATTCAAGCGAATATACACATATATGCATATCTCTGTGTATGTGTGTGTGTGTGTGTGTCTGTACATATTATATGTACTTCATAGCTGAGTTAAGGGATTCCAAATCCCTAGCTCTATGTCACTCATACTCAAAGTCCATCTAACTGCTCTTACTCTATCTCACACTCTCTTGCTTTCCTTCTCTCTCCTTCCCACTCTCACTCTCACTCCCTCTCTTTCTGACTTAGTAGCAAGATATACGCGTTTTTCGGAATTGGCCGCCAGCGAATTTGTTGCAAACGTCAGCAAATATTTTTCACAAATTTTTTTTTTACAATTTTTTTTCCTGCTGTCTCTCTCCTTGTCTCTCCCACTACAGTACACCCGCTTGTACTTGCTACTGTTGTATCCTTATTGCTTGGGGCTTTACTGTACACACAGCGCAGCCTTGGCATAGAACAGCAACACAAACAACACCAGCAACAACACCAACAACACCAGCAACAACACACCAATCGCATTCATAATTAAAAACGATTCGTGAAGTGCAGGCAAAATGGCAACCAAATAATAATAATAATAATAAAAAAAAAATACTAAAATATATATATAAAAATAAAATACAAGAAAAAAGATGTGAATAGAAAAAAGAATAGAAAAAAAATATAGAATAAAATAAAATAACAGTTAACCCTGCGCATCTGACAAACTTTTAGTGCTTTTATTAATAGCCAGAGGGGCGTCCAAGGCGATGCATATGAATGTGGCCAGCAGGTTATCTGGAGGATAAAGGGTGACCTGGTTGCGGGTCGGAGGCGATTACCTTGACTATGAAAATATTTCTTACACATGAGCTGCTTGGGCGCATCGCCCTCCCATTTTCCCCCGAGACAACCGTTGCCGCCCAACACCTCTGGCAACATTAACATTTTAGTCTGTCTATGCAAAATCCAACAAACTCAAAAGACACATACAACAGCAGCAGCAGCAGCAGCAACATCAACTGTGTGCAAAACTATTGCGAGAGTTTCTTTTAACAATTTTCTCTTGAAATTTCATATTGCTTATAGTTTTCATAAAGTGCTTTAGCAACCCTCGCTAAAGTCAGGCGAGGCCGTTTACTTAGTCTGTGTGCAAATTTCTCTGGCAGTAACCACACACATTTCTAAATTTGTATGCCAACGTAAACACACACAAACACACACACACACACACACACACACACATACACACACATACACACGCACACATAAGATGAGGTGTTCGTTTAGTGTTTGTTAGATTCCTGCCCGGCTGGTTGCACGTTGTGCACCTTGACACAGACAAAGGTCAACTAATGTGTTGCATTCTCATGTACACAAAAGGGCAAGTGGCGCCGCTCTGCCTTTCCTTTCTATCTCTCACACACACACACACACACACAGTAGCACTCTGTTTGTATTAAATGATTATATATAAATCTGGGCACACTTTTCTTTATTGTTTAAGTAACATTATGACGCAAATAAAAGATAGCTCCCCTCAGAGCTTCAGCTGCGGAAAGGTGGTGTCCTCAGATTAGGACGAAACGGACTGGGTGGCTCATAGGGCAGGCGTCTCTGTATATCCACACGTTGACGCTGTGGCAAACCCTCCGTTGGCAGCAACAGTTGTAGCACACACAGCAACAACAGCCAAAGCGGCAAAAATAGATCTACCTTCAGCAACATTTTCAACTGAACTAAAGCATTGATAATACAAATCACAGCTACTATAATCAATGCGACGAGCGATAAAGCTGAGATCTGGGATCTGGGTTCAGTGGGAATTGAAAATGTTCAATGACGCAATTGAAAATAATTGCGCTTTTACACTGTTTAACAAAGTTATTGAATTTATATAAATATATATATATATATATATATATATATATTTACAGTTAGTTGACTGCATAACAAAATGAAGTTAGCTTTAAATTTTGTTGATAATTTTTGTGGTTTGTGTTTTGGCCACGTTATCATGATAGACATGTTGTGGTTGTCCTTGGCTGCGAATTTGGGGCAAATCAAATAAATTTTTTATCTTTTTAACTGAATATTTGTTTCACTCTTACGCACTTTTTCCCCCTCTCTCTCTCTCTCTCTCTCTCTCTTCCTTTCTCCCTCTAACCTATTTATATATATATATATATGAATTTCTATCTCTTTTACTCTCAATGTTACAGTTTACGTGTTAAGTGCTTGGCAAGCACGATTAAGGCGCTTTATCACCCGCAACAACGGCAGCAACACGAACGACAGGCACGCCAGCAATACCAAAAACAACAACAAAAACAATATCAACAGGAACAACAACAAGAAGAAGAGCAGCAATTGAAACAAAATCAACAGCAACAGCTGCGACGCAAGCAATACCAACAGCAACAACAAAGGCGCTTACAACGAGCCTTGTCACAGCGGCAACAGCAGCGGCAACAACAAAAACAACAACAGGAACAGCAACTGTTTTAAGCACTCCAATATACATTGGCACGCCCACAAAGCAAAACTGGGCGCTTAGTAAAAACAACAACAACAGCAACAGCAACAAATTTGTATAGTATACGCATACACACAAACATACACACATACACAGAGAGAGAGAGAGAAACAAGCTCGTACATAATGCTGGGCGCAATAACAACACCAGCAACATTGCTGGAGTTCGGGGCAATTGGTGATATTCCAAGCATTTTGGAAATAGAACTGCCAGCAATATTATTCAACGAGAGTCTCTTCATTGAACTGAACGGCAGCCTAACACAACTGGATGCGAGCAGTATTGTTGATAGCCAAAGCAGATGGGATATTAGCAGTATTGGCAGCATTAGCAGCGGCGGTGGCAACAATAGCAGCAGCAACAGCACCAACTCAGGCAACAACACCACCGCTGGCAGTGCAACAAGCAACATAACACAATTGGAGGAGGAACAACGCATTGCCAATGAACATGCCGCTGCCGAGTTCTGGCTGCTGGTCAAGATGATTGCTATGGCCGTAGTCCTGGGCATTATGATACTGGTCACCATAATAGGTAAGTAGTAAGTGGGGGGCAACACCCTCAAAACTCTATCAAATATACATTAAAGACTTCGTTGGTAGCAGCTCCTCATAAAGTAGCAGCTGTACACTTTTGTTATATTTCTTTAGTAGTAGCTTAAGGAGAGGGCGCTTGCTGCCAGATTTTGGCGTTAAATTATTCTCAAATTTATGCCGTCGGGAATTTTTGGTAGAAGCACCAAAAATATAAAAAAAAAAAAAGTGAACTGTAAATGAAGTGAAATTTATGATGCAGAAGATTTTTATTGCGCCCCCCCTGAAAATTTTTATTGATTTTCGGCTTACAAAGATGATTTGCTGCCTGCTGCCTACTGCCTGCTTCCTTGCTACACTCTCCCTCCCTCCCTCACACTTGAGAAAGATGAAGTTGGGCTATTGGTGGTGTTGAAGAAGCGTGGCAACTTTTGCCTGGAACGCGTTAAAAAGCTTTGTGTTAAACGTCGCACTTAGGCCAAACAGACGCTGCATGGCATAAACATGGTTGGGGCACAGAGATTCGCCTGAACGACAAATGTTGTAGGTTCAACGTTGAACGTTGAACGTTGAACGACAACTTACCAACAGCAACGTCAAACAAAGTTTTTTATAATCTCGCGTTTTTTTTTTTACAAAATTTTGTTTTGTTTTATATTCACTTTTTTTGTGTATTTTTTGTTTTTCGTTATTGTTGGCATCGACACGTGAAAAGCTATTAAAAGCGCGCCAAGGCGTCAAATAGAAATTACACACGAGCACAAACACATTCATGCGCTTTGTCGCACACACAGAGACAGACACCAATACCTATAGCAAAGTGTCCACACAAGCAGAGCATGTGCTGTAGTATTGTTTAGGAGAGTGGGGGGACACGCGGCGTATGCGCAACATCCTGGGCATAGGCATATAGACTCATATGCAAATGCATCGCTGGCACGAGTCGAAGAGACAACAAAACGTTTTGATAACCTACAGACAGACATAGGGCACTTTGTCTGCCTAGACTAACCGAGGCATGGGTGTAAATGATGAGGTGTCTATGTGTATGTGTGTGCGTGTGTGTGAGTGTGTTTAAAGTGGGAAGTATAGAGGCAGTGGGCAACACTTTTGGTTGGCGCTGTGGCAATTACAATTTGCCAAGTTGCATGCCGCTTAATCAAACCATGCAACGCCAGACAGACAGCTTGTCGCAACTAGACAACGAGGCAACTTGGCAACTAGGCAAACATTTCTCATTTGCATCACACAGAGAGATAGAGAGTTTGATAGAGGCAGTTGCAGTGACAGAAGGGGACAGAATGTCCCTGTACTACTATTACTAGTACTATAACCTTACTGGAGCTGCATACTCATCATCTGTGTCAACATCAGGATAAGCGTTAGATGCAGGATTGCAGGATTGCAGGATTACCTGCAATTAGACCAGTGTATGGACAAGCTTTTACTCAGGCTAGTACAAGACTTGCCATTTGATTGATTTCAGCATAGTTAAAGCTTGTTAAGTTGACCCAATTTCCAAGAACCTTTTGAAGAAAACTTTCAACTTAACGCCAATTTGAAGCATTTTCAATTCAACTGAATAAATTATCCTGTTACAAATCTGACAATTGAATCAATTAAAATGTATATTGTAAGCGTCTAACGTCAATCAATATTGCTAACTGAATAAGTCATAAGCAAGATAATGATTTCCTAGAATTCTATACAGTAATACACCTATATACTATGAATCTGATTGTAGTTTATATGCTGCGATATAACAGTTGCTTTTGATGCCATTTTCCAGTCGTTTGCAACCAATTTTCATGTCTATAATTCACTTCATTTCATTTCATTTGTCTGGCATGTTGAACAGCTCTCATTATTATATTAATTATTATTATTATTATAACGCAAATTTGTTTTCTTTTCTATTCTATTGTTTGGGCAGGCAACGTGTTTGTAATAGCAGCCATCATACTGGAGCGCAACTTGCAAAATGTTGCTAATTATTTGGTCGCATCTCTGGCAGTTGCTGATTTATTTGTTGCTTGCCTCGTCATGCCGCTTGGTGCTGTCTATGAGGTAAGTTCATAATGTACAATATTACTTTATTGTTTGTTGTAAGTTGCAGCTGCTGCTGCTGCTGCTTTAGTTGTTTTGTTGTTGGCATAAACTTCATTAACCTAATGGAAACTTGAATGGAATGAACAGCGTGCAAATGAAATTACGCGCAAAGAGTTGCCTTCAAGCAAGTTCAACATACACACACACATACACACAGCGAGTAAGCATGAGATAGTATGTGTGTGTGTGTGTGTGTGAATATGCGTAATGAGCCATTGCGCGCTGTTAATTGTTTAAATTGCGTCATCTTGTAAGCAGTCAAGCAATGACATAATTTAATTGCATTCACCAATTCAACCGTTTACCCATTTGACAGTATATAATAAGCGTAATATATATATATATATACTTGAACAGATAAGTAATGGCTGGATATTGGGCGCTGAGTTATGCGATATTTGGACGTCTTGTGATGTACTTTGCTGCACAGCATCAATATTGCATCTGGTGGCCATTGCAGCAGATAGGTAAGCTGTCAATCAATCAAAGCCATAACCATAACTTCTTATATAACGTATACGCACGGTTGTACCCTATATAGATACTGGACTGTTACAAACATTGATTACAACAACTTGCGCACACCACGACGAGTTTTTCTTATGATATTTTGCGTGTGGTTTACGGCTTTGATTGTCTCGCTGGCCCCACAGTTTGGCTGGAAGGATGCGGATTATATGAAACGCATTGAGGAGCAACAATGCACAGTGTCCCAAGATGTGGCCTATCAGGTAGCTAGTTATGAACCTTTTTTTGTCATTCTCTGTTTCTACATGTTTTTTATACGTTTTTGTTACACATTGCTGCATACTTCAGATATTTGCTACATGTTGCACGTTTTACGTGCCGCTGCTAGTCATATTGTTTCTATACTGGAAAATCTATATCATCGCCAGGAAGCGCATACAGCGTCGTACACAAAAGTCCTTCAATGTGACGTTGACTGAAACCGATGTGAGTAATCAATATGCATTGTCCTCTTGCTTCATACTTTTTTTTTTCTAACGAAATAAAGATACATGATCCTTCTAATGAGCTGCAGAATTGCAGACCATCCCTGACCGCAATTAGAGCGATAAATTTCTAGTAGTCACTAAAATAAAACAATATTACGTATACGCAAATAGTGCCATCTAATGATATTTGAGCTGATAACTCATTTGGCCCACATCTCAGACTTATTCGCATAGTCATAGTCATAGACATAGTCAGAGAGTAAGAGTCATAATGAGCATGCCATTAACTGAAACAATAATGTGAATCCTTTGTTGCCTATTACCATGCCCAATGGAGCACTTGAAAACCTCAGGCAAAGGCAACCTAACAATGCCGCAAACAACGATTTATACCTCATTCGAATGGTAGGAGGGGGAGGTGTATGAGCCAAATGTGCGATTTGTTAAAACAAAGCGCCAAATTTTAGATGAATAGTTGTGTGTTGCGTGTTGTGTGGTGTGTGTTGTGTGTTATATGGTGTATGATGTGATATAAAGCTAAAAGCATGATGAGCCTTAAGGGAGCAACGAGGGACCCTTAAAAAGTTTCATTTTGTTTTTGGCCACATCATTTGTAAGTCTAAAATAGAAATGTTTTTAGATGAGAAGCAGTCTCTCTCTCTCTCTCTCTTCCACTCTATTTGTCACTCTCTAAAAGATTTTTAAGATATATAAGTATGATTTGTAAGT
This sequence comes from Zygothrica quintamaculata, assembly GCA_037044455.1. Classification (NCBI taxonomy): domain Eukaryota; kingdom Metazoa; phylum Arthropoda; class Insecta; order Diptera; family Drosophilidae; genus Zygothrica; species Zygothrica quintamaculata. Next base: position 23,197 of record JBAMBS010001901.1, read on the forward strand.
TTTGTATTAATGTTTGCAGTGCGATTCTACTGTGCAGGACACACGTAGGGAACGTGGTAAACGGCGCTTGGGTAAACAGGATCTAGAGGATGTGGAACAAGATGCAGGACAGCTGCAGCGACGCACCAGAAAACGCATGAAGATTTGCTTTGGACGCAACACAAACACGGCCATAATTAATGTCGGCTCAGAAGGTGCTGTGGCACGCTCAATGGCCGCCATTGCCGTCGACTTTGCCAGCCTGGCTATAACGCGAGAGGAGACGGAATTCAGCACCAGCAACTACGATAACAAAAGCCATGCGGGTACCGAGCTGACCACCGTATCCAGCGATGCGGATGACGTAAGTACTCACAACTTGCTAAACAACCAGCTAAAATGCTTCCACAAAAATGAAGCTAATTGTTTTTTGTGTACGTTTTCTTTCTGTATGTGTGAGTGTATATGTGGCTGTATGTGTGTGTGTGTGAGTGTGCCCCCTTTTTTTTGCCTTTGTCTACCTTTTTATTTTGTGTATGTGAACATTCATTTCATTTCTCTTTGTTCATGAGTATATGTTGCCTTCTTTGTCGGAGCAAGCAATGCTAACGAAATCCTAACGTTTTCACAGCAGGTGGCCAACGCCGCACAACAGCATCTAATAGCATCCCATTTAAATGCCATAACGCCGCTGGCATCATCCATCGCCATGGGTGGTAGTGCAGGCAGTAGAGGCAGCAATAACCAGACGCCAGCTGGCGCCAATAGTCTAAGTGGAGGCAGCGCTGGTGGCACTGCTGGTGGTGGTAAAGGGGTGCTGGCCAGCATAGCAAATCCACACCAGAAACTGGCCAAACGACGACAGCTCTTGGAAGCGAAACGAGAACGGAAGGCAGCACAAACATTGGCCATAATCACCGGAGCCTTTGTCATCTGTTGGTTACCCTTCTTTGTTATGGCTCTAACAATGAGCCTGTGCAAGGATTGCGAAATTCATCCAATAGTTGCATCAGTATTCCTCTGGCTGGGCTACTTCAATTCCACACTAAATCCGGTACGTAAATGAATGGTTACAAAGATTACTCAATAATTTCCAAACTGTGCATCCTCTGGCTATAAGTCAATCGAATGCAGAACTCTCAACACAGAAATTTTCTGATTGATTAATTATGTTGATTGATGCTAAATTTAACAATGATTGATCATCAATTGATTGCAACTGATTACAGACATTACTTATGCTTTTCTAACATAATTTGTTATAATTCTTATACTTTTCTTTTGTGTTCTATTTTCATACTTTATCAGGTCATCTATACTATATTCAATCCAGAATTTCGACGCGCCTTCAAGCGTATCCTTTTCGGCCGAAACCATGCGGCACGTGCGAGAAGTGCGAAAATTTGATTTCAACTTAAAACCAACGACGACCAGTATCTGTAGCCCACTAACAAAAACAAAATAAAAGGTGAAAGTGAAAGTTACTACTAATACTAATATGTATGGTAATACCATGGCCTATAATTTATACCAGATACAATCCACCAATTGGTATGTATATGTATATGTGTATATAGGGATAGGTATAAGCGTAGGGAAAGCGAAATAGAAATACAAAATAGAAATCGATATGGAATTGACTTTGGCATTGCATAAGCATTAGCTTAAACAATTAAATAGTTTACAAAATTGTTAAAAAAAAAAAAAACAAAGGAAAACATAGATTGTAGTGCGTTTAACGATGTTTTTAGCAGTGACAATCCTAATCTTAAATAAGTCCTTAACCTACAAAGAATACCACACACGTGCCCCAAAACAAACTACGACAAACAAGCAAATAAACCAAAATAATAACAATTTTTTTATATATATAAAATAATGAGATATATATATGTATGTATGTAGAACTAAGGGAAGATATAGATACACAAAGGACATTTTGAATTTCAAGGATAATTACATACTTAGTGTTTATGAATAGTTAATAAAGGATATTAATGTGTAATTTATATAATCTTTATAAAGTCTTCCCTGTGTCTTAAAGAAGTCAAAAGAAGGCAAAATTTTTATTATGAAAGTTTATCAAATTCAATTACTGCAATATTGAACACAAATTTATATACTATACAAATATATATATATATATATATATCGATATATATGTATAAAGAGCTACCTGCCCATATCTTTCGTTACTCGCATTATAAAGGCTGGGTCCAAAAACAATATACGCTTTCAGATTCTGTGTTAGTCTCAAACTAAATTGCATTGAGTTCAAGTTCGAGTGTTTAAATGTATAATAAAAAGTTTATAAAAAAAGAAGGAAAAAAAAATACAAATTTGTAACGAATTTACACAAAAGTTACAACAACAACAAAAGCAAAGTCTACAAGGGCGTACACAAAACGGGGGAGAAACAATCAAAAATAAATCAAAACTTTAATTTAATATTGAATAATAATTATTCTATATATATACCACAGATATATGTAGATTCATTGTTGATTCCTTGTTGTACTGTAAATTAAAGCTGAAATTAAAGCTGAAAGTTTAATAAGTTTAATTTTCCAAATCAATGACTTGCCACCCCTCCTATTCAATAGCTGACTACGCCCTTGAATATCTCTTTAAAAGCTGATACCATAGCATGATTGCCAATTAGGATAATTGTAAGCACACATACACACAGAAACACACATACTATCACCCTTACATACACGTATATATATATAACATAGATCTGTAATAGTCGTATATTCATATTGCAAACATATTTTGTTGCTGCAACAAGCTGTGGTAAGCTGTAGCTGTGGCAAGTTGAACAAAATGTAAAAGAAACAAAACATAAAAAAAAAAACCAAAAGTTAAACCTTTGGTTTATTATTCCTTGAATTGTGATGTTTAAGTGGAATGTGTTGCATAAAACAAACAGCAAAAAGCAACATAAAACCACAAAATAACAACAACATAAAAGAAACTCACACACCCACCACACACACACACACACACACACACAAAAAAAAGACACCACACTGTGTACACAAATACTCTTACTTAACTAAGTAACTAAGTAAATTAGTTTTAGATGCTGCAACTGCAACTTGAAGTTGCAACAAAAGCTAATACGAATACGCTTCAATATGAATACACTCATTTCAATATGAGCATGTATTCATATCTATATATATTTCTATGTATATGTATTGTATGTTATTCAGATACTCAAAATATTCATATAAATATAGATATATTTCCGATTAAGTATATAGTCTTAAGTATGTTAATAGTGTATGTATGTTTGTATGTATTGTATATGTATATGTGTGTATATTATACTTGTATTTTCTGTGTGTATGTGTGTGTGTGTGTGTGTATGTTGTGTATATTATTACAATCTCTCGATGTGTACTTGATGTCAAAGTTATTAAAATTGTGTTTTATCAAAAACAGACGTGTGTTTTGTGTTTGTCTTTTATTCAAACTTAAATACTTCATACACTAACACTCACACACACACACACACACACCTACTTAGATACACACATACACACATGCGGTTGGTTGGGCAGTTTTGAGTGTTTACTTTCAACTCAAAATTGACAAACTTTTCATGGCAACCGCCGACCGCAACGAACATACGAATAACCAAATGCCAGCGTATTGAAATGTCAAAGTTCAAGTGCACATGTCGAGCATTTGAATTGGGGATCTGGGATGTGGGATGTGGGATGTGGGATATGGGATCTCGGATTCGGATTTGGCTATGGCTATGGATTCAAATGTGAGTCCAAAGGGTAAGCTAAAAACTAAAAGTATACACATATATAGGTGTGTGTGCGTGTGTGTGTGACAATATGGAGATGGATTACGCATTGGCATTATCAACACCGGAACAGGCAAAAGCCGACAAATGGCCCAGAAATGGCAGTGTGTTGTCGTTGCTGTCAGTGCAACAACTGCAACAAGAACAACAACTAAAAATCGATACATCATGCAACACTCGTATTACCGGGTGTGCCATTTGACTACGACTACTTGTATTCACACTCAAACACACACACACCGACACACGCACAGTCATAGGATACACAAGCTGCTATTGTTTGTGTGTTTTGCTATTGCTAACAGTTTCGTTATTTCTAGTGCTGATGTTGCTCTTGCATTGTTGCACGTTGCAAGGCTGCAAAAAAGGTAAGCTTATCAGGCAACAGCAGCCAACACCAAAAGCTGCAAAAGACACAAAAAAAAGAAACAATTTTAAAGAAAATTGCTTACTTATTCGGTTTTTTGTCAATCAACAGCAAAAAAAAAAAGGGGAAAAAAGAAAAGCTGAAAAAAAAAATACCAAAAAATATTTGCCAACACTTTTAATTTCCTGCAGGCTCAAGGATACTCACATAATCAATGCCACCCAAGGATTGCAAACATTCAAATGGTATGCAACATTTTGATACCCTACAAAAAAAATATGCATAAAATCTGCTTAATACAAGCATTTCGAAGCATTCTAATTGGATGTCTTAGTATATTGTTTAATAAGGCTAAATTATGATTTACTTTAAGTTATGCTTTAAGCCAACAATTGTGTAGTTCGTTTATCCCCATAAGCTTTTCATAAATTTCCCTTACGGTAAATAATAAATAAGATACTCCACATAATCTTTCACAATTGTGAAAATTAAATTCCAAATAATCTGGCAAAATTGTGAAAATTGAAATGTTACGTAAACTCAATCAATAAAGCAATGTAAATACTATATATATATATATATATATATATTTATATATATGTATATATGATTTTATGATACAGATCCAATAAGCCAAGTCTTAAGCCGGAACCGCAGGCAATAAGTCCACACAAACTGAATGCTTCAAATATGCAACAACATAACAGTGTGTGTGTGTGTGTGTGTGTGTGTGTGTACACAACATGTGAGTTATGTGTGTGTGAGTTAGCGTGCGTGTTTGTCTCTTTATTAGCTACGACATATTATTAATTTCCCCAACATAACTCTCACACCACATACACATATATGGGATAAGGTACAATAATAGCCGCAGGATAATGTCAATAAAATTCATTTTATTAAAAAATTTCTTAGCCCAAAAATTCCATAAATCGAATAAATATCGTTGTCCTGCCGAGTGCCATTCAACAAGATACTCGCAAGGATTGGAGTAAGGCAGCAAGGGGGTGTGGCATGTGAAGTGGAGAACAGTTAATATGCCATACATGAGTATATATATATGTGTATGTGTGTGTGTGTGTGTATGTTTGCTTGGGCATCATATTTTTTTGAAGACGGCTTGAGTCGTAGCTCATATAAAAACTTTGCAAGCAATTCGAAAGGTATTAAAAGTATTAAACTGAGTCGGGTGATTATAAAGACGAGTTGGCCTCCTTGCCGAACTTTAAGCAGCTTGGTATCTATCAGATACTTTTAGCTAAGAGTTAGATACTTAAAGTTATCTATCTCTTTCTCACACTATATGTATGTGTATGTGTATATTTCTGTGCAAATAACACTCGAAAGCTGCCTGCCGCTTGACTATAAGTAGCACACACACAATGTGTGTGTATATTTATATGTATTTGTATGTGTGTGTGTCGAACAAAGTTGTAATTGAATTGCAGCAAACGTGCACAAATTGCTTGAAATGATTAAGAGCTTATGGCACAGTATTAGTTCAAGGACCAAAGGACGACTTAGAACGAGCAATTAAAAGCGCCTGACGATCGACCAAACAAATAGCAATCACCTATACAACTCACATCTGTGAATGTCAAAGGGCATAGCACAAAAAAAAAATAAAATAAAAACGGTTGACGAAACTTAAGTATCCTTTTAATTATTATTATATTTTGAGAGATATATTATAGTCAGGACTAAAGTTGCACGAAAAAACTAAAGTTGTAGCTTGTTCTGGCGTTTCAATATAAACGCGATTCGCTTTGCTTGAATACACAGCAATACAGACCGTTTGAAGTCCTTAAATGGATGCCAAAAGGATAATCCTTTAAGGGGTTTAGTTGCATATGTGGGTGTGTCTGTGTGTGTCTGTGTGAGTTGCCTTCAATCTGTAGTAAATGCAACGCGTTGCATTTTGTCAAAGTCTTTGAAAATGTGACCCCAAGCAACTATAACGCAAACACTTACACTCACAACAACATCAACATCAACAATAGGTTGCACTTGCAACACCGACACTGAAAGCAACACCCAGAGCGACAGCTACAACAATAAAGTCGTGTTTATTAAAGCTTTGCAGGTAAAACAAGTCGTAAAACAGCGACGAAAAACAAAATGTATAAAAATAAAGAGAAAATATTATTTTTATATACTCTATAGAAATTTATGACTTGTATATTCGCGGCAACAAACTCATTTTGAAGTTGTTGACACCGCGTAGATATTCAGGTACTTGTCACTTGGTTGCTCCATGCAGGCTCTGATGACAGATGGAGCGGTTTGGGGGAAATGCTGAAATGGATGCCACATGCCACATGCAATATGGCGCATTGAATGACTGAACAGAAAGCAACGCCGCAGGTAGACAAGTAGAACTCGGTGAAGTCTTTGCAAATTGCGGTCAAGTGCACTTTTGAATGCCTTTGAAATCTGCACCACATTGTGGTGCACAGCAACAGAAAAGGACACACAACAAGAAAAGGTAAAGCATAGTATACAAAGAATAAGCCAGTTCCAGGAAACTGACATCAAATGATAGTAATCAACTATGAAGTGCCCCAGCTCAAGTGCGTTAATTAAAAATAATATTTAAGATGACTTCCTGATGATATATGATGTATATATATAACGATAGTTGAAGCACTCACCCACTTGAAGTGTTATTCAATTGCAGAATGTGTCGAATCTTATCATCCCAAGGAATTTTGTAACAACTAAAGTATACACGTGAATGTTATTTAAGTTCATTTCGAATGAGTCTCTGCTGCTCGTGGACCGATGACAACTTGAGTAAAATGCCAAGAAGGACACGTACGTAATGGACACCAACACGTACGCAGCAGCAACGACAACGTTAAGGGCTTTAAGTTTCAGCTGGCCAACTTGCAACATTCTCCTCCAGCCTTCTTTAGCTAAGCAGCAACATAACCAAAAAAAAAAAAAAAAAGAATCTAAAACTTGCAGCGAACTTTTGCAGCGCTCTTTATACCCTATGCACTTTACGAACACACAAAATAGGGTATATCAAATCTATGACAATTTACGTAACACTTTACACAAAGTGTAAAGCGCTAACTTTACGGCGTACACCTTTTAGTTTAAGTATCTGCGTCTCGAGCAACAAACGTAGTCAAATTTGTTGCCAGTTTACTTGTTGTTGATGCTGCCACTGCTGCTACTCGAAGGGCGTCCAGGCGCATTGGTGTTGCCCAAGGAGAATGTGCAGCCGGCGTAACGTTGGGCGTTCGAACGCACAGCGGAAGTTCCTGTCGACTGTTGCATTTTCGGGCTGTGCACTTGCCATCTACTAGTACTTGCAAGGAGTTCTCTTTACTTGGCGCTACAAGTTCAGATTGTCTAATTTTTATGCAACATGCATATTTATGTGCTTGTGCCTTAGTGTGTGTGTGTGTGTGTGTGTGCATGCAGCTATTGCTGTTGTTGGTTTTACATATTTACTTAGCAAGCACTTGCGTAAACGCGGCATTTACTATCGCTGACTGGCAGCACTCAACCAATAGCCAAGTTTTTACATACTCGACCCAAAACTTTTTTGTACCCGACTGCGGCCTTGGCTAAGTTCAGCCACTGACATTGTGACTTCCGTACCCGGCCCGAAACGCACCGCCCGATCCGTTTATACAACGCTGTACAACACCCGCGAACCGCACTCTAACCCGCCGAGTCACGATAAATGAACACGAAATTGAAATTTAATGTAGCGCAGCCGCACTTTTATCCCACATTCACTATAAATGGCGCGTGCACGTTGTGTGGGGTACTCCGCTGTACAGTAACGGGATCTGCAATACAATTTGGCACAATGCACTTTTGGCGCCGCTGGCGCCGTGGCTTACTCTGACAATAACCGCATATTGCCAGCGCAACTCTTGCATAATAGAAAAATTTGATATTTCAGGCACTTAACTTTTCACAAAGCACAAAACAAAAATAAAAAAAATTGCACAAAACTTTTCACATTTGAAATATTTTAAACTCACCACGAACTAAAATGTGACCACTACTCGCGATCAATACAATACCTTACGCAAAATACTAAAAATACCGAACGTAAGCAGCTGCTGTTCATTAACAGCAGCCCGGCTTAACAGAACTATCGGCTGTAGCGATCAGCTTAACAGCAATCACAGCTGCAATCAACAGCCGCCTGGAATTGATTTGCATTCCTGTTGTTTAACAGCTGTTTAAAAGCTTAGCTTAAGAGGATTAAGGCAATATCAGTAAATGTTAAGCAATTAATGAAAATGTGAATTATGAGTAATTAATGAAACTCACAGTTAGTTAATTTTAGCCAAGCCTTAAAGTGTGCACTTTGCTTTATTCCCTAATTACGTTTACATTCGTTTTTCAAACAATTTTGAATTGTCGCTGGCCTTAGATTTGTGATATGATTGTTGCATGTTTTGGCATCATTTTAACTATTTGAGCGAAACACACGCCTTTTTCGCACCTAGCCCATACCGCCCAAACCAAAGAAATGTATTATTTGTGATTTATATTTTTTGTTTTTTTTCTTGTGCTTTGCTTTGCTTTTGCTTTTGGCAATTTGCTTTGGCTATTGTGTTCCTTGTGTTTGCGTGTGTGTTACAATTTTTCATTTCATTGTCATTTTTTTTTTGTCTTTGCTTTGCTGCCGTGCAAACTCTCCACGCACAATTGTTTTGCATCTGTGTGCGCTACGCGTGCTGTGCATGTATTAGATTCAGTGCGCGTGTGTGTGTGTGGTGTTTACCTTTAAAAGTGAAAACACGCGTTAACCTCCAACTTCTTTCGTCTTCTACTTCGTATCAAGAAATTGCCCGCGGCAAACTACGTCACGGTGTGTGCACTCTTATACTCGCCTACGTTTTGCTCTTATACACAACATGACGTCTACTGTAGACTTTTCAGTTGTCTTATCACATTTGCCGGCTGGCACACACATACGTACACATTAACAGGTATGTACATACATTCGTTTGCACTTAACTTTTTGCTTGTTAGGTTAACTTTGTGCTCAAATTGTAACAAGTTTCCCATTATAATGAACTTCATTCCTATTAGCCCGACTAGTTCATTTATCTTCCTTGTAGTTGGCCTCAGCTGTTGAAACATTTAAAATGCCTGCTCTAATTTGCAGTCAAACGAAATGAAATAAAATGCCAGTTAGCAGCTGTTAGTTGGGGGCAAAGTAGAAAAGAATTACAAAAACAAAATTAAAAGAGAATAACACGCACAGCTCGCTTCAAAATGCAACCCACACATACACACACACACAGATACACATAGTTGTATATAGAGTACGCGTAGTGTTCTCTAATGAACCGCGAATCTGATGTTTTACCCACTGCAATCCTCTGCTTCGGTTGGCCATGCCTTCTACATCAGCTCTGTATTAGCTTCCGACGTCTGCCCGCCTGTCAGGGACGTTAATTAGCGGCTATCATATTTCTGCGCGAATGCAGCAAAAACCAAAACCTGTTGAAGCAAACAGTAAACTGCCGCAAAGGGGGGAAATATGAATGTTGGGTGTTAAGTGTTGGGTGTTGGATGTTGAGTGTAGGGTGTTAAGCGTTGGGTGTTAAGCTTTGGACTATGGCTGCTGGTCAGCCAAAGCTGCACTCGTTTATTGGAATTTATTGCGCGCAACGTGTTCCGTTTTTAACTGTTTGGCTGCTGCCTTCTACGAGGTTACTAGGCATATAGCACAAAAATCCTGGTACAGACATGCAATTGCAATGAGCGCACGCCAACTGGCTAGGCGTTTCCGTATCCATTTCGTAAACATACTAGTGCAATGTGCCATGTGCTATGTGCTATGTGCTATGTGCTATGGCATCTAGCATGCCTTTGCTAGATCTGATGATGGCGTAACTGTTCCGGCCTCGTGCAGTACTCATACCGGACATGGCGGGTCAGTTGTGTGTTCTACGGCCTGTTGCCGTAACGTTGCGTGCCATTTGGCCAAAAGCTGTCATTTTATTGTTAGCCAAATACAAATCAGAGTGTGCTAATTAGAGTCAACATCAGCAGGACGACCACACCATCAGTAGCTCCATCTAAAGGCGTGGCACATAGCATGCAAGTCACAGTTGACACCTCACTACGCCCATACACCCATTTACCCATACATCCATACACCCATACCCTATCGTACCACCACCTACTAAACTCGGGGCGTGGCATGACGCTATGTTGCCGCTTAATTCACTTTGATTGCAGTGCAAAGAATGAAATTAAAATTCAGCGCATGGTAAAAGCTTTGACACTTGCTACAGTTAGCACTTCTCCTTACCAAAACTTTTGCACAAACTGTATATTCCCCTTTATCTACAAACATTGTATCTCTCTATCTTTTGCTATGTTTCCTTCTCTCTGTGTGTATGTGTGTTTGTGTATATATCTTTGGCCATGTTTGTCCATTTGGATGGCTTTCAGAGGCTTTTGTTAATTTTTGGCACGTTTCAAGTTGGCGGCACTTTTGCGCCTTTTGCTGCATTTATCTCTTCATTTGGATTTTTGGCAACATGGTTTAGCATGTGCCAAACGACACAAACAAACACAGAGACAACATGATAAATGAGTTAAGATACATATATATATATATATATATATATATATATACAGATATATACGTGAAATACGATGTGACTTAAGGGTCAATACGAGTTACAGCCAAATATTTACTGCACGATTCCAGTTGAATGTGCGCCAAAGGAAAGGCTTTAACAAAATAAACTCGTTTATATTTATATAAGTAGATTGCACTTAAATGATTTACTACAAAATAATCTTCACTACAACTATATATATAAAAAGATATATATGTATATATTAATACTACTATTGAAAGCAAGTCCTTAGCTGAAATGCATTTTATGTAGGTAAAAGCAACTTAAACCGATTTATATTGGTCCATAAGCTGCTTATTTCCTATGAGTATACGAGTCTATAGCTAGAAAGAGCAAGAGAGAGGGGAGAGAGAAATGCTTTTTTAAATTGCATTTAAAATAATTTCAATTTCAATAAAGGTTCAACAAACTGCAATGCAGTTGGCAGTTGGTTGTCATTAATTTAATAGCAGCAGGCAACACGATTTTTACAAGCCACTAACAGGCCTTTCAGCACACCAATTACACATGCAAAGCAGAACATGACCACTTGCACACACTCACACACACACATACATAAACATATATGTATAGATAGAGTAGTAGTAGTATAGTTCCAAAATGCTTTCGCGTGTGTCGAAAAGGAGCAGCGGAGCCAGACGTGAACCTAAAACCGAACTGTCCGTCCAGGGGCCCTGACCCAATATATCAAATGTCAGTTGAGCTTTGGCAGCATTTGAATTGTCCACGTGGCCGTCCATATCCATGTCCAGACATTGCTCACAGATGCATGCGGCTCCGCCAGGACACATAAATTTTATCTGCAAGCGGCCCAAGCCAGGGCCAGTGTGATTGTGATGAATGTGAGAGGAGCACAAGGCCAGTAACTGGCTGTGGGATATAGCATATATAGGATATGGATATGGGGCACTGACTTCTATAGAGGATTGAAAAAATCCACCTATATGTATCATGTGTGTGTGTGTGTGTATGTATGTGTGAGTGGGGCAAACAAATAGACGCAAAATCCCAAATTAATTTGCAGCGGCTGACCAATCCAGGTCCAAGCCAGGTCAGCCAGCAGGACGAAGACCCAAGAAGGTACCTGCTAAAGTTCTTACTCCTACTCCTACTCCATCATATACTGTAGCTCCTGGTTTTTTGTTTCAGGTGTTCCAAGTGTTGCCAAGTGTTGGATTTCTTGCACAATCAGCAGGCCTAACTAATGGCATTGCATATATCAGAGCCTTAGATCGTGTGTTGTGGCTGTTGCTGTTGCTGCTGTTGTTGTTGTTGTTGTTGTTGTTGTTTTTGCTGCTTTTAGCCGGGCTAAGTAAAATACCTTCATTATGCACGTAAACGTGGCCAAGCGAGAAACTCCCAAGAACAACAACAACATTGTAACGAAATCATTTGATGTTTTTATGCCAAAGCATTTAATATCAATTTTCAGCTTAAACATGCAACAGACGCCACCACCATTGCTGCCACACCTCTGCCGCACCACCATAACATGAACCGGAAAGGCCAGCGCGCTTCAAGGGGCGTTTGTTGCTTTGTGGTTTCTCCACTAGATTGCTTATGTGGTGGCAAATGGTGGGCAGTGTCATGCCCTCTGTATGTGTTGCATGGAATATTCAGTATGTGAATCGCTTGTGGATTAGAACGAAAGGACGAAGAACTCAACTAACTGGCCAAGCCTCAAGTGTTGGCGTGCTTAGACTAATCGCTAGCTTTATAGTTACGTGTACAGTTATATTTATAGTTAATATATATATATATATTTAAACTATATATAAACTATATACGATATAGAGTGTCGGCGCTTGACTTGAAGTTCGTGTGGCTAATCGCTAGCTGAAGAGAACAATGTCTGCTCCAATTGTTGCGGGCCATTTGCATTTTGGCTTTTTGTTAGAAATTTAAATATACTCGTATTACTGCCACGCCCAATGCCCAACGCCCAACGACCAACTAAGAATGCCCAACGCCCAGCGTCATGCAACATGCACCGATAATAGCTCACTTTGCATACAAATTGCAATACCCATGGCTATATATAGTACATATAATATATATCTAGATATATATATATATATATATATATATATATTAATATGTATACGTGTATATATAAATATGTAGACAAGCTTGTGTCGTACACGTCTGATGTCAAAGTTGGTAATAAATTTGTAATAGATGCCACCTTAAAACGACAACTATGAGAGCGTTCCGCAGACATAGATAGAGACTGTACGTGAGTTAAGGATAAAGCAAAGAGAAGATTGGGAAAAACTTTTGCTACTTTAACATAAACCTCATTTTACAAGGCAATAAATAACAACGCCTGCCCGGGCAAGCCTGTGCCCAGGACCATGATTAACATGCGGCCGCAGCCCGAAAGGATTGTCCACGGTTAAAGCGATTTTAACTTAAGAAACCAAACAGAATGAAAGAGGTAAATGAAGAGGGAGTAATGCTATGCTTCCGGCTCCATCTGCTGCCATATAAAAATATATATATCTATATATATATATATATATGTGTGTGTTTGTATATGTATTTGTATTTATGCGAGCCTTCACATTGATTTTATTAAGCAAGGCGCCTGTGGCGTGGCATCACAGTGAAGCAGCGATGAGGCCACAAAGGGAATTTCAATTTAACACCCAGACAAGCTCAGGCCCTGGCCGAGACTTTGACCAGGATGGGCTATGATAAATTGTGGGCAAAGGCAGCAGCACAACACAGCACAGCACAGCGCGGTGTAGGACAGGACAGGGCGTCGATACAAAGAGTTATGAACACGAGTTGACCTCAATAGGCATTTATATATAAATCAAATGCTACGAATACGAACGAAAACCCCTTTACTTCCTACAATTTTTTTTATGTATTTTTGTAGGCAGAACGAATGAGCATAGGACAATGTTGGCGTGTTGTGTAAACGACTGTGACTCCTGCCCAAGGTCAATCCATTGAGATTTGTGCCATCCTGTTGCTTTGATCCAATACTACAAAATATGCTTTCACTTTCCCTTTCTCTGTTTCTGTCTCTGTCTCTTTCTCAGTCTCAGTCTCAGTTTATCTCAAACCAAAGCTGAAATCTATCTAACTGTCTGTCTGGTTTTATTAACTTAACCGTTCAGAGAGTTGCACGATTTGATGAATCGAAGGCACTGGGCAGCAAACAAATACAAACACTACACACACACAAACACACACCCACATAGATTGAGAAAATACAAATCTAAATTCCAATACAAACATATATACAAATAAATAGAAATGCGATTCCTTTGTTTTTGTGCAAAGGCGACCAACCGCTTGTGTGATAAATGGGTTTCACGTGGCGCATGATAAATGTTAATTCGCCAACAAAGCCAAGCTGCTGCGAAGTGACTCAGTTAAGCATCTTGAAGGAGCACTCTTAAGCATCAAACACTCAAATTCAATACATAACAGATACTATAGTATATCGTATATATCGTATATCGTATATATATATATATATATATGCCTGTCAATAGTTCAATATAGATTTGAAAGCATATTGCAACCACATTGCACAACCAACAGAAACAATCAATGTAATTGCTTAATGCAATGCCAAACCAATATGGCCAGAACCACACATAACCACACACCTGGCCATGTTTTCAATCTAGTTTTAACAACAGCCATCAGCTAGAGACGAGCGTGTGCAAGTAAACTGAAAAATTTAATGTTCCGATAGATCATAATAACGTCTCCATATAAATTACGACTAAACATATAAATAACAACCAGCTTCAAGTTAAGCTTTACCTTCAGCTTGTGCTGGCAGCAAGAGGCAGTTGGGCAGTGGGGTAGTGGGGGTAGCGCGTTAAAACCTGCGCTCTACATAACACTTAAGCACTGCTCATCCGTATACTCTTAACGGTAACATGAAAATAACGGTAAACGACAATAGCGAGATAAAAACAAGACTGCAAATCTACAGCAGCTGAGCAGCAACGGCTCTCAAATGACCTATACTACATAAAACATGACGAGTAATCACAATGGCATGCAGAGGGGGAAGGTATAAGAAATCCTTTACTACACTATAAATAGTAGCGAATAGAGTTAAGTAATCTTAAAGGAAGTTCATTTGTTTTAAATTAAAAAAAAGTAAATCTTAAATAAGTTTTACAGTAAGCTTTTCCTAAGTTTATTGATGTATCGAGTAGACCATAACGAGTAGAGAATAACGAGTACGATTTTGTCTTGCGAATGGAACTTACTTTTAGAAGGTAAAGTTTATCAGCAATATCGTATAATTACTTTTTAAAGCAACGAATAACTTTGTTAGTTTTCTCTGTAAAGTAACGAGTAACATGTTCAGTCTACTTTATAAAGTAACGAGTAAATTTGTACAATTTAAGCCACTTTGGCAGGCTTCTCCAAGAGCATCCACAAACATGTTAAAAACAGTGAATAAACTGATTGATCAACGAGTTATATAGTAACGAGCAGCAGTTGTTAGTGTTAATAGTAACGAGTAATAGCTGTAGGTAAGAGTTACACTACTAATCTCTTAGAGCAACTAGCAACTCATTTGCTACGAGTGGAAAGTAACGAGTGGCAATCGCTATATATATTCAATCGTTCCGTGAACTGTCAAAGATTAAGTAGTTGCCCTAGGTAAAACTAATAGAAATCTGTACAAAAATACATCCTTAATCATTCTGAGTATATATTATAACAATTATTTTACTCCTTTTCGTTAGCTTAACGGTATTTGGGCCATCACTAAGCACGATAAGCGGCAGGAGAAGGACACGTACAAACAATAGTATGCACTATATGTCAAAATCTATCTAATGCTCGAAACTGTAAGCAGCTTTTAAGCTTGAAGTTTAATTTTCTCTTACTTTGATTTACGCAAACTAAAAAGCACTTCACTAAGCGTCAGACTGCTGCACCTACCCTTCCCCCTGCCGACAACCCTTCGCAGTCTTACTTGTGTGCTGCTGTCAGTGGCCCAGCTGCAATGCCGCTCAGTGCTTGCGCTGGACTCGTTGCACCCTTACACACACACATACAGGCTCACACACAGACACACACATAGGAAACTGTTGGCTTTTTATCTATTGCAATGATATTTACACAGGTTTCATTGAGTTACCGTTGAGCCAGAAAGAGAGCGAAAATAGGCAAAGCAATAGCTAGAAAGAGATGGATTTATTTGAAGAGTTTTTCGTTTTTGGCCATTGGAAAAGCTTTGAAAACACTTCTTGCATACACTATACCCTGTTGTACCAGCTGCTCGAGATTTGGTTTATAATTCAACTCTTTGGTACTTAGCCAAAATGAAATAGCGTTGATTGCAAACACTTTTGCTGCTAGCCATTGTCCATGGCAATCTCAGTTGAACCCATACAAAAACATACACACACAGCATTTGCTATAAAAAGCTTAAAATTCAATTGCCATTAAAACGATGATGCCAGAAATCAAATCATCTGCCACCAGCCCCCACACCAGCAGCAACACCTAACAAGTCGAAGCTATTGCAAAAGGTCACACATCGAGTGAATGAATGAGTGAATGAATGACTGAATGATATACCCATGATATGGCATACCCCAAAAAGGATCACAAGCAAATTGCACAGCTGCGGCTACGACTTGAGCTGACCATTTTATTTATTAAAATATTTATTTAAATGCATGCAGATGCTGTCGCAAATGTTTTCATGGCGCTACCAGCAATGAAAACAAAAGCTGCCAAATGGAAATAATAAAACTGAAAAGTTGATGTTGTTTCTCCTGCTGCTGCTGCTGCTGGTGCTAGCTTTCATTCTTATTGTTATTGTTGTTAATGTTGTTGTTTTTTGCTGCTGGTTGCTGCTTGCTGGTTGCTAGTTGCTGCTAGCTGCTTGCCGGTTGCTGGTTGCTAGTTGCTAGTGGGTTGCTGTTGTTTGCGCGGTCTGCATATAAAAATGTCTGACACATTGCAAAAAAAAAAGAAAATAATACAGAAGAGAAGAAAAATAAACCTAAAAACAAAACATACAAGAAGAGCAGACAAATGGCAAGGCTAAGTCCAAATGAACACAACGTCACAACAACAACAACAACAACAACAATAACAAATAAGTGCCACGCCCCAGCACATTTAAACAAGCATACACATACACATAGAGGGAAAGAGACACACATACACAGATACACACGCAGACACACATATGGCCATAAAAAGTCACTCAAGTGGTATTAAACGTACCGCCAAGTGCACCGGGCGAACACCCAGAGAGCATTGGGCCAACGGAGCAACAGAAACGGAAACGGAAACCGAATGGAACCCTAGAGATGGCGCTCACACAAAAGGTTAAGACCTGCTTACACTTGTGGCTAAGCATTTGCCATTCGCCATTCGCCATTCGCCATTCTCCATTTACCATTCGCCATTCTCTATTCTCCATACGCCATACGCCATTCTCTATTCGCTGTACAGTGCTCGGCATTTGGCATGCGAGCATTAGGTCGCATTTCAACATTCTAACTAACTAACTGGGCAGCATTTACAATAATAGAAAACATCAAGAAAAAAAAAAGAAAGTTACGATTTTTTTATAACGAACCGAATATTAAATACTCTTTAAAATATGGGAAAATTACTTATAATAAATATCTATGAGAAGTTTCTTATTTCTGGCAAGAAAACTTAGATTTGTTCTTAGATCTTCAGCTATAGCTCGACGTTTGAAGTTGTTTTTCTGTAGAATTAATGAATGATGATTATTAATCTAATTAGTATATATATTTTATAGAATTTATGTTAAATGTATAATAGATTTACTTATAAAAAAGTCTTTTGAATGATATCATCTAACAACTTATAGCATTTTATAGAAAAAACTGAGGCTTGTTAATGTTTACATTGCAAGGGAAGATTGGAAAGGTTGACGAATACTTCACATTGGTTATAAAAAACACAATTAAAATATAAAGTTACATTTATAAAATATACAATTTAATATTTTTGCCTTTATATACATTCTATATAAATCAAATTCTGAGCAGATTTTACTATAGGCTAATCAGTACACACTTGCCTTAAATTGTTGCCAGCAGCTCACAAAAATCTTTAAAGAAATGCATGACATTGCTTTAGATTGTTTATATACAATTTTTTTCAATTTAAGCAGATATAATATACATATACAGTCATACTTATTTACATGTGCCACACATTGTAACATTGATTCGAAGCACCCTCTGGAAAGAGTATATAAACTGTATGTAGTTGTAGCAAATCCAGGTCGGGTCCAGTTTGATCGGTTTGGAATTGACTTTTCCTCTGTTTTTTCCATTTTTTTCGGTTGTTGATTGAAACTGTGTGGGTTTTACCTTTTTTTTTCTGGTCCCTATACCTACTCATAGCATTTATATATATATAAATTTATATATATATATAATATATAGTCATATATTTTGGGCATGTGAGCAGCTGACCCTACCCGAAGCTGAGCTTGTTTATTTGAAGTGTGCGGCTGTCGAATGCATTAAGCATTTTTTACACTTAACTGCGGAAACAGGAACACAAAAATAACTAAAGATTGCTTCAAACGAATGAACCCCACTGTGAGTTAACCTTAACCCATATTCACCCAACTCTAAGCATACAAAAATCAACTTTGACAGAAACTAGTTAAATTTCTAAATGTATTTTGAAGAAGGGGCAATATGCATTAGGATTAGCTCTATATATAACACTATATATTATCGTATATATATTTCTATTACTGCACTTTGAATCATACATCTCATCTCTATATAAACTAAAGCTAAGCATATCTACAGCCGAAGCTTAAACTGTGTTACTAGTGGCAGAGTTAAGTCCTTGGAGGAAATCAGCTTCCAATGCTGATTTACAGTTGTTATATAACATATATATTATATATGCTTTGGGTACAGTTTGTGCACCGTTTAATTAGCCCCATTTTAACCATTTTTATTGGGTTATGGGTCAACTTAATACAAAAAAGGTGTCCAGCTGTTGCTTCTTTTGGGGTTGAAGTGAGTTTTAAAGTCCGCCAGGCGCAATGTTTTATTGTGCACTAAATGGAAAAACTGTGAGGGAAACCCACACACGCACACACACAAAACTGGGGGGGGGGGGAGTGAGGAAAAAAGTGGGCATTGCATGAAAGTAATAAGCCAAAAAAAAGGGTTTTCCATTTTGTGTGGAATACCAGCAGCAGCTGGGGACAAGCTGAAAGGGTTGCGAAACGCTTAGAAGAATTAAAAAGCAACGGAAAAACCCGTTCAAAAGTTCAATTCAAAAGAATTTAAGTAATTTTTGAGGCAGTTGCACACTAATTGTGGTGCTCTTACCTGTTCCTGCTGCTGTTGTTTGTTGCAAGCCATGAAAAGCGTAACCACCCTACATCCCCGCATGCCCCCAGCAATCCTTAAATAAAGAAAATGAAGGTAAAAACTCTCAACTTGTGAAAAGTTAAAAACAATAGCAAAAACTCTCACGTGCTGCTACTCCCGCCCATTTTAAAAACTTTCAACTTTTCGTTTAAAGCGCACTATGGGAAAATATAGTATGTATGGAACGAGGGTAACTGCTGGAGGGTGGGGAGGGAAGGGGGTACAGCGCATAGCGCATAAAGTTTTACCAGCTCATAAAACGCTCAGAAAAACAAGCGCAAGGAAAAATCGAACGCACATCAAAATTGCACCAGAGGGAAGAAAGAAAGTTAGGTGCAGGGGGAGGTGCTCGGAGGGAGACAGGGTCAGTTGCGTTGTGGCAATAGCAATTGGCGGCAACTTCTTTTGAGACACTGATTCGGTCTTTGCCGCTTGGTCCACTTAGAAGCTGGGTGAGCTTGGGGCATGGATTGATTTCGTGCATTTATTGAAATAGCAAACAAGTCAGAATTTTATTATTGCATCTGTGTATGTGTGTGTGTGTGTGTGTGAGTGTATATGTGTGTGTTGTGCAAGTACATGCAGAAAGTTCTGAGCAAACAAATAAAAATTGAGAGCACAAAGCGATGAAAATCAAAAGTTACGGCGCTTTGACGGCGGCTGTAAAAAGATTAAAGTTGCAAGTGTTTAGTTTGTGCCACAGGGTGTTCCAGCATTGTATGTATAACAGGGTGTATTAAACTATATGTATACAATGTTTTATAATTTTTTATCACTTTGCAATTTAGCTGGCAAATTGCTTTGCTATAAAACAACAAACAACAGTTTCTTTCATTGTTTATTATTGCAGTTGTTGTTGTTGTTGTTGTTGTTAATGTGGAACGTGTTCCAATTAAAGGATACGCCTCTTATCTATCCTACTTTTCCCCTCATCTCCCCTCAACCAACATACACTCATATAGTAGTTAATTTAAATGAAATTCACAGCGAGGCACGTGATACATGCAAATAATCCAAATAAAAATTACAACTCATAAAAAAATCGAATCGTGCTTGTTTCACCTCAAGGAGAGAGACAGCAGTTTGAGGGGAGTTAAAAAACTGTAATTTATGTTCAGAGAAAGAGAGAGAGAGAGAGTGTATGCAACTTGTGGCTGGTTTTATATATCACAATTGCCACGCCCACAGCTCGCATGTGCAGCCCATAAAAGTACAACGAAAAAAAGCGCAAAAGTCAACGGCACTTTGTGTAAATTGTTCGCTTTAATTTTCCACAAGTTTTCCACGTATTTTGTGCTAAAAATAATGTGAAAACTTGATTAAAATGTTGCATTTCATGTGCTCTGAGTCGTAATCCGACTGCGCCACCCCCACCCTTCATAGCCCCAACCACGCCCACTCATACTCTTAATGTGCTAATTGAAAGGCATTGCTGATGCGTGACATGCAAAATGCTCGCATTTGATTCAATTAGATAAGCAAATGCAAGATAGCACATGTGGCATGTGGCAAGCGGGATTGTGGTGTGTGTGGTGTATATGTGTGTGTGGCGTGTGTGTGGCATGTGTGTGGCATGTGGCAGAAGTAACTGTCGTTTGTTCTGTTATTTGTGGGTCTTAACTTTAGCCAATCAAAGGTTAATTGCGACTGCTGCAAATCAACAAATTTTATTACATAATCAAGCGTCAATGCGTTAAGCCAACAGTAGGAGAGAGAAGAGAGCAGAGGAGAGGAGAGCAGAGGAGAGGAGAGCAGAGGAGAGGAGAGCAGAGGAGAGGAGAGCAGAGGAGAGTAGAAGCTGCGCCTCAACCAACGTCAAGTCATAAAGTTCTTCAAGCAAACTCAACACATATACACCCCCATCCACACATGCATTTTAATCACATAAAACTCACTTACCCACACGCATACACACACACACACACACACACACACACCCACAGATTGGCAACAATTTGTGCTCTTTGTCACTGCCTTTTACACTCGGTGTGGGTATTACAACTAGTACATAAAAGTTGAAAGTTTCTGCCAGATATGAAAACTACAACGCAACTCGGCGACATTTCAAAATGCAAAATCATTTATAGAACTTTATATGTTCTATATCTATACATACATATATAGCTATATACATATATCTCTATATATGTATCTATGTATATATATATAAGCTATAGTTTAAGCTTGTTTCCTGTTTTGTGACACATTTCTTGTTCTATGTTACAATAGAATTTGCTGCGAGGCCTCTATGGAGCAGCCTTTGTTTGGGGCAACTTGTTCTGAGCTATCGATGAAGCAATGAGCCAAGGATTGTAGTGCTGTAAATTGTAAATTGTACAGTTAATTAAGAGCCAGACTTCAAGATGTTATAAGCAGTAACAGCCTGCCGAGTACTACATAGTTTTTTGGCATACTTTACCTTTGGGCAAGAGCTTACCTTTGGGTAATTTTTTATACTAGCTGAAAACTCTATTAGAGTATTAAAAGTTCGTTAAGCTTATACAAAATTAACAGTTTTTTCTTGCTGCTTGTTAAATGTTGTGACGTACAACATGGCGTATGCGCAACATTTGCTGGCAAACAAATTTATGCGATTAAACATAAATCTACAGCTGCTTTCAGTGTTGCTTGCCGCTTGTTGCTTGTTGCTGTTGCTCATGTTGTTGGCACACACATGTGTTAAGCCATATAGTTTATGCGGAGCATAGCAAAAACTTTCATTTTTGGAAACCCAAAAAAAAACCCTCTTCCCCTCCCAGGAAAAAAAGGAAATCTTAATTTAATAAAGTGCCAGCAGGCAGCAAAAATTTGCACTCTGTGTAAATTTGTTGTATCCATTCAGTAGAGCAGATAAATCTCAATTAGGCCAACTAACTGTAGTGAATTCATTACATGGCCTAAATGATTAAGCCAAGTGCGGCCTGTCTACGTCTGTGTTGGTGGTTTTTTTTCTGTTTTTTGTTTTTTTTTTTCACTCAAACTCTGACGAGTTTTCGCTTTTTTTTATTATATCGTATTTATACGTTGACTTTTCTTTTCGTTTTAACAAAATTTTCGCTTTTTTATAGTTTGTCTAGCAAATTTGACATAAAATGTTTTTATAGCACTCAATTGTACAGAGAAAGAGAGTTAGAGAAAGTTAGAGATAGAGAGAGATAGAGACAGAAATAATAATAATAAAAGCTTAAAGAAACTCAACAAAATTAAATGAAATTTATATATATAAATTTATATCGAAGTAATGCTTTGGGTTCTGGACACTGGATTGTTACTAAAAGACTTGAACACGATGATTCTCACGATCGCATACCAAAATGTTACCATTTGACATAATGGCCACGCCCTCGAGTCCTTTGAACTCCGAATCACCGGAGCCCCAGGAGCCGAAGGTCTTTAGGAAGCTGCCATCTGGATTGAAGATTTGTATGCGATTATTGCCTGAATCAGCTACAAATATATAGCCTTGATCATCCACGGCCACGCCCCTATGAAAGAGAGCGAGGAGAAGGATAACAATTAACATAAGCCGGAAAATAAAAGTCAATTAAGTACTGTAATTTAATTAATTACCGTGGAAACTTGAATTGACCATCGTCAGAGCCCTCTCCGCCAACGGTTGACAGCACTTTGCCGTTAACATCGAATATCTGTGAAATGGGTAATAAGTGTGTGTGCGTGAATGTGTGTGTGTATGTGTGTGGCATATTTTAATTAAAAAATAAAAAAAGCAAGCAAAGTTCATATGTGCCTTGAGCCATGAACCAGCTTGAAGCTTACCTGAATCCTGTGGTTATTCGAATCGGAAACAATAACACGATTCGTATTCGATACGGCTATATAATGCGGATGCTCCAACTGACCCTCGCCACGTCCACAGGAACCAAATTTACCAACGAAGGAACCATCGGATTGGAAAACCTGTGCCAGTTCCAAACCAAAAATGTATTCATTTTATTTTATTTTTAATTGAAAATGAAAAACGAAAAACGTAAATGAAAATCGAGAATGAAAATGAATAAAAAAATGTCGCTCTCAGTATGAAATGAAAGCAACCATATCAAGAGAGAAGCGACAAGCCAAGCCAATGCAATCCAATCCAATCCAATGCAGTCGGAGTCGCAGTCGAGTCCATCAGATGTACATGAATATATTGCAGTTAAGCGCATGAAAATTGCCTTCAATTGATTGTTATGGAGCTGAGGGGAGTGCGTGGGAGTGGCTGCTGATGGTTAAGGCTAAAGCTGCTTTTAGCCTGACGTAGCTCAAGTGTGACAAATTGGGCAAGACACAGGCACACACACACACAAACACACAAACACACAGAGAAACACACAGGCTATGGCTGTGGCTGCGGTTATGTCTATGAAACTCTGGCATTGGATTGGACTTGGCACTGAGCTCCGTGACCATAGTATGGGTTATGTGGGTTAGTGGGTGGTTGGGTGGTGAATGTAGCGTATACCATCATCATCATTGCTGATGATTATAAATATTTGCATGGAAATGGGTAAAGGAGCAATTGTTACCTGCACTCTGTGGTTCTCCTTATCGCAAACGTAAATGAAGCCGAGTGCATCGGTTGTTACGCCCCAAGGATAATTGAATTTGCCATCTGCGGTGCCCTGCGAACCGAAGGCGCGCAGGAAGCGTCCTTGTGGATCAAGCACTTGTATGCGATGATTATATCTGCAATATATATATATATATATATAGAGTGAGTAGACAGTTAAATGGCAGCTCCTTTAAATCCAATCTGACACATTGATGGAGATAAAGATGCGACTCTACATTCCTCTACTTTAAAGCAAACACACTTTAAACTATCATTCTGAGGGTGTATGAGTGTGTAAACTTTTACTTTAACTACTATTTCTTTTGATTGTTTTTATTTTTTTTTTTAAGTTAAAGTTTTTCTCCAATTAACAGGATGTGCGTCAAGCATTGAAATGTGAAACTCTATACTGTCATTAATTACAAAATAGGAGTAGAAAACTCATTACACCCACGCGGCAAGCTAAGGCGTGAAGAACAGTGTAAAAGAGGGAGTGATAGGGTGGGTTGAAGTTGCCAAAGAGCTATGGGAGTTGGGTCTAGGGCTTAGGTTAAGCCGCTTAACGTGCAAAATCAAAGTTGAGAGACACAATGAGGCTGGCCAAGCACAAGGATGCTGCTTAACGAGATTTTTCGACAGACAATGACAGTCCCGGACACGGACACGGATGAAGCATGAAGATTAGAGGCAACACCTACTCCTCACACCACCCCGCCCCAACCTTCGCTTCAAACAGTTAGCTGAAAAGGTTACAATGTGTACATGAGGCTTATATATGTGAGAGAGAGAGAGAGAGTGAGGGGGGAAACAGGAGTTGGAGTTAAAACTGTAGCTAAAGGTGGAGCTGGTAGCCACAACGCACATGTTTCTCATTAACACGGCTATTATGCGCTTAGCCGTGCCAATTACCAGCATCAGTAACAGCAGCAACTAAAGCTGAAGCTGTGTTATGTGGCATATGGCATGTGGCATGCAGCTGAAGCGGCATAAAACCATGTAGCCTAAGACCCAGAATTAATCATAGACTATTGTATCAACTTAATTAAAATGCAGGTGAGCTGCTTGGAGAGCTGTACAGCTTAATAGCTGGAGAAAGAGAGGAGTTAGATTGATATAGATACTTGGAGTAGGATTTTGGTTGAGTTGAACTTACCTATCGGCTATGATGTATTGGCCAATACGATTGACTGCCACACCGGCAAGACAATCAAATTCACCCTCGCCATTGCCATATTCGCCGAATTCCTTGACAAAGATGCCATTGGAATCAAAGACCTGGACGCGATGATTACTTGAATCGGCAACGACGATGCTATTATCGGGACCGACGGCTAGGCCGCGCGGCCACGTAAAGGATCCGGGCTCGCTCCCCCGGCCCCCCAACTGAAACAGCTGCTGGCGCTTGCGCAGGTATACCTGTTTAGGGATAGTACCTGCCACTCCGGTTATACCGGCTGCTGCTGCTACCGTAGGGGACGTAGGGGAGCCTAGCCCGTTTTTTGACCCGTCATCATCGGAGGAGGCCAATTCATTTGCCTGCCTCAATGGCAGACCCAAGCTCAAGCGCCGCGATACATCGCTGGCTGTGCTCCTGCTGCCAGCAGTGCTGTGCGCATGCGATGCTGCACCCGTTGAACTGGACACATGGCTATCGCGTGTGCTGCCAACACTGCTGCTGCTGGGTGCATCCTTTGAGCTCTTGTTGCCATACTTATTCTTTAGATAACGTGCCCAAGAGCTCAATGCTTCGCCATCCTTGGTGTCCGTCGAGCTGCTGGCAATGCCACTGCGCGAGGATCCTGCGCTGCGATCAACAACTGGCGAATTGTCGCGAGACTTCAGCGCGTGCGAAGAGCGACTGCGGGACAGATCGCTGCTGCCATAGCCGCTATATCTGCAAAGTATATAAGCATAATATTAGCTGCAGCTCAGCTATGCGAGGGTTACCCAAAGCATCACGCAAAGTTAAGCTCAAGGAATCCCTTCCTGGCAACAGTCTGCAGCAACAAGGACTCGTAAGCAGCCCAAACTAATGCACCGACTGACTACAAGGAATGATTTCTTTGCAAAACATATGCGTAACTTATGGAACAGCCCTCGTGCGGCTGTGTGTAGTATGTATTGGAGTTGGTACTAATGAATGTCTACTGATTTGTGCTGTTTTAATGTTACTGCAACTGCAAATGGATGGAGTTGCTTGATGAGCTGCTTGATGCATGAAACTGCATGAGATTTGTACATAGAGTGGAATACTAAATTGAGAGAGTAATTGAGAGAGATAAAGAGAGCGAACGAGAAACTTTACAAAATACGTTTTATCCTGTTAATTTCGGTTAATTTCGAGTGTCGCCATTAAAAAATTCAAGGCGAAAGGAAGAACATAAAAATAAAAATTAAACTCAAAAACGAATATCAATATAAATTTAAATTAAATTTTGAATTAGTGTGTGTATTTTTGTATATATGTATATGTGTGGGTGTGTGGTTGTGTTGAGTGCAACATAAACGGTAACAAAACGTAGACAAAGTGAAATAAATAGAAATAAAAAGTGGACGAAACACGCAGAGAAACTCATTAAAAAAACTTAAAAAAAAATAAAGGAAAAACTTAAAAAAAAACTCATAAAATAAATTACAGAAAGATAATTCCAACTTGACTAATGGCTGACCAGGGGGTATAAGGTCAAGTGGGGTACAGCACACGCACATTGAAAGCGCCCAGATACGTCTAAGAATATATATGTATATATATAGAGTTGAGAGATATATATATATGTATAGATAACATATGTACAACATATAGCAGCCTATATACAACTGAGATACTTTTTGTGTAGGTATTGGTAACGGGAGATCATTGTATTGGTTTGATAACTGCGCACCTTGAGGCCAAGTAAGCGGATGGTGAGACTGTTGTTGGTGACACGGGCTCATCCAGTTCATCGTCATCGTTGCCAAATTGATGGGAGGAGCGGCTGCGCGCTAGGCGTGTACGCCGCTCCTTCATAGCCAGATAACGGGAGCGTCCCGTGCCGTAGCGGCTGTCCGAATCTTCTCCGGTGCCATTAGCATCCTCATCAAAGGAGGCGGTGGGCGTGGATAGCGAGGGTTGCGTTACAATTGCGCTGCTTTTGCTTTTGTTTAGGAAGCGGCTTGTGTAGCTAGAAAAATGTTGATTCGATTTTTCTCTTTTTTCTTTTATTTTCTTTTTTCTATACAAAATATGTTTGTTTTCTTTGTTTTCTTTTTTTGTTGTTGTTGCTTTTGTTGTTGTATTTGCATTAAAATGTTGTTGCCTTTTGCCAGTATACTGCTGTATATGTGTGTGTGTTGGTGTGTGTGTGTGTGTGTGTGTTGGTTGTAAACAGTTAACCTCGCACCTGACTCAAAAAACTTTTCCTATCCTCCTCCCCCTACCCAAAAAGCAAATCCGCGTCCGCTTAATGAACTAACTTTTTAACTAGCTTAAATCTGTGTAACGAGTTTTGAGTTTGAGTTTGTGTTCGATTTCAACTTCAACTTTAACTTCAACTTCAACTTAAAGTTAAAGTAATAATCTGTATATGTGTGTGTATGTGTCTAACCCTTTGTACTGCTCTGCTTTTTGGCTCAATTCGTTTGCCAACCAAATTCAATTAAAATACAAAACGAAAAGGCACACAATAAAAAAAATATATATCAAAAATAACAACAAAAAAAATGCGTACACAAAAGTTTCTAATTAAGTTTACAATTTACATTAACGCAAAAGTTAAACAAAGGACAAAGACTAGTTGAAAGTTAAACGCAAGTTAAAAACTGGGCAAAATTATGTTGCCCGTAGGCAACCTAAGGCAAAATTATTGGGTGGCAGGATACAGGCGTTTGCTGTGGCAAAGCAACATTAGATATATAATACAGCAACTACAAATACAACTAGCTAACAACTACAACAAAATATATAAATACTGAAATAGACACAAAAAGCACATTAAATGTATAATACATAAAGGGTTAGTATGAACTCAAGCAAAACTCTGGCATTTCCTCATGGGTAGCGCACAAATGTAGGCAACACTTTTTTCCACTGTGATATCTTTTGCTTCTTTTGGCGTCGAATACATTCAATATGCCATTGCAGTTCGTTTTGTAAACAAATGAATGAAATGAATACGAACTGTGAGCTGTGAGCTATGAGCTGTGAGTTGTGAGTTGTGAAACGTGTTTCCTGTGTCGTATTGCTGTGGCATGTTTGAGTTGGTTAATTGCTTTGCACTTGTTTACAAGCTAACAAAAAAACTGCTGCTGCTGCTGTCGTTGCTGTTGTTGCAGCTGCACTCAATAAAATCCAATGAATGCAATAAAAAAGCTTATATAAAAAATTGCCCAACTTTTGCTTAAAAAAGTGTATATGTATATATACTATATACTTATATATATGTGTGCGTGTATTGTTTGTCAACTGAAAGCTTACAAGTTGAACAATGGTTAAAATGACTTCCATCATATTCAAACAATGCCTGGGCAATGACTGTGTGATAACAGTTGGCAATTACTGGTAGTAATGGTGGTAGTATTGGTAGTTGTGGCACAGTTCATGACATAAACTTTTTAATTACATTACGCAAGATTTGCTGCTGAAATAAGTCCCCTACCCCATGCTACCCACTCAAAGCATCAAAAACTGACCAAAGCATTCAATATTATTGTCAATAAAGTAAATTAAAAGTAGGTACTAGTAGGAGACACACACAATGACAGCCAGCAACGGCAATGGCAGCCATGACTGTAGCTCATTGAAAAACCTTTTGACCAAATACGAAAAGGTCATTGAAAAGTGCTGCTCTTCAGCTGTGAATTGAATTAAAGTTGCTTTCAGCCACTGAGTGGCTTCCCTAGAACCAACAGCACCACCATCGCTACTATGAATAGCAGCCACAACAGCAGCAGCACCAGCAGCAGTCAAGCGGCATGTGCGTCAACTTATTTCAAGTTCTAGTTTCCCCTTCAGCACTTTAAGCTGCTTGAAGTTGGCTCGGAATGATGATGATGTCTAAATGTACATCTGACATTTAACTGCTGGTATTATGTCTCAGTTTATAGAATGGCAATCAAATGCACTAAGCTCTAGACCACTTCCTGCAAAATGTCAGCAGTCAGCAACAACAAGACTAAAGCTGACAGTTGATGCAAGATATATGTAAATTCTCCTCACTACTTTCTGTACTTTGCTACACTAATGCTTTAACTATTATTATAATATATAGTATAATATATAATTAAAATCATATTTCTATAAGATTTATATACACTTGTTAGTTTGTGGCTAATGACAAGGGAAAGGCAAGCAAAGTTTAGCAGTCAACAATTACTTTACTTTATTTAAGTTTCCTAACTTGATGATGCACTTGATGAATTGACTCACTAACTGACTGACTGAATGACTGTATGACAAATATATATATATATATATATACATATTATGCAATTATGGCTGACTGAGCTGAGTTGCGAGAAAGAGGGTGAAAAAGTGAGAATAAAAAAGTCAAAGTTATGAATGCAATTGCACATTTAATGTTGAAAAAACATTTACTAAATGAAAGTGTACAAGCTGGGAGGTTTGAGGGGGAAAAGACTTTAAAAGGGGCTAAGGAGTGTGGTGGGAAAAATTCTTAAACTGCAGCTATTCAATCAATTCGTAGAAAAAACATCCGCAAGTCACTTTCGGTATGGCGCCCGGTAGGGTCTACTTATGTACGGTATGCTAAGGGGCAGTGTGCTGCAAAGACGAACACAGATACATATACAAATACAGATACAGATACAAATTCAGTTACAATTACAGTTATATAGATATATATACAATGTGTGCATAAAAGATATATAATTGGCATAAGGTCTGGTAGTTGAGGTGGTGCTTGGTGTTGGTTTGGATGGGCATTTTCAGTATGGTGGGTGGGTATGGGAGTAAGGGGTAGCTGGTGTAATTGACAACGAGCATGTTTACCTAGTGCTGGCTGCATTTGAAGGCGCTTGCCGGCGACATTTATGCAAAGGTTATGGACACTTGATAATTAGTCGCCACACGAGGCGTATGAGCAATATAATGGCCACGACGATATTAATGCCAATGTCACGCAGTTGTACAAAGCTGTAGCATAAAGAGAAATTCACAAATAACAAAAATAAGCACACACACACACACATATATATATATATATATATATATATATAC
Organism: Zygothrica quintamaculata; assembly: GCA_037044455.1. Taxonomy (NCBI): domain Eukaryota; kingdom Metazoa; phylum Arthropoda; class Insecta; order Diptera; family Drosophilidae; genus Zygothrica; species Zygothrica quintamaculata. The sequence goes on from JBAMBS010001901.1 coordinate 53,151, forward strand.
ATATATATTTATAATAAAGTACGCTACACACATACACACGCTTACAGAATAAATACGTTATAATGAACTTAACTGCAACGACACATTGAACATTTAAATAGAAATCAATTAAATGCACAATGCATATCAATTAAAACCCAAATTTTCTTTTCAGTAACTAAATTATGATTATATATCTGTCTGTGTGTGTGCTATGTGTGTGTGTGTGTGTGTGTAATTATAATTGTTCATATGTTTGTGTTTGTTTGTTGACTAATTAAAAATTTAAATTAATCGCTGACACTTTGTTCTGCTGCATAAATTGTAATTTGATTAATGAAACTGATACCAAAAATAAAAATATCAAAAAGAAAATAAATATAAGCCATAAATAAACAGTTATCAACGGTATACCGAAGACTAATTACCCTCGAAGTTATAAGTATTATAATTATACCAAATTAATCCTCTACTATAAACCTATCTGATTCTGGCCAAGTGAAGCACAAAAGAAGCCAGACAAGCAGAGAGCAATTTATATGCTTTAATTTCAATTGGGCTATAAATAATAAAACGATAAAGTGCTATATATATTTATATATATATTTATAGAAGCTATAATTCTAATGTTTTGGATATATTTATCTTACTCATAAACCAATTTATTAGAAATCAGTTTAAGCTATAAACCGATTGCTCTCATTCTTGAACTGTTTGCACTCAGCTTCTACTTTTCAATTGTAATTTCTTTGCTGCTTTTAGTTGCTGCTTGAACTACTTAAAGTACAACAGATGTATCAGAAACTCTAATACAACATACAACATTATCTATATATAAAGATGATATAGGCTGAAATTTATGTATATATCAGCTATAATCTGCTTTAAGATTGGCTGCTTTCTATTTAAAGAGTGTGGACCTCTGCAAATTACAACTGATATTAACTAGTATATAAACTTTGTGTTATATCCAAACAAATTCTAACAATCGTAGAAAAATAACTTTATTATACAGGCTATGACTTCTATATATAAGTCTAGATAGTTAAAACCCTCGATCTTGAATGAATCTCTTAGCTTTGCTATGAGCTAAGAGTGTTGCTGCCCGTTAAAACAATTCAAACTGAATTTGGCAAAAAAAACCCAGAAGGATAGCAGTTAAAAGCGTATATATAATACATAGATATACACCAGATATGTAATAAAACTATATAGATTATATATACCATATTATATACCTTATAACAGTATTTAAATAACTTCTGTTAGGGTAAACAATAGAAGTAGAAAGAAATAAAATTGATGACAATTAATTTACCTTGCATGCTGATAGGTAAATATTTATTTAATAAACACATTTGTATGTGTGTATGTGTGTGTGTATATGCGTGTATATATGTGTGTTTGTGTAAATAATGCATTGTATTTAGCTTAAATCAATAGCAAAAGTTATTTTCATTAATCGCAATCAAAAGCCCATGCTTAGTTTAGTATACGAAGAGACAAACAAAAAAACATAAAGTGAATATAAATTTTCTCTTCTTTTGTTTTGACTTTTCTTTTTTTTTTTGTGTTTGGAAATACGGATGGAAATACCTGCTGCTGCCGCTGCCACTGCCATAGCGATCCTCGTTCTCGGAGAGATGATGTGATGCAGTCACGGGTCGTGTGCGGGTGACGCTGGTGCTGCTGCTGCCATAGCCACTGCTGGTGGAGTTTGGTGTGGCGTAGCTGCTGCGTGAGATGGCAGCTGCAGTATCATCACGGGAGGCACGTCGCGCCTCCAGGCGATCGCGATAGGAGCTGCCAGTTGAGCTGGTGGCTGCTGTGGTGGAGCTGGCCGCACTGCTGGGTGTAGATTTGGTGGCGCTGCTGCTGCTGGCTGCACTCGTCTTGGGTTTGCTCTCTGCCTCGGACTCGGATTCGGACTCTGAGCTAGTCTCCTCTTCGCTGCTAGAGTCCGAGTCGGGTTTCTTCTTATCTGCTGCACCATTGGCACTGCTCGGAGTGCTGTGCTGCGGCAAGAAACGACTCACGAAGGGTTTCTTCTCGGGTGTGGCTGGTGTTGCTGCTGCTGATGATTCTCTAGCCGTGGAGTATCTGGCTGTGCTGGCTGCCTTCTGTTGCGAGCTGTTGCTGCTGGGTGTTGCGTTGCTGGCAGCTGTTGCTGCTGTCACTGCTGCTGAACTGGCTGAGCTTTCGGTGGAGGCGCTGCTGTCACTGCTGCCGGAACGCTGTGTCTTCTTCACAGCGGTCACCTGGGCGGAGACTGCCGGTTTAGACTGTTGGGTAGGAGTGGGAGTTGCATCAGAGTCTGTGGCGCTGTCTGCCTGTTAGTTGTAGTTGTGGTTTGTTTGTTTTTTTTTTTTGGTTTATTTTTTTATTTTTGGTTTTGTTGTTGTTGTTGGGTTGCAAGCGAGCAAACGAAACGAAATGCAATGTTGAAAGAAAGAAAGAGAGAGAAAATATCGATATGCATATGCTTGGATGAATGGAACAAGTGCAAGTGACAACGTTGCGTGGGTAGAGCGATGACTGCTGGTAGGGTGGGTAAGAGCTGGTGGGGGTAGTTGCTTGCAGGAAACGCGGCAAACGTCAAACACACACGCACACACACACACACACACACACATAGATAGAGAACAAATATGACGCAAAACACAAACGTTTCGCTTAGTTTCTATTTCATCTGTTCTTTTGTTTTCAAAATATTTTTTTGCTGGTTAAGCTGATTGCGAGGGTAGCTTGTAAAATTTGTGAAATATTAAAGTAGCTCAACAGGAATTATAAAGCTTAAGATATTATATCTTTGGCAATAAATTCTATATACACAATACACTAAAAATAACTTGCAAATGTTGTCATAACCGAAAGCCATTGAACAACCTTTTCATATTGTTATTGCTGTGGATGCAGAGAGACAAAAATGTCAGAAAATAGTTGATAACAAAACAAGACAAATATGCAGCGGGTACGCATATATGTCAAATATACATACAACACACATACACACACACACACGCACATACACATACATAGAAGAGAGATATATCTGCAAATGAATACGTTGTTAAACTGACGGAAGCAGCAACGCTGACAGCCATGATTGAAATGTAACCATTGAAATCTTCACGTGCTGCTGCGTATGTGTGTGTGTGTGTAACTGGGTGTATGTAACAATGTATTGCAGGCATGGTTAATAGAGTAGGTAGTATGGGAGAGGGCGGGTTGCTTTGGCATAGAGAGAGAGAGAGAGTCAGCGCCAGACGCACACAACAAAAATATTTACAGCGGACATCAGAAATTTTGTGACAATGAAACACAAAATAAAAATAAAAATAAAAAATGAAAATGAAAATGGAAAATGGAAAATAAAATGACGGGAAAGAAAGCTGAATGGTTGCACGCTTTGGCGGTTGGCTTAAATGTATTTTAGCTGTTTCTGATATTGGCCAAAATCGATTACAGGTATTTAGTAAGGTTTAAGCAAATTAACATCACTACCACATCGTTTCTCCACTTGCAACAAAAAATAAAAAAAAAACAAATGGAAAAAAAAACACAGACCAAAAATAAAAATACAAAAGAAAAACAAAAATGCAAAACAAAAAAAATACAAAAAAAATAGAAAGAGAAAAAGATAAAGATAATGGATAATAAAATTGGTAACTAATAGAAAATTACTCGAGTTCTTTGTTCGATTTGTTTATTTTTATAACTTTTGCAGTCTCTAACTAAGCATTAAACGACAAGGTAATCGATGTTAAATTACTATTCATGAATAATTAATGAATACAGAACAAATATTTGTACAAATTTCCTTTCGTTTTTTCGTTTCTCTTTTTTTTTCTATATAATTTCTGATGTCCTGTTGCCTTGGGTCGAAACTTTTGGCCACAGCTAGAGAAGAGTGTGGAAAATTATTTTTATCACATTTGTGTAGGGTATTTAGGGTGTCGGCTTTAGCCATTACTCTATACGACATATAACATTAGTCGATTAGGTTACGTTTTTTTTTTAACTCAATTTTCTACCGTTTTTCATTTTTCGTTTTACGTTTTCCGCTTTTGTTTTCTCTTTTCCTTTGTGGGGATAAAAAAGGTTGGACCCAAAACAGCATTAAGAATGAAAGGCGCTCACAAGACAATGAATGAAACTTAACATAGACACACATAAAACAAAACAGTTCTTATGGCATTTTCTTTCATTTGTTGGTTGGTTAGAAAAAAAAAGGTAGAAAGAAAAACAAATAGGTAAAAGAAACAATAATATATATAAAAAGGTAAAACAGGTAACAGGTAAATAAATGTAGTTAACGGTTAACAGTTAAAGTAACTTTTTTTTTCTTTCCGATTATTATTATTATTATTTTTATTATTATTAATATTATTTGTAAGAGCATAAAGACTTACGGAGCGGTAGGGAAGTGTGAACAGTGAACACAAATAAAGAAGACGTTTGGACACAAAACAACATGTCGTATACGTAATATATGTTTAAATATTATAACAGAATACTGTGCAGCCGCTATGTGACAATTGGCAGACAACTTGACTGATTGCCTGCTTTATCTAATCTTCTTCTACCTCTTCATCATCTTCATAATCTGTCACATACTCATACTCTTCTTCATCAGAAACATCTTCCTCCTCTTCCTGCTTCTCCTCCTGCTCCTCGTTCTTTTTAGTATCTACTGCTAATGGTTCTGACTGTTCATCTACTTGCACTTCTGCTACTTTCTGCTCTGTCTCACTCTCTTCTTCGTCTTCTTCCTCTGTAGACTCTTCTTCCTCTTCATCAGACTTTGATTGCTGCTCCCTTTGGCTATCACTTATTACCTCATCTCTGTTTACATTCTCCTGCGGCTTTTCCGACAGCTCATTCTCTGGCGGTACAACATTTATCACTGGACCTGCACTCTCTGGCACACATTCCTCGCTCTCTTCACTCTCACTAGCTGTCACCTCCTCATACTCATACTCAGAGGAGGAATCATCATCATAATCAACATTATTATTATCATCATCATTACCATCAGCTTGATCAGCTTGCACCTCCGGCTCTTCCTGTTTCTGCTCCTGTTCTGCCTCACTCTCGCTTTCAGTCTCACTCTCAGTCTCGCTGCTGCCACTGCCACTGTCACTGGCCACGCTCTCTTCTTCATTTGTCTCATTCACACTTACCTCGGCTCGCGCTGTCGTCGCTGTACGCACTGGAGATGCTGCTGCCTGGTTGGAGCTGCTGTCGCTCTCCTCGCTGCCACCCTGTCCGCCGCGCTTCAGGGCTGTCACACGCTCCGTATTGGGACGCTGCTCGCTGCTCGTCTCTCCGCTGCCTGCTGCTGAGCTGGTTGCACCTGTGACTGCTGCAGTCTTGCGCTTCTGACGCGCCAATTCATCCTCATCCACAGCGGCGGCTGCTTGCTGATTCTTCTGCTGTTGGCGCTGCATGGCTGCCTTTTGTGCCTGGATGGCTGCTTGGACGGCAGCCTGAGCTGCGACTGCTGCATCGGATTTCTTCTCCTTTTTCTCCTTGCCAATGTCCGCAAGGCGCTGAACAACACGTGCACAATCGCTGAGACGTATGATGCCACTCAGCTGGCCGCGGGACACATCTTCGCTGTCGAGTACACGCTCTTTGCGCTTGTCTATTTCCTGCTGGCGCTGCTGCAGCTGTTGCTCGCTGTCGGAGTCCTCGTTCTGGTGAGAGCGCACGAAGCGTGAACGGAAACGGGAGGATTTACCGGCACGGCTGGGTGGTTCGTTCTCGTACTCGTTGTCGTAATCGTACTCGGAGCGTCCATAGCGATTATCGCCGTAGCGATCGCTGTTGTTCGCGGCACTACGTTGAGGACGTTCTCCGAACTTGCGGCCTCCGAGCACAGGCTCATCATTGTAACCACCGCGTTCCTCCTGCTGGCGGAACTGTGTTGCCAGACGATGATCGCTCTTGGAGCGCATTAGGCCGGGCTGCAGAGCGCTGGGTGGCGCCAGATGAGAGCTGCTCACTGAGCCGCCAGGTGTTGAGTGTGGCGCTATGTTGAGATCTCCAAATGTGGCCAGATTCATGACCAGTTGATTTGGATCAATGGATACGAGGAAACGCACACGGCGACTGTAATCATTGTTCTCATACTCAAAGTGACGCAGAAATTCAACGGTCTTGAGGAAGATCTCCTTGGTGTCCATCAATTCGCAGTCATCCCATTCCACAGTCTCATTCATGTATTTGTCCACAATATCGCAATTGCTATTAATATTGGTGATTTCCAAATCCAAGTTCTCCTTGAGGGTTGTGAGATTGCGTACCTCTACGGCCAAGTAATGATCAATTTCTCCCTTCAACTGGTCTGATCGATCCTTGATAGCTTTGGTAATGCGACGATAGATCTCATCGATCTCTTCCGTAACGCTGATCGCATTTGTTTGCAGGCTCATTGTGTTCTTCTCAATGATGGCCAACGAGTCCTGCAGTCGATGCAAGCTGCGACGAATCTAACAGATAGGGTAAAAGAATGAACTTAAGATCAGGATCTAAACCTAATCCTTAGCTTACCTGTGAGTTGAAGCGAGTGATCTCTCGCCGTAGGATGTCCATATGTGCACTCTTGCAGTCTTCGCAGATTTTCTTCTCGCAATGGGCACAGTGGGATAGATAAGCTTTCTCGGAGCAAACGCCGCAACGCTCCATGATTTGTCCTACGAGAGAAAATGTAAAGCATAAACACAGCTTTTAAATTGTTTCATTCAGTATTCGATAAACCAAGCAGCTACCCAAATTGTTTTCGAAATGTCAAATCAATTGGATTCATTGTAAATCAAAGCCAAATTCGATTAGAACGCATTCCGTTTCAAGAATTTGTTGTTTACCAGTGTCAGAAGTTGTCCAAAAACATTGCCATGTTAACTTTGCATGCACTGACTTGTCACAGCCAGTGTTGTAAAAGTCAGCAATCAAATGCCAAGTAGCGCGCCACAGACAGGCCGCCAGCCCATCAATTTGTGTCTGTTGCCAACCAACAAGGACTGCCGTTTTGTATTCAGGACTCAGCGATTGCACTTAAAAGTGCATAACATGCACTACCAGCGGAAGCCAACAACACCAACAGCAACAGCAACAACAGCAACAAGAACAGCAGCAACAATAGAAAGTCGACATTAAACAGAAATAGTGGCAGCTGGCTGACACAAGGCAGGCGATGGGAGACAGGAGACAACAGACAACAGAGAGGAGAGTAAAAGAGAGCCGCTTTAGAGGGTCTAATGCGATTTCAAGAGTGTCGCCAAATGCAAGAAATCAACTGCACCTAAGCGCTATACTATATGTTATAGATGTTTATGTGCCGTTGGCAAGCAAGCACATTCAGGACTCAGGACATACCGATGTCTTGGCACAGCAATGCAAATAACGAGCCGCCTAACCAGCCAGCCACCCACACACATACCCCCCTCTATCAACCAACAATGCAAACATTTCACAGTGTCCCAGTCACAGTTACAGTTACATTGCGAGTAGGAAAAGAAAAGCAAAGGCAAAGAAGGGATAAGGGGGAAAAGTAAACTTTTCTGCATCAATTGCTGCTACCCAAACTCAAACCTAAGCCCAATACCAATTCCAATGCTGCTGCTGCTGCTGATGATGAACTTGCCTCTTCTAGTTCCAATCTGCTTATTCTTGTTGGGCATGACAATAAACTTGCCACACACATACAGACACACACACACACACATACATACACATACAGAGACAGTAAAGAAGTGTACGCCAATAGTTGGCTGTATTTTCCTGTGTAATCATATGGAAAAGTGAATTTGCAAATACTACATGCGATTGCTAGTCCTTGTATCATGCCATCCAGTTATCCATAACAGCGCGGCTTGAAAAGGATTTAACATAAATCTACCCCAACCCTCAATACTCCCCCCCTTCACCATAAGGACAAAAGTTTTTATGTCCTTTGTCTTCTGTCTCATATACATTTGCATAGCAATTGTTGAAAATTGTCAAAAATACTTGAATCTTTGTCTTTGCTTATTAACTGCCTGATGCTGATTGCAGTAAATGTGAATACTCTCTCCACTCACTGTACTTGAACAAACAGTTATTTGCATTTACTGATGAGTGTCAGTGTCAGAATGGCAGTGTCAGTATCAGTGTTGGTTCAGTGTGTATGTGTGTGTGTGTGTGTGTGTGTGTTGTATCAGTGTTCATCCTCTTCTGATTGTCCTTTGCAATTTACCTCAACTATCAACTTTCCAAGTTATTTGCATAGTCATGGCTACAACCTGATCCCAAATATGGACACAATGAAAATTATTCATACAGAAAAGATAAAAAAGAAATCTACAAAAAAAAACTGAATTCAAAATCAATTTGCTTTTGCTTAGTTTTAATTGCTGGGTCAGCAGCAGGAGGTCAAGGGGCAACTAGCAAAACATACACAAAGCACCTGATTTTTAATTGGAAACCGAATATTATATATCCATGGCATTTGATTTTTTCCTTTTTTCCTATCCATCCTTTTTGTTCTCCTTTTTTTCTATCGTCTGTTTAAGCGAAGGAATTTAATTAAAGTAACATATAAAATGGATCAAATTATTAATATATATATATATATATATTCTTTTGAATCGCATAATTACAAATTGCACAAAGTCATTTTGAAAATTTAACAAAATATTTGAAAAATAATCTAAATAATCAGCGCAGCGGAAACTATTTTCCAATGAGTAAATATCCAAAATGCAATTTACATTGCAACACGCCAACTTTTAATATATGCAACAGACAGATAGACAGACAAGCAGACAGACAGACAGACAGACAGACGGTTGGTCTGTGTGATATAGTTTACAACTAAAAATGTAATAACAAAATTCCAATGAATTCCTTTGTCTCTGTTTGTCTTTGTCGATGGGAGTTACTCATCAAACAGGAATAGAAATAGGTGATAATAAAGGAATGTATATAGATATATAAGAATAGGAATAAAGTTAGAAATATGAGTGAAAATATAATTAGTTAAAGATTTTAATATAAAAAGGATTGCAGAATAGAATAGAGCTAGGAAAATATATTGAAATCAAACTGTGAAAACGTAGGGCATATACAAAGGAATGTAGGTATGAATATAGAAATGGAAATAGAAATAGAAATAGATAAGCGAAAGAAAGGAAAATATATATGAAGATACGGATAAAAGTGGGGATAAAAGATACAAAGATATATATGGTATATATAAGCCAAGTTAATAAAGGAATAAAAAGAGGATTGGGCTATACAGAATTGGGATTGTGAAGGAAAATAAATTGGAATATAGACAAAGATATATATGGGGATTGAGAACTAGATAGAACTACTCCTATATAAAGATAAGACTCACCTGAGGTGGGATCCGGCAGTTCGCCAGTGATTTCTATGTGGAGCTCGAGGAAACGCTGTAGGGTGACGTTCGTAGGGAAAGCCTGTACGCCATTGTAGGGTATGCGATGTTCGGCACGGCATTCTGGGCATTTAACCTGTAAAAGTGTGTAAATACATAAAGTTGTTAGCCAAGGTAATTAAGTAAAGTTAGCTAAGCGGCTTGTACCAGTCTTTAAAAACCTTCAACTTAATGTGATTTAATGAACAGTTGAGGCATCTTAAGCTGGTTAGAATTGATCTCTGTCTTTGGGTTTAGTTGCAACTGACCTAAACGAGGTGTGTAAATCTTTTAGGTTTGGCAATCAAAAGACAGTTATTGGTAGTTGTTTAACCATATTTTATTTTTTGTTCATTTTGGCAATACGCCTATTGCGACAGCTTATGGCATACAATGGGAAATGCTTACCAATTATTTGCGTGGCGCTGGCGTTAAGCCAAAAAACAAATTTATAAATACACAAACACACACACACAAACACATACATACATACAAATACACAAAGAGAATAAAACACATGTATAGGCTGTGTATGAGCTATAAGTAGCGCAGTAGACACACATTCATTTGATATATACATATCGTACTTATATATAGATAAGTATACACGGTTTATATGTAAATTTTATAATTTTTCAGCAGCAGCCAAAAACCAAAGCAAAAGCAAAGGCAAAGGCAAAGGCAAAGAAAGAAACAAGAATAATAATAGGGAAAAAATTACGTACAAGAAATTGAAATAAGAAAAAGAAAGAGGCAAATAAAAAAAGAAAACACACAACAAATTTCCACAATGTTGCGTCTGTGTTGCCTTTGGACACATTTTTGTTTTCATTTCCCTCATGCGATTTTATTAAATTTTTTTTTCTCATTTTCTTTTTACATTTTTTTTTGTTACTTTATTTTGCTGCTACTGTTTTCTTGTTGTTCTTTTGGGCTTTAGCCGAGCGATTTATTAAGCAGCTTTTGGCATGTGACGTAGTCGCTAAATAAATACGCCGCATTTAACAAAATTGCCACAGACACATGTACAACACACACACACACACGCACACATACATATATGTATTTATATATATTTAGCTTATGCATTTGCAATGATTATGATATATGAGTTAGCTGTGTGTATGTGACAAATAATCTTACCTGACGCCGCACATAGTCCACAAGTCCCTCCATGCAGGGCTCCATGCAGAAGGAGTGCTGGCATGGTAGTAGCTTCGGTATGCGATACCTGTCCAGGCAGACGCAGCATGTCAACAACTGTTCAAATTGTTCCATGGCTCACTGAAAACAAGAAAGAAAGAGAGAAATAGAGGGACAAATGCAATCAGACATCATTAGGCTTGATTTGATTAGATGGTAGAAGAGACAAAGTCCTGTCAATTTGATATTCATATCATTATAAATTCGCGTATTTCCCATGCCCCACGATAAGCTGCTCATAAGCTTGCCTTCAAATCGGATTGCTAAATTACGAGTCTTCTCCCATTTGAATACTCACACATACACACATATATACTCATACCAGATGCTATAAGGACAATAACAGCTGGTAATAGATGAGGAAAGGAAAGGAGAAGACATCGAGAAGGGTGGGGGGAGTAGGCACACAATGCCAAACAAAGCAAAGACATACCATAAATTGACCATTTGTGCGCCATTGTCGTAAATCGCGAGCTTCAATTTCTCCCACTCATCCACTCTCTCAATCTTCACTCCCTCTCTCTCTCTCTCTCTTCCACTGTGTGCACATTGGCATCATTTGCCCTTGGTAAATATTCTAAGCCACAAATCTGCTTATGGCTGGCTTCATTAAAAGCGGTTTATTTAAAAGAACTCAATACGGCTAACAGCCAAAAATGAGACGTATCAAATGTAAATAGACCCAAGGGAAAACAACTGAACTGAAAAGGGGAGTATATACTATACGTATACATATACATACATATTTATATACATATTTATGTTATAAATGCAGCTTAATTGGCAATAACTCAGCTTAATTATGAGCATACTTGATAGCCTGGCCTGATGAGTGCTCAATGCTAAGGACACTCAATTGGCCAATACAAGTGCCCACAAATTTATTCACCTGCCATATATATGTATGTATTTATTGGTCATAATACTCTCATATGGCTGACTATGTATATATATATATATATATATAAAAAACCGATTTATGCATTGAACAACTAAATGCATATAAAAAGAAAAGAGAAAGCAAACATTTACTAAAGCTTTCACCTGGCAAAGAGTCCTTGAATGTTATGAAATGAAATGAATATAAATTAGCCAAATAAAATGGATATAACTTTATACTGAGCATGCTAAGTAATAGAGAGCATAAGAGTGAGAAAGAGAGAGCGAGAGAGAGAGGTAAAGCTTTAAATTTAAGGCCAAATGTAATAGCTCAAAGGACATAGAACACGTCATAGCTGCATTCACTTGCAGCACTTGCAGCACTTGCTGAATGTGCAAATATTTTGTGAAAATTCCCGTTGAAAATGCGCAAATTTTTAATAATAAAAATGACACAGATTTCAACTTGTGCGAGCCCAAAAATATTTCCTTTTTGCATCTACTGCTCACTTCTCTTCTCTTTCTTTATAAATAAAATGCAATTTCGTGCAGGCTGTTGCACCGTTGCACTGTTGCACCGTTGCTTATATTGCGTATACGCCACGTCAGCGCACGGTCACGCCTCGATACGCCTCTTTGTACTGGTGGCAACATGCGCACTTCCTGCAGACCCACCAATAAATAAACAGTGGAGCAGCACCACTAATTGTCGTCGTTCAGTCTGTTTGCCATTATAATATTATTTCAGAATAAATATATTTATTTAAGGCGTTGCTTTAAAATGCGGTCAAAAGTTCATATAATATGCAAATTACCACACCTCCCACTCTCTCTCTCTCTCTCTTTCTCTCTCACTCTTTCTCTCTCCACTTTAATGCCTTATGTTATGCCAGACGCTGTGGCAGTTGCTCAAAAAAATAAAAAAATAGAACAGAGAGGACTCTGCGATGTGGTGCAATTAACTGGAAAATGCGCTTAAAATCAAATTGAATAGAAATTTTGTCGCCCGCTCAAATTGTGCGTAATTTAAGCTGAAGCAAGGGACGTGGGGGCGCTGTTGCCACTGAACTGAACTGCCGCAAAAGGCGTGGCTGGGTGAGCCACATGTGTGTCCAGCGAAACTAATTTTGCAATTGCAGTTTTGAATTGGCGTTGAAAGGATTAAAATGAAAAGCATAATAGAAGCAGCCAACCAATTCTCCCATACACACACACACACACACATACACTAGATATTAGAATGTGTATGTGAATGTGTGTTAAAATAGCTGGGTGTTACCATGAGCATGAACTGGTGCTTCAGAGCATATTCAATGAACAATTTGAATGGCCATTGAAAGCGGGAAAAACTAACTGCAAACTGCTAACTGCAAACTGTAGCTGGAGTAGAATGTATAATTTAAGTATAGATTCATGTCCTTGAGCGGTGAAGGATAATACTTTAATGTATGGAATTTCATAAATAACAACAAATGCATTAACAAACTCACTAAAAAATACAACAACAACAATAAAGTTGAACTAAAACAATCAACGGAAGTGAACTGAAAGTGCAAGTACTTAAAATTGTTTTCAGTTTTTCAGTTTTTTGTATTGTTTGCTGGAATTTTGTATTTTGATTAGAAATTTTTGAAGTTGGAAGTTTATTAAATATTGATTTAGTTAAGAGCAAGCTCAGTTTTGGTATCGATTAATTATTAAAACAATACATTTAGCGCTCAGCTGGTAAATAATCCAAGACCAAAAACAATATTTATTATTTATACAGTCAGCCTTCGTGTATAACGAACGCAGAGTAAAATGTTTGTTTATCCGCTTGTCAAGATTGATGGGGACAGTTGTTCAATGTTTTTCTTTTGTATCTTTCGTGCATAGTATAAAGTGTATATAATACAAGAGAGAGGGAGAAAGAGAATAGCATTAACCTTGATTCTTATAATTAGCCAATTATGTGACAAGTATATCGACTACTGGCAACTAATAGCAGCAAGCGGAAACGGAAATGCGTATACTTAATTTGAGTTCATTACAAATGAGTTCAAAGACTTGCAATCTTAAGCATACGACCCTGGACGTTTGCCAGCATATTTGCTTTTGCATCAATTGGGTCAAACTCTCCCTCTCCTCTCTCTCTCCAAATGACAAACTATTGACAGCTAGTCTGACAGATCATACATAATACAGCTAAAGCGTTTGAAAGCAAATATGTAGCGTGATATTGATGATATTTGAAATGCAATTGAAAGAAATAGAAAGAAAAACAAAAAATATTTGGGTCAAACCATTTGGCAAAGGCCAATGAAATGCAAAACCGCCGAAACCCAAAAACCCAGAAAATAGTGAAAAATTGAAAAACTGTATAACTGAAAACTAGAAAGCCAAAAATATCCCAAAATTGAAATCAAAAACTTACCAAAAAATATATATCAAAAATTGTATGACGTTTGTGCGGCAACTTGTGCTGCGGCCGCTGTTGCGTCTGTTGCCTCTGCTGCCTTTGCTGCCTTTGCTGCTATATCAAAGTTGCACTCAGAGGCAATCATAAAATGCAATTGGTTTAGAAACTTGACTAAAACAGAAAGCGTTAACAGTCGGTCGAGTAGTATCGGAAATGTGAGACAATTTCAAAAATGTTATGCAGCGCGTCGCGAAACTTATTTTGTACAATTATTTTTAAAATAACTTAAATTGTTTAATTATTTTATTATTAAAATTTTTTTCGATTAAAACTTGATTGTGAAAATTTGTGACAAATGCGCTGTGACAATTTTCGCAAAGCGCCTCGTATTGAATTCGATTGGAAATGTAAAAACCGACTGAAGGCAAGTGAAGGCAAGAAAATTGCCAAACACATGAGCTAACAGCGGCATAAAAGCGAAAAACAAGAGCACTGTATTATATTTAAAATATATACAAATCAGTTCTCTATATGTATATTCAGCTATATATATATATTTATTTATATGTGTATATATAGAGAGCAAAATGCGAGCTGCGAGTTACAAACAAATAAACGCGCGATCGAAATACAAACGCAAAAAGATATTCTTGGCATCAGCGTCGTTGTCTACATATATATATATATATATATATATATACATATATAAATAAATACATATATATATATAAATGTATAGATGTGTGTTTGTATCTATGCATTGTATCTATATCTATATGTGCAGCTCATTAATGAGTTACATTTGCTGCACGTGTGTGTGAGTGTTAGATGTAAAGAAGTTTTCACATTGTTTACCCAAACTGCAGACCACAAGAGGGCGCTGCTAATTGCTACCTAAAGCAAAAATCTAATTTGCTTAATACATACAAAATCTACACACAGACACACATCATTACACACACACTTAAACAATGAGAGAGAGAGAGAGAGAGAGACGTCCCGTTGACGTCATCAAATGACTGACTATTAATAAAGCTGCCGGCATTTGCCGCTGGCATCTAAAGTATCTTTATCTGTGTTCGTTTTATATGTATGTATGTGTGCTAATGTATGTGTGAGTGTGTTTAGGGCCTAAAAATAAACTCCATTGAAAACTGGAACGCACATTGGTCTATTTGAATTACGCCCTAGTTGTTACATCTTAAACATTAACTAAAAACTCAAAATATTTTGCTTCTTTTTTATTTTTTTTGCATTTAGCAAGATGAAAATTATTCAAAAAAAAAAAAGGCAAAGAAAGAAGAACAGTTAATTGAATTGTCTTCTTTTGGCCAAATTGGCAATGACGCTGCAATTTTGTTGCTTTTTGTTTAATTTTTTTCTCCGCTTCTTCTTATTTTTATTAACTTAACGAACAAAGAGCACCAAACAGGCACAGACAAGAAGCTCTTTAAGCTGCTGCCGCCATGTGGCACATTTCATATATAAATTTTTCGCTAGAAATCCAAAGGGATTCGCTTAAGTATAAAGTAACAGAGCTCAAGGTCGTTCGAATCGTGTGAGAGACTCTTGGAATGGCGACAGTAGCTAAAAATAATGCGTTTACCCGGAATTTAACAACAACAACAACAACAACAACAAAAAAGAACTGCAGCTGCCTAAAGATAGAAATGCAAATACTACGGATATAAATAAGATTTTAGTTGAGCAAAAGTAAAAGAGCGAGAGAAATTGCATTAAAAAATGTTGTGTAAAGTGAATGAAAATGAAAGGAAAATTCGTATTAACTTTAAGTTATTGGCTTTAAGTTTAGCTTTTACTTACAGTTACTTCGTTTTGCTTCTTGGGTTACTTCCGTTCTCTTTTTTGCTTCTACTTCCTGTTACTTTTATCCGAGGCGCCCCTTGGGGCCCTGTTGTGCTGCTGTTAACTGTGATGGCTGTGAAATACAAGTACATACATACATACATACATATTTTTTATATATATATATATGTGTGTGTGTGTATATAAAGATGTGATGAATACGAGTATCTAACAAATTGTATGATTAATCACTTAAGTTTTTATTTATTTTTCCTTTTTTTTTTGGCTGCCACTCAACTGGCAATCAAACAAGGTAGCTACCCTCCCCCTTCACACTCCACCTCGCCTCGCCACGCTGTAAAATATCATCCACAATTTACACACAATAGTCAAGGTGTGCGCCTGGCAACCACATGAAATTTCATCGCTACTTAAACGAACTGATCAATTTCACAATTTGAAATCAATATTGCATTAATTAATACCACACACATACACACATACAGTATCTCACACACACATACATGCTGCCAGCATACGGTTAACCTGCTCATTATAATTATGAGCTGTGCAGCCGCCGCAACGCTGACAGCAAATATCAAATTAAATTGCATCTCCACAAAAGAGCCGCATAGCAAAACATTATTGAGCAGCAGCATTCAATGCATTAAAAACAATGCTTTAAGCATTTACCTCTTCTCTGCCTCTTCTCTTCTGTATTGTTTTCTTCATGCTTCTCCTCTGCTCTTGCTCTCATTATTTGTTTTGTTTTTCATATGCTGCAGAGCTCAAGATAAGCGCCACTGCGTATTTTGGCTTCATTGCACATGTCGTGCTTAATTAACGAGCAGTTGCAGTTGCTGTTGCAATTCCAATTGCAATTACAATTTCCACAGTAATTGGAAGCAACATTTTAATATGGCAAACTGAAAAATCAATCATAAAATGCACTCAACCTGACGAACTCAATGCATATAGCAACCTAACAGTTTCCATTCATAATTCTTCATAGTTTTCATTGGGAAAAGCTTTAAATATATATATCTGAATCATTTGTCTATATATCTATCTAGTTCTATACTATTCTTTATAGACTTTATAATATTATTTATTGCTTGTAGCATCTGTTTTCATTTTGAATTTATTATAAAATTTCGTTTTGTTTTTTTTTTTTTGCTTATCTTATATAAATTTTGTTTTCTATTTCACTTTACGCTTTCGATGCGACCTTGAACTTCAACATGACGCACACACCGTGTATTGCAATGGCATTAGCAACACTCACAAACGCACACACACACACACACACACACGCATACGCATACTAATATGGCCTAGAGCAGATCTAACTGTATTGAATCCATTGTATATTGCCTCGATTCTATTGCATACTTTTTGTCTTTCATATTATATTGGGAAATGGGGAAATGCGAAAATTTTATTTACCATAAGCTGAATTTACTTGGAAAACAAATTGAAACAAATAAAAAGCAAAATCATTGTTTGAGCTTAAAAATAAATACAACATAAACAATTAGGTGTGAAATACAAATGAAATAAAAATACAAATAAAAATCAAAATAAATTTTATAATAAAAATAATAATATAAATATATAAAGAGTAAAACCCATAGAGACAATAGGGAATATATTTTTGTAGCGCGAAAATCCCAACAAAAAGTTAAAACTAATAAACGATTCCCAAAAAGCACACACAACTGCAGACAGATTGAGAGACAGAGGGAGAGAGAAAGAGAAAGAGATAGAGAGACAGAGAGATAGAGAGAGAGAGAGTGAGACAGAGAGAGATATGGGAAAAGAGTGGGAACATAGTATAGAATACAAAAAAAGCTTCGTAAAATGTCGCTGATTGTATAGAACTAAAAATAAAGCGGCAACGCGGCGTATGAGCAATCTAGAGAATGTTCGCTTAAAGCTAAACTATATAAAACAAAAAAAAAAATATGTATATAAAATAGATACGATATTTATATGTATTTTAATGAGACTTGTTTTAAAAATATGTCTCTTCATAAAAATAACATATATACGCATAAAAACATACAACAAAAACAACAACAGCGACAGCAACAACAACAACACCAATAAAGCTAAAAATCATTTTGACAGTTCGCTTTACGATGTGGGCGACCATTGCATGGTTTATGGACAAGGGGGAACGACGAACGCTAGACAGTGGTGGCAGGAGTAGGAGGAGGAGCAGAAGATTTGTCAACAGCATAGTTGAGGCCCAGCCAGGTGACATTCATTCAGTTTTATTCTTACTCAATTTTTCAATATATATATATATACAAATTTTTATTTTTACATAATCAGCAAAATTTCACAGCAATTAAATTTTCTTGTTGAATTTTTCTTCGTTAAGATTTGACTCTTCACTCACTTGAGGGCTGCACTGGGATTTAAGTATTTGAATTTTGTTAAGTTTAGCACAGTTATTTGCATGCCTTTGCGGCACGTTTTTTGGCTATAATAATCCGCACTGTATTATCCGAACTAACTCTGCGATTTAGCTCAAGATTCGATTATAATACACACACACAAAGTAAAACACGTCCTGCGTCTATTCGCACTGGTGCAGTTAGCACCCTACGCGCTGCGCGGCAGGTGTATAGTAAGTGGATATATATACTATATAATATATATATATATATATATATAATGTTTGTGCTATATATCGAAACTAGGTACTGCGACACGTCTACTCGCGAGCTTGCTACAAATGAAAATGAATGTTGCTCGTGCCTCTCATTTGCTTGCCGACGGGAACATCTTTGATGATCAGCCGTTCTGAGGTGAATTTTTATAAAAATAACGTGAAAAACAACAACAATAGAAAGAACAGCAACAATAGCTAGATATATTGATAGAAGGAATTTCATTGTATATATATTTATATAATATATATAAATGTTTCTACTGTCCACACACCTTTCTTAGCAGCACCCCACCTGATCTCTTCAGATCATAAGTTGCCTGCAAGAATGTTCATACATATATATTACAATGGATATTAACGTTTTTCATTGTCGCCTGCTTCAAGGCTATATAGAGATATATATACTTGTATCTGTATACACAAATTATAATTATTATATTTTATGTTATTTTATTTTTTTTTTCTGCTTATTTCGCAGTTGCTGCTGTCAGCCCACACTTTTTGCCTGTTCTTTGCTTTGGTTCAGCACCGTCCAGTGGCCCACGCTTTTAGCCCAATTTTATGAATCATTTTCAAGAAATTCTTCTTTCTCTACATTTTAAATCAAACGATACATTTATATGTATAAACATTCATATTGATATGCGAGCAATTGGTATAAAGACACCAACCCAATTTTCAATTTACAAACTCATTAAACAGAAATTTCGTTAAAACCACAAAGTAGAACTTATATGGAAATTGCACAGGCAAAGTAGGAAATGTAGAAGGTATTTATGATACCAGAATACCCTATAAAAAATACTCTATCTCTTCTCCACACAGTGCAGCTTCTGCGGAAATATTCCGTAAAATCTTTTAAAACCTTTTTCGTAATCATTAGAAAACTTTGCTGCAGTCCGTTGGATAGTAAAGAATTTAATATGCTCTGTATATTACCCTATAAATTTGAGTTAAGTCCTTGAAGTGCTGCAATTGGTTAAAGGATTAGGGCTAAATTTCAAATGATGCTATCATTGTCTACTTTATAGATCCATTATAATCTCTAGGGGACTCACACTTACTATGCTCTATATGTTTGTGCTTGTGTTTGTGTTGTTTTGATAGCTTTGAAGCTGTTGCAACATAATTTCCAGCACTTACAATAACAGAGCGAGTGAGACAGAGTGAGAGCGGTGGGGTAAGCAATTTCTAGAGGCAAGCTTTGTTGCATGCTACGCATTCAGCCGTTAAGGCAGACGGGGCAACAAAATGTGCTGCACTTACCAATGCCAATAACAGCAGCAGCATCTGTATATTTGTATCAGTTTCTGTATATATATATATATATATATATTTATATATATATATGTGTGTGTGTGTGTTGTATGTAATGATGTGTGTACATGTATGGCAATGGCCTCTGCCTCTGTCTAGCTTTATGTGTGTGCGTGTGTGTGGCTGGACTTCATTTGCGTTGCTATTAGACTGTTTGTCTTTTATTTAACGCCACCAGCATTGGTTATGCCTCTTTGCCCCTCTGCTTCACCGCCTTCTGGCCAACTCTTTGCCTCCTGGCCAGCTGTCAGTCTATTGTCAATCTGCGCTGATGAATTTATGTTGTGATTTTTCCGCTACCCAAACACAAAAGCCGCAACTGCAACCTCTCTCTCTCTCTCTTTCTCTTTTTTCTCTCTCTATGTGTGTGTGTGAGTGTGTGTGCTTCAACTGTGTATATCCGTGTTGTTATTGCTGCTTTTCCGAGTGCTTTTGCCGGCGCAATTTATGACAGACTCGCTAGCTTTTCATAGCCATCAACAAGCAAGATGTCAGCGCAATGCAAGTGATGTCCGCCTTGCTCCAAGGCTCATTGTCCGTCAAGATGGACTAGGTCATCCTTATTGTGATTGTGCACATACACAGACATATACATACACACATTTATATATATAGATATATATACCATAAATGTATACCGCATTTAGCTACGCAATTTGTTTTGAATTCTTTTAAATGCGCATTTGAAAGTGTTTCGCATTGGCCCCTAAGTGCTGCGTGTTGCATTGTCAAGTGGCACGTGTAGTTGAAGTTGTAGTAAGTATTTGCTTATAATTATTATTTATTCTAGTTTCATTTTCTTACACTTTCGCTGAATTACTTTTATATATTTATGTGCAACTTTATTGGGGATGCTAATTGCGGCATCAGTTTTGTTGCAAATACATTGCGAAATCGTTAGGCTGAAGCATGATTAATTACAATTGATGGATGGCCAATTGGCAGACACGGATGGCATAATGAGCGGCGCAAACAGGCATTATTAATGGACATCTATTGGCTCACACACACACACACACACACACACACCCACATACACACAGAACTTGGCTAATTGCTGAAGATGCCTCAGCTACGGGAGCTCCATTGAAACCAGTTAACTGGCATACTAGAGTGGCAATAATAACGAATTAGCAAACAATTTTCAGCATAAGGAGTAGGCAACACAAACTAGCGAGGGTTGTCACATATATTTAACAAAAATTCCAATAATAATTATAAATATTTTCAATAGTTTTTCCTCTTTTGATAGATGATTATATTTAATTGAACTTATTTGAATTCATAGTGGAAAACTTTCATTGATTGATTGCATTGATTAATAACAGTATCATCTAACTTCTTGTGCTACCCTCTCTTCCTACCCCTTACAAACTCACTCTCTGTCCTGCTCTCGCTTTAAGCTCAAACTATTTCAGTCGGACAAATGGCGTTAGGCACATAATAACCAATTTCTCTAAATACGGCCATAATTATGAACGCCAAAACCTACATATTTCTATGTGTGTGTGTTTTGTTTATATATATAAACATATGTGCGTGTGTGTGTGTGAGTGTTGGTGTATTGTTGCCAGCTTCATTTGGGCGCGTTTGTTCTCGCGCTGCTGGCTGCTGGCTGCTGGTCTGGCGTATCCTGCTGTTGGTTTGGGGCAAGGATTTGTCGTAATTAGGCATGCATAAGCATATGCTGTCGTCTGCGCTCAAGGCTCAGCCGTTTGTGCTGGCCTGGGCAAACACAGACGCAAACACAAATACAAACACACATCCATTCACAGACACACATATATATAAATATATATACATATATTACACACACAAAAACAGCAGCAGCAACACTCTACAAAGGACCCTGTACATAATTAATTGTGCTTGTTGCTGTTGCTGTTGCTGTTGCTGTTGGTGCTGGTGTTTGTGTTGCTGTTGCTGTTGCTGTTGTTAGTCGACACGCGCGCGCGCCTTCAAGTAGGCAACGCTTTTTGGCAACAAACTTAGCTCAACTTAAATGGGCTGGGATATATGTAGGGGTAGACTGGGTTAGTGGCTGCCATAATTGATTGCCTTGCACGTCACAGCAACAGCATCAGCATCAGCAACATCAGCAGCAAGAACAGCAGCAGCGGCAGCCACATGAGCAACAACCCAAGCACCACCCATTGAGTGTAGGATCAAAAATGTCTGTGTTTGCTTCACGTTTGATGGTTTTTCTTAGAGCCAAAAGATATTTTTAAACGAATATTTCTTTAATTAGTTGCCAGCCCAAAAGGATCCTAATAGGCACCATAGCAGGCAACTCCCTATTTGCGCTTAGCCACTGAAAGCAGCTCAAACAATTAATTGGCTAACTGAAGCAGCTAAAGCAAAAGCACAAACAGAAACAGCGTCAGCCTATGAGCCAAAACAGACGAACCTTATTGACCGCAAATAATATTGCACAAATGTTGCCAGCCGCAATATATTCATATATACACACACCCACACTCGCCCACACACACATACGCATATGTAGTCACACACATGTGCACTGCTGGAAAATATTTTCTTAAATTAACATTAGCAGCATTTGCAGCCGCCATTAAGAAGAAGCCATTGCCCAGCCGCAGAAATGCGACTTGAAGTTGCCTTTTTTGGTTAATGGCCAACAACAAGCGTAAATATTGCCTTTTCTTTGTAAATGTATATGTATTTTTGTGTCTGTGTCTGCGTTTGCTTTTAAGGCATTTCAGTTTGTGGCCACAGCTAGAAAAGCAAGGACAATTGCCAAGACAAGTGTCAACAGAGCTTTAGTTTTTGGCGTGTTTAAATTGTGAGCAACTTTTGTATTGTTTGTTTAAGGCAACTTTGGGACAGCAAATTAGTAGGCCCGTAAGAATTACGTATACGCACCATAATGTGCCGTCCTGGCACCTGAACATAACCCGTTCACCGACCTGCAACTGCTATGGTTATAAAACAAACGTCAAATGTGTTGTAATGGTGGACATTAACATTTAACCTTGAGTCACAAATTACCGGATTCTTGTCACCCCCAAAAGTGACATGCACGCACACACATAGACATTGGTATACATATGAAACCACAGCGAAAAGAGGCAACAGCGAAACTTTGTTTGCCACAAGGCCTCAGAGCACCGCACATTTGTTGTCAAAAAGTTCATCTCCAAAAAGAACGCAGACCTATAAAAAAGTCAGCGTGAAGCAGCTGCGTAACATGTGTATGCGGCAGGATTTTGTTGAGGAAACTGCTCCTGCTGTTTTTACTTCATAATGATTATATAATAATGATGATTATGCTGTTGTTGATGATGATGGTGGGTACGATGACGATGCTGATAAGAATCTGGCAAGTAGCAGCAGCAGCAACAGCAGCCACAGCAGCAACAACAGTAAAACCAACAGCGGTAGCAACACCTCATGACGTCGCTGCCGGCTGCCTGCTGCCTGCTGCCGGCTGACGAAGGCTACTGATAAATATGTGAAATGATTTTTAACAGCTATGGCAAAAATTTCATCTGTAAATTTATGACACACACATTTATAAAGGACGAAAAGGCATTATCAAGCCTCGAAGCTGAAAGCCGAAACCCCCAAAGCCAAAATAAAATAAAAATAAAAAATAAAAATGAAATGTAAAGAATGAAAAGTATAAAGTAGGCGGCTGCAAGCCGAATGAAAGTCAAATGGAAATTGATTTTGAATACGAGGCATGGATGGTTTACACAGTTTGTGATTGAATTTCAATTTTAATGACAGTTTAATATAATGAATAAGATTTCAATTTCATTTATAACTGAGTCTTTATTTCGATTCTTTCAATTTAATACTCATATTTCATTTCTTGTTTAACTTAAAGCAATAATCCAATACTTTCCCATAAACGTCTACGAAATTCTTCAATTTACAATTATAATCTATTTATATATATATATGTATTAAAGATCTGAAAGGAAAATTAATAATATACTAAGCCTATAGTAAACTTTAAAGAAATTTTACGAATGCAAATAAACTGTTTAGCCATTGCCTTTTGATGTATATATATTCTTGATCAAGGCGAGTAGCTCAGTCGATCAAGCCGTGTCCATCCGCCTATATGAATTCCTGTTTCTCAGAGACTATACGAACAACAAAACAACCTAATTTGGAATCTAGATTCCTTATTTTCGTACGTTATACGAATTTATTTAGAAAATTTATATTTAGTTCCCTTCTCCCCGTAGAATGAATAACAATATTAGTATTAAGCACAATTTTCCATCAATCAAACATCTATTAGTAAACAATTCTTTATCTTCATTGTAAAATTCGTTAATTTTAAATAAAATACGTGAAAGTTATTCTAAATTAAGTAACGTGTCTTGGAGCACTTTATTAAGCTTGCCTAAATAAGTTATTTAACAATTCTGCACCGATTATAAACTTACAGGATCTTAAGTTACTTTACAAATAAATAGTCACCATGGAGAAGAGCGAGGAAATTTTGGAAATTTTGGAACATTTCACGCGGCTGAAGCAAAAAGTGATACCTAAGAAGCTAGAAGATTATCTGAGGTATGTGGCAAAAACGGGTGATACAATTTTTAAGTGGTCCAGTGTGAAGTATTTATTCCGTGAAAAGTTGCTCAATGTGGTCACAAATTTTAATAAGGAATCGCAAAGTCTGGAAAGTACGTGTAAAATTTAAACTCTCCGTTTTATTTTAATTTTAGTAAATGTTTTTATTCATAAAAATTTACTTATAATAATTACTTATAATAAATACGATTGTGCTTTTATTTTATACAGAGATACCAAAGCATCCCAATGTAGATCCTTTTAACTATGAAAAAATGAAGTCATCGCTGTTACAGCGCCTCGATCTATGTCATGCAGCTCCTTTCACTGTACAGCGTCTTTGTGAGCTACTTATCGAGCCTCTAAAAGAATATTCGCGGATTGTTAAATACATGCGAGCCCTTGAAAAGAATATACTGGGTAAGTGGTAATGGATTCGGTGTGAAACTTCACTACCTTAATACGCTTGCGCTCTTGACTCACACAGGGAGTGGGAATACTGATTCCTTAGACTCGGTTCGTAATGGAGATCCATCGCTTAAGATTAATATTGAGAGTGATAAAGAAAATAAAAATTTTTTCAATTATTTGGATGAGCGAAATTGTGTCAGTGGCGCAGTTAAAACCACCTGTCCATGCACTGATGATACTGTTGTACAGCCAAAAGCAAAGAAAACCAAGCTTAACTGTGAAGCCGATGCTGATCGATATAATGTTGATGCTCTTCATGATGCCATGAAGAACAAGTTTAATACAGATGCTGATGCGGTAGGTGTGGCAGATATTCATGATAGAAGTGAGAACAAGATTGAATCGGATGCTGATGTAGTAGATGCAGCAGTTGCTGTGGATGCCGCTGAGGAAGCCACTAAATTTGTAAAATCGGCTGACGCCGATGCCATTACAGAGATTGCTAAGATTAAGGAACCTGACGAGGAGAGAAAACCTAAAACAAAAACGACATTCAGCGGTGAAGATAATCTCAAAGAGATCTCTGTTGACATTGTTGCTGAGTTAGAAAATTATCAAAATTGAAAAAAAAAATGTTTTCTTGTTGTTTTTTGATAGTTAGTACTTAGCATAATATAAAATAATATAATATATAATATAGAAAGTATTAAAAGATTTCAGTAAAAATCGCTTTAAAGATCGTGAACATGCTTTAAATTCCCTTGATTAGGTTGGCCTTGTGTATTTCTCTTCTAAGGACTCGCTCCATCATTTTGTATTCAAGGAAATGTGCCAAAAACTTAGAACATTTTACAAGTGAAAACTTAGCAACTAAAAGTATGCTACACTTTTTGGACAGTGTTTTGCTTGATAGTAGTTGCAGCTGTGGTCGTGACTGTTGGCGGTTAATTCAAATTTGAAAGTATTCTGTAACAGCAACGTTCTGCTGATTCTGTTCGCTTGTTACTTTTTCGTCAAGAGTCTTGGATTTTGATGCAAGCTTCAAAAAAAAACAACAAAATTTGTTGCACATGCTTGCCAGGGTTGTTTATGTAGCTTAAAGATGTTTATAAACTCGAGCGGTGCTCGAAAAGCTTAAAAAAAATAACGTCAATGATTCAGAAAGTTTTACAGGCAAAAAGTAGCAACTTAAAAGTATGCAATAATCAATTATTGGCAGTTAATTCAAAATTGGAGAGAATATTTAATGATGCCAAACGTTAGTACTGATTCTTACAAGTCCTGCAAGGTATAAAACATTACAGTCGGACCAAAATTACCAGAGTTAGAGCTAATTTAAACGGTAAAACAGGCATTTTAATCACTAAAGTCCTTTTATATCCTGTACATCCTTGCATATCCTTGTGAACCCAAAATCAGAATGAGGACCTGTTTATCAGCTTTCGATTGACACTAAGCACACTCCGCTACGTCTTTTAGTTTACGAGATATTCGCAATTTTCCAGAAATTCCACCTACTGCTGCATTCTGTTCGCCTGTTACTTTGAAATAAAAAGGGCCTTAGTAAAAATTACAAAAATTCGTGGCGCACATATCCACACACACAAATCGAAAATTGTAAATAACTCGTAAACTACGGGCCATAACGGAGTGTGCTTAGTGTCAATCGACAGGTTATAAAAATATCCTTATTATAGGCCCGTAGTTTACGAGATATTTACAATATTCGATTTGTGTGTGTGGATATGTGCGCCACGAATTTTTGTAATTTTTACTAAGGCCCTTTTTATTTCAAAGTAACAGGCGAACAGAATGCAGTAGAAGGTCGAATCTATAAAAAATTGCTAATATCTCGTAAACTAAAGGACGTAGCGGGGCGTGGTTGGTGTCAATCGAAAGCTGATGAACAGGTCCTTATTCTGACCTTGGATTCGTAAGGATATGCAAGGATATACAGGATATAAAAGAAATTTAGTGATTAAAATGCCTGTTTTACCATTTAAATTAGCTCTAACTCTGGTAATTTTGGTCCGACTATAACGTTTTATACCTTGCAGGACTTGTAAGAATCAGTACTAACGTGGCATCATTATATATTCTCTTTAATTTTTTTTTGGAAATTTTGGAAATTTTAAGCAAATTCTTTTTTCTATCATAGGAATTGTATTTTTTCAATGTGCGAATATGCGAGGGCTGTAAGAAAAGTTTTCAATAAAATAAAAAATGTTTTTTCTTGTTGTATATTATATTATTTTTAAATTTGTATGATCTTATTTATACTTATATTATTTATCTTATATATTTCTTATATAGCCGAAGGACCTAGCAGACAGTGCTAATTTTTTTTGTTAATTATTAAGGTTATTTTGATTTAATATATATATTATTTATACTATATTATTTATTATTTTTTAATGCTATACCTAATATAATTTTTTAAATATTATTCTTAATGCCTCTTTTTTATTGCTTCTCTTGTTGCTATAAGTGACCTTCTGCGAAGAATCGTTGAATGTTTAATGTGTTGCACAGGTCCACGCTTTGTCCGACGAGTTCTGTTGAGGCAGATGGTTGTGGCAGCCGTGCCACATGGTAAATGATTCGTTGAGCTGTAGTAAATAAAGAAATATAATTAGCTCGTTTTATGAGGTGTCAAAAAAATCAATAAATAAATGAAAAATTTAATTGAAAAGTTTCCCTTGCCGCTTTAACTGAATTTAAGAGAAGAATATGTTCTGCAACCTTTAGGCAAAAGCAGAGAATTTTGACTTTACACATTTCAATTTCACCTTTCACCTTTCACATTTATGGTGCATTAATTTTGCCTTGGATTTTCTTGTAAGTTTTATTTATTTTCTGCTTATCAAATTGGATTAACGATAACATTGAAGATTGACTGCCCTTCCATGCCGAGCATAGCCGCTGCTGGAACGTGTGCAGCTGGGATAGATTTTGTCAGTTCAGTTGGCACTTGTAAAGACCGCAACTTTTTAAGTGCTGCGATGTCCTTTGTCCGGTGTCCTTGTAGCTGTTCTTGTTTTTCTTCCAAGTGTTTTAACTGCAACGCTTGCGTCTCTCATGCAGCATCGCATCCATTAGCGGCGCACGCATTTTATGACCATGGCAAATACTTTTGCGAATTCAGCTCAATTCTGTTCAAAATGTTTTCCCTTACTTCAGTGGCGTCCCCCGCTGCATGAACGGACCCCAACAGTTTCAGACCTTTAGCCTTATGATATCTTTATTGGGAGTGTGTGTAAGTGTATGTGTGTTTGTGTTTGTGTATGGATTTTTTTTTAGCATTTGGCATTTCAAAGTTTTCCTACGGCATTGGCTTTGGATTTGTGGAGTGCGTAAATTGAGTCATTGCTGTTCAAGTTGAGTTAAGTTTTGATTGAGCATTTAAAGGATACCACGATTGAGTTTCGCATGCTGTGCAATTGAGAACGTAGCTGCCACATTGTACCCATGGCAATTTCCTTTCCCTGATGCTATGGTATTGAGGCGGTGGCCAAACACGCACCAATACATACTTCATGGTGTCGTCTTTGATAGCTGCTCTGTAGCTCTTCTGTTAAGCAGCTTACGTTTGTAGATGGTCGTACAAAGTTGGTGGATGGGTAGTAGATTCTGTAGAACCTCAACAATTTCAACATCCGGCTTCCGTTGCAATGTAATGGAAACCCAGTTGAGAACGTGCCATGCTCTGTGGCAACATTACAGTTGGCAAATGGCAACAAGACGCACAAACTGCAGGCAACGTGTCGCTAACGGAAATCTAAGCAGAAATGAAAGTGACACATGGCCACAACTGAAAGTAAGAAGGGTAGACATTTTATATATAATACTAGTATATTTGCAAGGACACGCCAGGATATCGACTGCGAACTGAATTTAACTGAAGTGAAATTCCTGAATTTATTTTATATTTTAAGCACCTTCAGTAGAAGAAAAATGTGTGCAAATAAATCAAATCAGGCAACGACAGCGACAGCGACAGCGACAGCGACAACGTTGCCATAGGCATTACAAGGCAACGTATCAGCCTTCATTAGTGTTAAACGGCTTACAGAATGTGGTTAAGGACTCAGAGACTAAACTGGAATAAATACTATATAATTGCCGCATATCATTGTGGCTTATGATTAATTGTCCGCTGCGGCAAATGTGGCAATTATTTTAATTCATTTTTTTGCACCTCCTCCTACCACTACTTCATCGTCCACCACTTGTGCTGCTTAATGCCAATTCGCGTTGCCGTGCGCACAATTTAAGATAAGCCAAAATGCTGAAGCATTTAACATTTATGCGTCATAATTCTCCCACTTGGAATCAGTTTTTCAAGCACAGCCCAACGCTTATCATGCATAAAATTCTATACCTTATATAAACACACACACATAAACATATATCATTGTATGTGTATGTATTTTGTAGATATGCTCATTCACTCACACATTAGGCTAATTTCCATGAAATACTCATAAAGGGAAAAGCATGAAATTTTTGTTGTTTCATTCGACGCCAATTGAAGTGATTTATGCAATTTATGCGAACGTATGTTCAAGTCTGTAATGTGAAACGGTGCGTATACTTGATATTTGAAACGTTTAATACACGTCCAGAAACGTAATTTGCAACTCAAACTTAAATCTGTGAAACTTTTTTTGACTTGGCAATCAAGTAGCCAAGCCGAAAACCACCAAACACCCAAAAGGCACCACCACAGCACCACATCACCACGTCAACTCTCAGCCTCCAACTGCAAGCTGTAAGCTTTAAGTGCAACGACAACGACAACTACAAAAATTAAAAAAAAGAAAGGAAAATTCAAACTAAAACTAGACTAAAACTATATCCTATATTAATCCAATATTACCTGTTACCAATTAAACTTCTGTTGGTTTCCAGGCTAAATTCCAAAGCTGCTATCCATTTGGTTGAATATGGCTTAAGGTGTTGTCTTGGTTAACTTGGTTATACCCTTTTGTTGCAACTAACTGCTTTGCAGGGTATAGAAAAAGTTTGAAGCGTTTCGCTTTTATTTCTTGGCTAGCAAGTTGAAACGGGCGTGTCTGTCATCAAGTCAAATAGAAAGTTTTCCGTCAACATTACGCAAATTAGTTTTGCAGCCGAGCAGCAAATGCTGGCGAAACCCCTAATGTCATTTAGCCAAGGGCTAAGTTTCATTGCCCATTCTTGCCTTCTGGCCTGACTTCAACTTCAAGTCCTGCTCCCTCTCCAACATGAAATTCTGCGCTAAGCATTGTAAGAAAGACAATTGCAGATGAGCTGTAAAAAAAGGAAAGCAAAAGGAAAATAAAAGAGATTGAGCATTAAGTAAAGTATCTAGTTATATGTATTTTGCTTGATTTGAACTTAAGCAAATGATTAGATAATAATATAAGTACATAAGAGCTTACCCGACGTTTATATTCGCTCTATATATATATATATATATATATACATATTTGTATATAATTCGATTGATGTTCCTTGAGCCGCGTCCATCCAACATTGATATGCATTAAAGTCCATCTATAGCAAAGAAATCATAAAATCAAATATGCATTGAATTACATTGTGTACCCGAGGACAATTACATTATCCCTTTTTATTTATATTTATTTTTTTTTTTTTGTTTCATTTTTGTTGCAAAAACTTAACTCAATTTGCTGCCCATAAATTTGCTACCACAAGCGGCCTACTTCGCTGCTTCTTCAATCCTCCCCTCCTTCACAGCATATCCTGACAGCAAAGCGTGCACATTTTTCACTCGACATTTCATTTTTTTTTCGTTATTTTTTGTTGCTGTTGTTCTTCAATTTTATTTGGCTCTCGTTTATGCGCAAAAGTGCGTGTAATTCAATTTTTCATGCGCCGCCAGGCGCCATTGTGACAAGGTGCCCAACGGTGGATGGTTGTGTTTGGGTGTTAGTTAGGGGGAGTGGTAAGGGGAGGATGTGATGTGGAAGATGTGTTGGGCAATGCGCTTGGTTACCTTTTTTTTATGGAATGGATAGGGAAGGTGAGAGTAGAATTAAGACAAAGGACTATATACAACAAATATGCGTCAAAGGCATACCATATTTGGCACGCAATTTCAACGGCATGTCCTTATTGATGAGCGATCCCTTTTTCAGTTAACCGTTAACCGTTAACAGTTATCAATATTTGATGTCGGCAACCTTTTAAAACTTTTCTTTTGTTATTCAACATAAAATTCGTTAAGCTTGTTGTATTTATTATAGATGTGCATAATAATACAAAAGGCGCCAATAGCCTCGACACGTGGCTAAATTTCATTCAAGGTGTTGTGTGTGTGTGTGCGCGTGCGTGTGTGTGTGTGAAGCTGCGTCTGCTGTGTGTGTGTGTGTGTGAAGCTGCGTCTGCTGTGTGTGTGTGTGCGTGTATAGGTGTAATAACTTTACATATGCAATCTATGAGTATTAAGTTTCAAATTCACGATTAAGTGCACGCCTTCGTCTGGGTGAACCACTGGGATCCCTTGCCCTTGGCAAAATCCTTAATGCAGATCTGATATTGGTACTAGCTGGCGAGTTATGAGGCACTCTGGCAACATTGGCAGCAGATTCCGATGCCCGTGCGGCAGCAATTGCAACTGGTATGGCCAGATTGCGACTGTATTGGTGCTGGGGCAATGTTTGCTGTATACGCCTAGGTTGGAACATGTCAGGTACCACTCTTTCAGATAAAGCGCCAATTGTAACATCCATATCACTGCTGAAGGGCATGAGTGTCGGTGCTGAAGTTGAAGCAGGTACCAAAGGCGACGATGAAGTCGGTGTATGGGGCAGATGATGTACCTGAGGTTGGCCCGGAGTCGACCCCTGCGACTGAAATTGAGGTAGATTAGCTGTTGGACTAAGTACTGGACTCTGCGGTTGAGAGTGAGTGGGCTCAGGTGCATGAGCAGAATTACGCTCGAAGAGTAGACGACGAAGTTCTAGCAGCATGGCGCTGTTTAACTCTGCTGGATCTGACACTTCATCAACTTGCTCTGGATCTTCATCTTCTAGATCTAAATCCATTTGAAGTCCAGCGCACTCATCATCATCCACACTCAGCGTGAATTCCACAAAACTTTGCAGCACTGGCGACACTTCCTTATGTCCATCAGCTTCCTTGCCATTCAGCTCGATACTCGGTCTAACTTGATACTTAACATTGCAATCATAACTTATTAGACTGTCATATGGAGAGCGTGCAAAGTTGATCAGCTCATGAATAAACTGATTGGTCTTAGGACCGAGATAGCTGGACAGCATGCAACTGAATTCCACACTCGTCATGTGCACATCCATGAGCAGCTCTATCACTAAATCAAATACATTGAGCACATCCGTTTGACTCTTACATATCAGCACGGAGAGATCACGATTCGCAAAACTCATAATGCGATGTAGTTCATCCGGATGTCGTCTACAAATATGAAGGTAGAGCAAGGAGCAAGCATCATATATGCTTTATCTATATATAAACTTACCTATAGGTCATCGGTGTCCATTGGCGGAAGCTGCATATCTCCCGTTCAGGAAGTGAATACAAATTGTTGGAATAAACATAATAGCGCCAATAAACCATGCGACGTGATCCCATAATGATAATAATACTTTGAATAAAAAAAGCAATGAAAACAAAGAGAAAAAAGGTAAGTCTAAACTAAAAATTGAAACTAATTTCAAATTAATGAAAAAACAAAAAAAAACCTGCAATAATCAAAACCAAAAATGGAAGCTTCAAACTTCAAGTGTTTCAATTCCTTATCGTTTCTAGCACCCATAACATAAACATACACATACATGTATTTAGGCACGAGTATTCATGTGTGTATGTGTGTGTGTATGTACATGCATATAGAGTTTACATTTTGTTCTAAAAATGATTGACTCGGCATAAATACTGAAAAACATGCAAACTTACTGTTACTCAATTAAGAGTTGACTATTCCTTGCAATCCTGTGGCAGCCTTGCGAGCTGCCTGAACGTATCCGATAAGCCACATCTCTAAATCTCCGTATTAGCTGCATCCACGTTGCCGGCGAGAGGTACATCACAAACTTTATTTGACAGCGATAGCACAATTGTGTATCGATACTTTTTATATTAATATAAGTACAGTCTGCAGTTGAAATTAAAATTCCGGCAATAACTTCACGTGGCTTTTACCGGAATCTACGTATAAATAATACAAGATAAATATACAAAGAAAAAATCGTCGCGAGTGTGTTCATTGTTAAAAAAAAAAGTGAAGTTATTAAGAAATTGGATATTTCAAGTAAAGTTAAAGTTATCTTGACGTTTATAAATTTATTGCATTTATGGAAAACTAAATTATTAAATGGCTATAACGTTTATGCCAAAAAAAAAAAAAAAATTTTAAACTTTGGATATGCTTCGCAGGCTGCAAAACGCATATGAAATTTGTTTGAACGGTTTTACAATCTCATCTTACACACTAATACTTAAGTAGTTGCGGTGTATATATATATATATATACATACATTTGCATACATATAAATCTATGTATGCATGCATATATATATATACATATGTTATGTATATACGGGGGTAAGTATAATTAAGTTATATTAAATAATATTAGTATTAACATTTACATAATAATTCATATTTGGGTTAATTGCATATGCGACCGTAAGAGGTGTTTATTGTATATGATGTGGGTTAACTTCAGATATTTGGAGATTAGGGTTGTTAGGTGGTTAGGTTGTTGGTTTCCTGGGGGTTATGGGCTTATAGGGAATTAATAAGTTTACTAAATAATGTCAATGCTATACCGAGTGATGTGTATATACTAATTACAATTATAAATATATATATTTTTTTTTTTTGCATATATATAACTTAAAAAAACTTTTAACAGAATATCAACGTTAAACACACTTGATTTAAACTTCGGTGTTCATATTGTGGTTGTTGGTGTTCTTGCCGTTGAAGTTGTTCAACTTAAATTTAGCAATTTGCGTGGTAAACATTAAAATGTGTTATTTGGCCGTCTCTGATTGGCGGCAGTGAGGCGGAGCCAAGAATAAAACTTCGTCGAACGAATATTAAAATAAAATAGTTTGTATAAAATAACCACAGTCCGTGCATAAAGAAGCCACAAGGCATCTTAGTAGACATCAAAGTCGTCGGGGTCAGTTACAGTATCATACGTTTTAGCTGCAGCAGTAGCGTCATCAATGCCTCTTACACCAGAGGTTTACAAGATCATCGTCATCATAGTCATTATCATCATCATCGTCATCATCATTGTCTTCTTCATTGTTGTCTTCTTCATTATCGTCATCTTCATGCTCTTCCTCAGTTTCATCCTCGTCTTCATTATCGTCAACATTCTCTTGCTCATCTTGATCTATTTGTAGCTCATCCGGTTGACTTTCGGTTTCATTATCCTCGCTAGCATCCAAAGATGCAGATTCGGCTTCAGCTTGCACATTGCTATTGGCTCCAACGGAATCATAAATAGCCATCTCTGACTGTGGTACTGCCTGATAATGGTGAACTTCATTGCTGGCATCCGAATAATTACCCAAATGGCCATTAATATCCACATCACTAGGCGAGTTTGTGTTGGATAATACATTGCGCAGAAAGCTAATCGCATCCTCGCAGTGATTGAGTGAAGCTTCATCATACAGCACACGGCCACTGACCTCCGGGTTATAGGTGGAAGGCTCAATTGAGGATGTTTCCGTATTATGCACCATAGGCAACGTCTGCGCAGGCGGCACATTGGCATTTGTGTTAAACGGACTCATTGCTGAGCGACTTGACATGGTGGTGCATACACTGGGCACGGTGCTGTTGCTGTGGCTAGACATATTGCTGTTGCTAGTAAAGCTACTTCTCCGTTTCACCACAACATTAGCACTGATATCTTCTAGAACATGATGCTGCTCATCTTCATCTTGTGACTGTGTGTGCGACTGATGCTCCATGGTATCCTCAGTTGCTTCCATATCTAGTTCTTGCTTAGCTACTTTTTGTTCCTTATGCTCATCGTTATGGGAATTAGTCTCCGCTTTAAGCGTGGCTCTTAACGTGCTCAGCATCAAATTTTCTGTGCTATCATCATCGCTGCTGCTGTTGCAGCTGCTGCTCTTATCGTTGTTGTTTTTACTGTTTTCACCTAAAAGATAAAACAAAGGATTAGTTGGATATTCTATTTTACTTATTTATTAACGATCATTAAATGGGAATTATCGCACCTCGAGCATCACTGCTGTCTCCGCCAGCGCCCTCGTCACTACTACCATCAAGGCTATTGCTGTTACTTCGAATGCTGCTCCTCCTGCGTTTCTTTTGTGGTTCATCCTCGGACTCGGATACTTGCTTCTTTTGGCGTTTCCTTTTTATCTTTTTGGGCGGTTTTGTATTGCTTTTACGCTTTCGCGTCCTGGGCTTGCGCGTCTTTTTCTTTGTTTTTACATATGAATCATGACTATTGGTAGATTCGCTGTTTGTGTTCCAATTGGTGCCCTCATCATTGCTGCTACTACTGCTGCTGCTGCTGCTACTACGGCCAATTGGTAGGTAACGTTGAGGTACGTGTCTAACGTTACGCTTAAGTCGCCTATTCCGTAGTCGCATCAAGTCGTGTCGTTTCGCCTCCGCCAATACCATCTTCCAGTTCTTACCAGAGTTTGAGCAGACACCAGTGCTAGTGCTGGGGCCCATAAAGAGTTCATTGTTAACATCAGCGGCTTCGTCGGCAGCTTCTTCTTCGTGCACTGGGCTAGTTTCGCCATGAGGCGTGGGATATTCTGGCGGCTTCTGTTCATCCACAAAGACCACGGATGAGTCACTGTTTGAATCCAGGCTAACCTGTACCGGTGTACGTAAATGTGGTGGCTTTAGTGCCGCCACAAAAACGCAGTCATCATCGTCTTCTGCGTTGCTATTGCTGCAGTCGCTGCTTGGCAACTCAATGTGAGCGGTGATGGGTAGGGTGGCGCCGGCTTGACGTCTTCCAGTCTGATTGTTAACGTCATTAATAGCCGCAACTTCGGCATTAGCAGCTGCATCGCCGTCATCAATCTCAATAACCTCATTGGCTGGTCGTCGCATGCTAAGATTAATAGCTACAGTTTGAGAGCCCACGTTCGAGGTGGTGGTGCGTCGTATGGAGATGCCTGGTATTTCACTGCCATCGGTGGCCATGGTCACGCTGAAGGAATGTGTTGCACTGGGGTTTGTTACAATAACGCTGGTGGAGGGACGTGGTAGGCGACTCCATTCACCACTAGATGAACCGGCAGGGACATTTATCTCACCAGCATTGTTATCAACGTTGGCCGTTGCATTAGCATCTAGATCAAGTGGAGCGCCACCTTCATTAGTAGACACTAAATCAAGCAAATCCACTTCTACCTCTTCAGCCACTCGAGCTGAGTACTGAACCACACGATCGTAGCCAATCATATCATATGGTGAGCGGGCAAAGTTAAATAGCTCATGTATAAAATGATTGGTACGGTCGCCCAGAAACGGTTGCAAGCGTCGCCGGAATGTGCGGGTTGGTATATTAATCATAGGCAGTATGTCGTACATCATCTGCATTACATCGCTAACATTCTGAGGTGAATTCCGCAATAGGCAGACAATATCTCTGTTAACCCACGGCATCAAACGATGCATTTGTGCTGGATTATCCCTGCAAGCAAATTGAAGTTGTATATTGCTAATGTATGCGGATTAACGTGAGTAAGATGTTGGGTGTTTACCTGTAGAATCGGGCACTCCACTCTCGAAAGTTACCCGTAAGACCGTCGCTTACAGGCATTGCATACAACTTACGGTCGTAGACATAGCGACGCCAGAGCTGACTGAGCGACGCAGCGGTATTGAAGGGATCATCTTCGTTTCGATAGTAGTTCAATAGCTCCATCCGGTGCGGTTCATAACGGCTTGAGTGTAATTGCAAGATACGCGAAGCCGGTGCATTTGCCGCTCCATCTTGTGAATCATCTGTACCAGTGGCATCGATGTTATTGGTCATAACAGCCCGATTTCGAAGCATATAATGTTGTCGGCTAATGTTAACAATATGAAAGCTAACTGCTGAATTATCCGATGTGCCGGCCTGCACAGGATACCGGTCATAATCTTCCTGAGTACGTACATTGTGTATAATGGTTTTGAAGGGCTGTTTACAGAGAGGACACTCTGGTTTAATCTGTAAGGAAAAACAAATTTGGGATTATGAATGTTATTTATTATATGTATTAATACTTACTTTGCTCCATTCGCACAGACATTTAAAACAAAACTGATGCATACATGAATCTGTAAAGCATTTGCGTCTGCATCGAGATAAGCAAATGGCACAGTTTGGCGGAGGTGAAGAACGTGAAGAAGGTGAATTATGTCCACCAAGAGAGGAGTTGTTTTCCAATTGCTGTTGACGTTCGCCGTTTGTATCTTCGCCGCTTTCGCTGCCGCTTTCCGACAGATTATCAAACCGTACGGACAAAGCTGGTATTGTGGCTGTAGTAACTAAAGGTGGTTCCACAATAACAGAGGATGCCATGTCGTCTCCAAAAGGAGGCGCCTCTTCAATTAAAAGCGGTTCGGTCATAGTTTTAAAAATTTATGCGAAATTTATACAGTAAAAAATAAGTTCTCCTGGAACTGGAATAATATAGATTTCGCCTTCGACTCGGAAACGCTTCGGTTGCTCGGTTTTTGGTAATTCACGTCTTCCCGTCTCACTTGTCTATCTTTCTCTCTCGTTAGTTATCATCTGGTTTTATTCGCAAACGAATTAACATGCGTATTTTTTCCATCGTTTTTTCTATATTTATATAAGCATATGTAATGTAATTCTATACAGCATTATGCTGGCACATCTTTTAAATTTCATATACGTGCCGCTGTTTTCTTTTATTTCACAGTAAAACCATATTATTATCACTTAAAACTCAACACAAACTTGGTGTATTCACTTTATAATATATCCGTACTGTTAGCACTGTCACACGGTTAATATCGATAACATAGTAGCGTAGTGCCAAAATGAGTAAATTATTCAGTGCGCTTAAATAAAGTAATTTTGCATACTACTTTGTGCTATTTAATTTTAAAGAGATAATTTTATGTAAAAAATATTTTTCATTTTTATTTTAAATAAAGAATTTTGCATAAACGACAATGCATGGTTCATCATACTAGCCTTAAGCAAAAACGCAAAATGAGTCACGTAACGCAAAGTGAACTACGTAACGCAATAACAGCAACGCTATTTTTAGTTGATTAGCAGAGGCGCTGTACATCCATACGTGAAATGCACTAAAAAATACAAAACGCGTAAAAAATTGTTTGCATTTGGTGGCGTCGATTTCAATTTTTCGTGTTTTAAGTGCATTTTTTGGTTGTAAAAACAATATATATTTATAATTTACCCAGTGCTATAATAACACAATGGATAGACGCAAAAAGCGCACGTCATCAGAACAATATCAAATGTACATTGAATTAATGGAGAGCGACCCAATTTTTGCCAGTGGACGCGTGCCGCGCGATTATGATCTAAATTATTTGACCAAAAAATGGAAAGAACTATCCGACAGGCTTAACAAATGCGGCTCGGGACCTACACTTACAGCAGAAGAATGGCGCAAGGTAAGTTTTTGTTGCCACATGAGCAAATAGTGTGGGTGGCATTTTTGGTTGCCATGTTGGGCTGGAGGGGGAGGTTATGAGTATCTTGGCGGCAAATGACGCGGGAATTTATTACAGCGATTGAACGATTGGAAAAACACAACACGCTGCAAGTACAGACGCAGCCTGATGTCCAGTGAAAAGGACATTTCCATGTCCTCATTAGAGACCCGTGCGCTTAATTTATTTGGAAAAGTTCCGGGCACTGGCGAGACACTAATGAGCTTGAAATCTGAGAAGGATGAACCTGAGGATGACATGGAGGATCTGGGACAGCGAACATCAGCATCATTTCAAAAAGAGCTGCAAGCGGCCGTGGAAGAAGCAATCAATGATGAGGTCGATGACGACGAAATGGTTGAGGAGCACGTCGATCAGGAGGATCTAACCGATGAAAATTTGCATGACGCTGGTGGTATTGATGGCAACAATGGCGGTACAACAGCAGTGAATACAAGTGGTGGCGGCTATCGTACCATTGTTGTTGATAATTCAACATACATGGAGGACGATCAGGATCAAGCAGAACCCCAAGATCCCGTTAAATTTATGTGCGCCCCCAGCATACACACTGTTGGCTCAAGTGGAGGTACCAAATTAATCAACGGTGAGCTACCCGTTAAACGATTACGACGAGATCAAGTGATCTATGAAGGTAAGTCTCTAAGTTTACCAGTTAAATGTTGATACTACAGCTACTCTTTAATTTTCTTATAGTCAAAAACACGCCGAGGTCGTATACAACAATTCAAACAGGTGGATCGATACCAACGCTGCACAATACAAAGATGCATCACGAAGGACACGGCACATCGCTGAGCGCTGCATTGAGTGGATTGGATGCCCAGGATATAGCACATCAGTTAAAACGATTGGCGGATATCAACTACGAGACATTGCAATTTGAGATCGCGCGCTTTAAATTTAATAATCCTGGTTTCCATTATGATCCGCCGCCATTATAGTTATCATCTCAGGCCGTAACACAAAGGCGCAGCCGCTTATTTTTACAACAACAACTACAGCAGCAGCAGCAGCATCAGCAACATCAACAACAGCCGCGAGAGCAGCGTAGCATGCATCAAATCCATATGCAGCGGCTGCAGCGTGATCGCCAAGATTTTAAGAAGCAGCAATAATTCTAGTTTTTTCTTGACACTCTCGTCGTCAGCTCGAATTGTACATATTCGAGAGCTGAATAAAGAATTCAATGTAGCACTTCTCTATATGTATAAAAATATATATATATATATATATGTATATGTATATGTATATGTATATGTATAGATAAGACGGTCATTATTGGACGCCAGCTATCATAACCTAAAGTAGCCAGTTTAAAGTTTAGTTTAAAATTTACGTAGTTCGTATTAATGCAAATCATTTCTATATATACAGTTTCAATTACCAATTACATATTTTAACATATATATATATATACATTTATACACACCCCCAACCAAAACACAAACACACACACACACACAGAGACCCACTCAAACAGTCAGAAACAGACGTAAATATATTTGTACTCTAATGCTAATAGGGTATTTTTGCCAATATATATATACATATATATAGATATATATGTATGTATATATGCATGCATGTATACAAAATCGAATCCTTCATGTTTGACCTCTTATCATCTTGAATGTTCGTTTCGTATATATCGCGTAGATACCTTTAATCTAAAGTGTAATCCATGTATAATTGGACACATTATTTTAAATGAATTCAATGTAAATGTAAAGAATAAAGTTTACCAATGATAAATACGCACCTTGGATTCCCCGCTTTAACTTTAACTGCAGCATCCAACTTTATCATCATCATCATCCCCATCATCTTGCCTTGAGTTTGAAGTGCCATTTAGTCGTGCTCCACCTTTCGCTTGTTTTGCCAACGCTGCAATCGATGCCCAAGCACTGTGAATCCATTAATCATTCGCGCAGATACAACACAACACAACACTATACACCACACACTGTACACCACTCCACACTCCACTTTTGCAGCAACGTTGGGTCACAGTCTGAAGTGCATTTGACCGCGAACTTGTGGGCGCAGTTAATAACTGTCTAACCCTTAGGAGGGGGCGGCAGTACGGAGCAGCAGGTCATCATTGAACTTAGGTACCACATGCGATGCGAAAATTATTTTAACTGTTATCCAATGTGGCTGATGCAACAAGTGTCGATGACGAGTGTTGGATACAAAATGAGCCTGGCACGCCGCCCTCTCCGCCGTCGTCGTCATCGACGCTTAACAAAATGACTTCAATGGCGACTACACCAATAGATC
Source organism: Zygothrica quintamaculata (assembly GCA_037044455.1). NCBI lineage: Eukaryota > Metazoa > Arthropoda > Insecta > Diptera > Drosophilidae > Zygothrica > Zygothrica quintamaculata. Next base: position 93,804 of record JBAMBS010001901.1, read on the forward strand.
ATTTGGACGCCGTGCGCTGCGAATCATAAATTACAATTGCACCTCAGTCAATGTTTTATATTGCCTCTGCCTTTGCCTCTACCTTTGCCTAAGCCTAAGCCTATGCCAGTCACTGTCCAATGAAATAAACGCATGACGATCCGTTAGATGGCCATTTTGCTGAGATTTAGATTCAGAGGCCAAGATTCAGTTTCGACACTAGCTCAGCATCAATGTTAACTGCTAACTGCGCTGCCACGTCGTAAGGCACCTAATCTCTGCAGTTTCTGCCCCACTGTGAGGTAGGTGTGGGTGCCGCATGCGCTTTGATGAAAGGCTTGCAAGCAAAGCTGATTAACGGGCCCAAACAGATACAACACCAAACACACCCACACACACATACACATGTAAGCGTGTGGCACAGCCAGATGTCTTCTTCTCACATGACCATAGTCTGGCATGCCAAGTCCATTAAATAGTTCGTGTTGCACTCGTTTCGGCATGTACCAAGATTGGTACTAAAACTGCGACTTGGTATGAGTCTGGGACTTGGGCCAGCCTGTTGCATGGGATCAGGGCACACACATGACAGCGTGCAAAATTTGACCCTTAGGCGGGTGTTATATGCTCATAACAAAACCCTATAAAAAAAAGTATAAAAGGTTCCACAATAAGTAAAGTATTCAAACTTTGCAATTGATGAGCTACCTAGGGTTCAGTAGGGTATGTTAGTACATATATATATATCAATCTTTATATATATCGTCTATATACGATAGTTGCTAACGATACTTATTCATATGTTAACTGTGAGAAACTTATAAGAAATATTTCGTATAATACTAATACTAAGAATAGTAACTAGTAATAGCCACGCCCACAGTTAATGGTGACTAACCAGAGAAGCACTCTAATGGTTTAATAGTAGAGTATAGCGATATGGTATGGTCAGTTCCATATCGCTGCACAATGGCAATATTATGCGAGTTGTCAGCAAGCTGCGTCGCTGGCGGGCCAATTGGTATCTCGATATGGATACGAGCAGTATATATATATATAGTATCTTGGACTATATATATATACATGAGATGTATGCTTAAATTAATGTTTTATTAAACGCGTTGAGAATTTAGCGATTCATCTTCATTCGTTGCCAATGCCATTGGCTATTGGCTGGTCGACGACAGAGACACGAACCGAGTTGCAGACACGGACATGGACACGGACACGGACTTGGACTTGGACTTGAAGTTGGATTTGGTTTTGGTATTGGACTTGGACAGAGGACAAAGCAATGGAGGCACATATGTGTGCTGAATGCTACTCTAGCATCTAAAAGATCTCCCTTGTTGCTGTTGTTCTTGCTGTTGTTGTTGCTGTTGTTGTTGCTGTTGTTGTTGCTGGTGGTGGTGTGTCAGGTCTCAGTTATAGACCAGGTCCCTTACCAGTTCCCAATGTTCTGGGCCGCAAGAGTGCAAAGCGTTTTTATGCTAGCGATTATTACGCTTGATCCTAAAGCACCAAAGGGTCAATTGATGTTTGTGATGTTGCTGAATGTTGTTGCCGACAACCAACAACCAATAGCCAACAACAACAGCAACATTGTAACGTTGTTGCCCGCAATTTGCTTTGGAATTTTAAGCAGCGCGACCGTCGCATCGCCATTTACCATTTTACTTACAATTTTTATTATTATTTTGTGTTTCTTTTACTTTTTTTTTTGATTTTCTTTTTTTTTTTTTCTTTACTACCAACATCGTCAGCTTCATAGACGAATATCATTTTGCACATTCTGCTTTCGCCATGTATTCTATAAGTATGCAATGTTGCCTTCCACCCGGCTTTTCCCATTTGCCCAAAAATTGCATTTTTCTTTGTAGTTTGCTTGCAGCATTGAAGCGTCAACAACCACCAACACACACACACATACATACTTATGCTTATATAGTTGGTAAATTTGCCTAGGGCATCGTTCAGTTTTACGTTGATATATCATTGCTGATGTTCTTTTCAGCTGGCACAACGCTTATCATTGGCTGGGTTTTAGCCTTGGGCTTAACTTATTTTGCTTTCAAAAAGATTCGCAAGTGGTTCTCAGGCTCGTTTAATATAGAAATTATTTAAAGTTATTTGACCAATTGATGATGTTGCTGGGAAAATGGGAAAGTCGTGTAACATTTTGCTTTTCTTCTTCAGGCTGCGTTAAACATTTCATCCTAAATTCGTCCCTCAACCACAAAACCATTTAATGACCTATATACGACTTCTCCTACTGAGATACCTTTTGCCTTTGGATCTATGTAAATTTTGAATCTTTGTATTGTTGCAATCAAGTCTCCAGTTTATACTTTATCATCTATCATCCATCATCTTTCTTCTTTCATCTTCTTTCATTATATATATATATATATATATATATAGTATATATTGCATAATTCTATAGTTCTTTTAGATTATTTGCTCTGCTTTGCCATTTGATGATATGATATCAGAGCAACTTTTTGTTGCTGGCCTTTGTCTATATAATTATATTAGCATGATCTATGTCATTAAAGGAATTATGTATATGTATGCATACATGTATATGTGTGTTGTACATCGATATTGCAATTAGTGTAGCAATAGCAGCAGCAACAGCAGCAATAAGAACAACTATCGACTGATGCGGCTAACAATATGACCAGCGGGCGTTTATGGCCATGACAGCGGAGGCAAACGACAGGCCATTATTGACGCCACTCGACGCCACTGGACATACTGGACACTGAATACTGAACATTGGACATACTGGACACATTGGACACTGGCTCACTGGCTCACTGGCTCACTGGTTGTTGGCTGCTTTTGCTGTGGCTATTGCTGTATTGGCAGTTGCCATCATCAGTGGCCATTGTTGCCGACATTGATGTTGTTGTTGCATGCAAATTGTTGCTGTTGCTGTTGCTGTTGCTGTTGTGCTAAACATGCAAAAATCGACTAACAGACGACTAAAACTACAAAATGTTGAACGCTTCAAATAGTTCAGGCTATTTACTACTTCTCTCTTCTGTCTTCTATTTCCTCCATTTCCATTATCCAACCCCCCCCCCCCCTCCGAACCATTCGCTATCCTTTATAGCAATGCAATCCTTTCAATCCTTCCACTCTAACCCCACCCAGCCTTCTGGCAGTCAGTCATAAACACGCACTAATTGCAGCCATGATTTGTTACACACTGCATTAATGGCGCTCGCAGGACAGCAACAGCAACAACAACAGCAACATCAACGGCAACGGCAACAGCAACGGCAACGGCAATAGCAACAACAGCCATTCAAACAGAAACTAAAATCGAAGCCTAATTGCCTATAAATGGCAGTTTTGTAGCAGCAACAATGGCAGCAACAACAACAACATAAAGGACAGCATGCAGCAAAGTGGACAAAATGTGGCGACATCAAACGTAAAGCTTTCAGTGTAGCGCCAACATCAAGAACAGTAATAGTAACTGCAGCAGTAAAAGCAACAACAGCAGCAACTGCAGCAACATGTTGGCGACAGCGACAACAACATCTGTGTTGCGGTTTGGTTGAAGCGTCTACAACAAGTTGGTAAGCGTTAAGCCTTTTGATTTATAAACAAAATTTAGCAACAATGCATTAAATGTTGTTGATATTCTTGTTGCTGTTGCTGCTATTACTATTGTTGTTGTTGTTGTTGATGCTATTGCTATTGCTGCTGCTGCTGCTGCTGCTGCTGGCTATGCAATTAGGCGCGAGATGAATGTCTGGCAGGTACAGTGGGGTGGTCCAGTATGTCGCCAGCATGTCCGACATATAATGGATCGATCGTTTCATCGATATACAAATCGTTTTGCTTGATCTCTCACTTGCAGCAACAACAGCAGCAACATATTGCTCGCGTGGTCAGCACCAATTACTTAGAGCATATCAATTATAGGACTGCAGTTCAATGCATTGTAAAATAAAAACGCTTCAAATGATCAACCTGGCCAAGTGATACGCGCAGTTTGATGATTCCCAAGCCAAAAGGAGTTGCTGTTGTTGCCATTGTTGTAGCTGTTGCAGTTCTTCAAGTTGCTATTGCCATTTCCATTGCTGATATTGTTGTTGCTGCTGCTGCTGTAATTGAACTGCGCGTATTGCAAATTATTATTTTGTGCATTTGCAATCGCATTGCAACTGCCTACTGGAAATGTGCAAGTCTTGCCCCCAGTGCGTGCAGGGCCATTTCGATGCAACTATCCACCCCTCTCTACCCACCAGCTCCCTCTTTCACTCCTGCTTGCAGTAGCTTGCACAGTCCGCTGATCAGCTCGCCCTGCGTGTCTGTTCATATGTTTTCATTACTTTTGCCCATTATGCGTGTACGTGACGCACAATTTGAAATTGGCAGCTTATAAGCCGGATACCCGGCGACCAATGTGCACAATTGCAGCAACTTTAATGTTGTTGCTGTTGCTGTTGCTGTTGCTGTTGCAGTTGCTGTCGCTGTTGCTGTTGCTGTTGCTATTGCTATTGCTGCTGGCATCGCGTTCGTCGTTGTATACACTACTTCATCTCCACCTTCGCAATGAACTGCTTCTTGTGCCTTTGGACCCTGTGGCTTGCGGTAAAAAAAACAGAAACAAAACGGCAGAAGCAAAGGGTACGACAAGCAATCGGCCAATCGACCATACACAGAACCCAGACCCTATCAGTCCCGAAGCGTTCGACCAGACCATAGCAGAGCAGAGGAGCCAGACCACAGTCCAATCCAACCAAATTGTGACCATCGAGCGTCGAACGCGTTGTCTGTTTGTGGCTTTTGTTTGTTGTTAAAGTTTACAATTTTAATGCACTGCCACTTGACTGTTGACAGTGCAACACGCCAAGTGTCTGTGTAAGTATGTGTGTGTGTAAATTTATACATATGAGTGTTTGTATATCTATGTATGTGTGTATGTTTGTGCTATTGATTTTATGCGCATGGCCGTTGCAGTTGTCGTCAACGCACGAGTTGCTCCTTTTAACTCATTTCGCACATGCCCTAAATGAAACTTCAACAGTTAAATCATTCGATAAAACAGTGGGGAAATACTCATAAAATGCTGATTCAGACAACAATATAATATACTATATATATATATATATATATATAGATTTGTGAAGAATCCATTAAGAAACTGTATATCATACGTTATACATTGCATCAAGGTTAATGCAATGTCTGAAGCACTTGCAATATGAGAGCAGAATTTATGATATGAAATTTTCGCTTTTAGAATTCATTTTTATGACTTGAGTTAGGACTGAATTTGATAGACTTTCCATGCCACTGGGCTTACTCTATATATGGTTTTGAGATCTATAGAGAATGCATAAATTATGCCGAGAAAAATACAAAAAATCAAAAAAAAAAGAAAGAAATCCAATTTATGTTTAAGCCCAGTCCTTAATTTAGCATGGGACTCAATGGCCTGGTTTTATATACACTTCCTTTTGCCCCTTGGTTATCAAGTCTTTTCGAGTAATGGGACAGTTCGTAGCGAATTCCTGTGCCAGCGGCCCAAATCTCATTGTCAGGCCCTGTTGTTGTATCTAGTTGCAGTTGCAGTTGCAGTTGTTGTTGTTGCTGCTGTTGTCTGTTGTTGTAACTAAAACTGAATATGATTGAAGTACTCGTTGTTGAACTCGTAACGAGCTGGCATCTATCATGGCCATATCAAACTGGCATCAAACAATTTCAAATGGATCGAATGAAAAATCAACTGGCGTTGAAAATGGCCAGGCCAATTGTAAAACAGGCAACAACTGCAGTAGTTACAACAGCAGCACCAGCATCAGCAGCAGCCTCTCTACTTTTGTTGACTATTTTGTATGCATGAAGCGAACGTGATCGGTTGCCTAACAGCAATTTTAGCTGCTAGATATCGCTCTAGAACAAAGTGGCCAACGCGGAGCGACAATGTTGCAGCAACGCACAGAAGCACCAGCAATAGTTACAACAACAAACAAATCAACAACAAGCAGCAATAGAACTAGCAGCAACTGCAACAACAGCAGCTGCAGCAGTTACAGTGAATGAGAATCATCGGCGCATTTCACCATTGGCCAAAGTCAATGATTGAAATTCTAAGTTGCAACTTGATGTTGCTTGCTGTTGACCTTTTCGCATGAGAATCGCATGCTGATGATGGATACACTGCCGGACTGAAGCTGGTTATAGACTTGGGTACACTCTGTCAGCCAGGCAGTTGCTCAACTGCTGCTGCTGCTGCTGCTGCTGTTGCTGTCGCTGTCTCTGCTGCTGAGCTCAGCTGTCAGTGTGCACAGCTCGTCATGGGCAATTTAAGTGGAAGTGGAAGAAAGGTTTGGGGTTACAACACATTCACACACACACACATACACACTCACATACACATTATATATATTATATATACATTCACATCGACAGACACATCGACATTCACATCAACATCGATGGCAGAATGCCAAAGTCAAAGTCAAAGCCAAAGCAAATACGCGACGGATAATTGCGCTCAGAGCCCAAAAACACCCATAGAACAAACCATAGGCATAGCAACAAACAACAAACAACACACAGCAAACAACTTACAACAGCAACAACAATAACAACAACAACAACAACTGGCAACTATCAACCTGGAAGAGCAACTTGGTTCAACGTAGTCGTCGCACCGCGGAATTTCACAGCCGCATGGAAATTTGTTCAATGCCTTGTCGCTTTCTTGTTGTAATCCTCTGTCCCCCCTCTCTATGGTCTTGGTGTTTCTCTCCTTGCCAACAGTTTGTTTTGTTTGATTTGGATTTGATTTGATTTCACCAGCAGCATCAGCATCAGCTTTAGCTTTAGCTCTCGCTTTAGCTCCTGATCTCAACTTATTCAAATGCTTCAGACAGTTTTTTGACCTCTCCGCGTGCCGTGTGACGCAGTCGCCGTTGCTGTCGTAACTGCACATGCGCACCCATACACCCGCATGCCCTCACCTACCCAGTCAGACAGTCAGCTAGTCAGCTAGTCACCCAGCCAGCGAGCTATCCCCATCCTCAAGCAGTTGGCAATCTTGCAGCTTAGTAACTGGCAAAAAGGTTGCCAACAGTCTTCGTCTTTGTCTTCCTTCTTGTCGTCGTCGTAGTCGTTGCGGGAAATGCGATTGACGGTAATTGGTTGACGTTTGTCTTATTTAAATTTGTTTTCTTTGGGATTTTCTACGCCGCTATTGCTACACCCGCCAGCCAGTTCTTGCACGCTCCCATGCTTCCTGTCTCTTCCTCTTGCCACCTAATACCCTTTCCACTTGATATGCGAATATTTTCTATGCACTTTCATATAAAATAGAAGCTTATAATTTCATCCCAATTAATGTCAATTGATATATATATAAACTATCTTTTTTACTCTTCCCCTTTTATGGGTTTATGGTATAGAGAAAGAGCATTAAATATTCGTTGTTTTATGTCTATTTGGTTTGTTTGATTTGCTTCCTTTGGTCCTCTGCAGAGGCAATGCGGATGAGACGGCGTGCAACTTTAATTGAAATGAAATGAGTTTCGTCGATTTGTGTTCTAGGAATTTGTTTTTGATTGTTTTCTTGTAAATTTGAATGATTATCGAGGCAGTTGCAGCAACTTGTTGCAACAGTTGCGCAATTGGCAACCAGAACAACAACAACAACACAAACAACAACAACAGCAGCAGCAAACAGATAGAACAGAAAGCAAAAATAAACCAAACAAGAAAAGAAGTCGACGACCCGCGTAATTGCACATCTCTCTCCCTATCTCTCTCTCTCGCTTACACTCTCTTTGCTGCTTTGAGTGGAGATCCTCAGTAGACCTCAAAGACCCTAGCAAATGGAACTGAGAATCACTGGAGGAAGTGCCACAACACTGAGCTTCAGGTAATTGAACTGTGCGCACTTTTAATTGTGTATTTGCGTTTGTGTTGCATGTGACGCGGAAGTTGCATAGAACTGGGCCAGGATTTACAGTGCAGAGCACGAGGAGAGGAAGCAAAATGAAACCAATGAAGGCAAACCAATTTGTTACCGCTACTCGTACATTGTACATTGTACATTGTACATCGTACATCGCATATCGCGTATCGCGATAGAGTTGCAGTTAAAGTTGCACGCTAAAGCAACCACTTCCTCAACTCGATCATTGGAGAGCAAAGCGTTTAAATAAACATATTGAAGAGACGACCGAACCGCTACGAACAAGCAGTGTATAGAGCAAGAGAGAAGTATACAAGTTCAAGATTGAAACCGAAACTGATGCGTAGTTTAGGGCGATTTACACAGTTTAAACAGACGGCGATACAAATCGCCGGCACATGAGCCATGCCATGCCATGCCATGCCATGCCTTGCCTTGCCTTGCCATGGCAAGCGGATGAGGCAGCTGTTGTACAGCGAGTCTATCCATGTCTTCCTGTGTGCCATAACTGTAGCAAATGGCTAAGGAACATGCAGCATACCCAATGCATTGAGTTCTACTACAGTTCTCTTGGAGTATATGAAGTAGAAGGAGACGAAGAGGATTTCTTCTTCTTATTTTGTTTTTGGCGTAGGCGTCTGCTGTCGGCTTTGGCTCTGCGGCTGCCAAGCCGCAAAGCAAAATGTTATAAATTGCACATTTGATGAGCAGAGAAGCGTTTATGGTGTTCTTGGTACCAAATTCAAATCCCTGAATTGCTGTGCCAGCTGTATGCGTTTAGCTGAGATTCTATGATGCTCTGATGCTATAATATTGTGATGCTGTTGCACTGATGCTAAAGTCTGCAGTTAGACTTAAAGTTAGAGAGCGAAAGAGTCTGCCTTTTAGCGCTTGCATGTCGGCTGATTAATTGTGCCAGCGTCATAAACGTGATGATATCGCAATGTAAGCGCATTTTTCATGTTATTCAATTCGTTGCCGGCAGCTTTGGTTGAAGCTCCAGTTGCAGATTCAACTACAGCAACAACTAACACTATAAATACAACAACAATTTCAACTTCAAGCAATAAATAAATAAAATACAAAAACAAAAACAAAACCAAAACAAAAGGCAACTGGCAATCTATTTGCATAGGATTTTTGCTTTACGCTTGCGCGCCATAACAAAAGACTTAGGCAACAAACTTGATCGCCTCACACCGTTTTTGGAGCGCTCGCGAGCAAATTAAATCTTTCGATATTGCCGACTAATTACAAGCATTAACGCAATTGAGACTCCCCAATCTTTCCTAGTGGTATTTTCTGTTCCGCATTGAAGCACTATTACCTATACCTCTATACATACAACTCATACTGGTCGTCATCGTCGCCGTCAACGTATGGAAATGTATTGCAATTGAGATTTAATTCTTTGCCCAAATGGGCGCAATCAAAATCGTGTTATAGCCAGGTGTCGGTTATTGGCTGTCGAATGTCGAACACAGCTAGTCGGGCAGGTGTTTCGGCTCATTGTTTCTCCTTTTAGCCACAGCAGGAAGCAACTGGCATCTGGCCTATGTCTATAAATTATTAAAAGCTTTGCTTTATTGAAATTTTTTTTTCTACTTTTTGTGTCTTATTTTTTTTATATATATATTTTTCTTTTTAGCAAAATTGCGTTAGAAAAACTTTAAGTGCAACTGCGCAGTTTTCACCTGGCTGAATGCTGATCCCAATTTGGTAAAACCCACTTGGTCTATTGCGCCTTAAACAGATTTTTCTGTTATTTTTTCTATTGCTGTTATTCCTGATCCTATTGCTGTTGCTGTTGCTGTTGCTGAAGCTATTGTTGTTGCTGTTTCTACTGCTGTTGCTTTTGCTGTTGTTTGCTTATTGTTAGCCCCCGCATAGCTTTTTAAGGAGTCATAAAGGGTCGTTGAAGTTAAATGTTTCATGAGGAAAAACTAACAAGCAAATACTATAAAATACATATAAAACTATGCAAGTCGAGCTTGCCCGACTGCAACATATTCTTAACTTAGGTAAAAGGTAAAATGTTATATGCAAAGATAAATAATAATAAAATAAACAAACACATAAACATACATACATATACACACACATTCACATACACACAATTTTCAATCTATATATGATATTTAAGTAAATTTATTAAATTATTTATAATCTTTATCTTTCACTTTAAATATTCTTATAATTATTTGAAAGATTTGCTTCACCTGCTGCTTGTTGCATTATCAACAAGTGAATATACCTCTTTTGCCCTTTACTTTGTTTGAGACTTAACTTCTATATATATTTATACCTTTTCTTAATCTTTTACTTATATCTAACTCTGCTTTTTATAACTTTTGTTTACTTAGGTTGCAGCAACTTCTTACTGCTTATAACTTCAGTAGAGAACTCTCTACTATATGCTTAAGCTGCTTAATAAAACTGGCACTTAGATCATCTATGATCATCAGTAGATTCTCTTAGAAACTGGATTCTTAATTAACCAATAGATTTACTATAAAATTTAAATTGATTTATTAGTCTATGATATTCTATAGAATTGCAGCATTAACAATTAATTTTGGTTGAAAGGCAATTAAAAATTTTATATCAACTGGCAATGCAACTTAATAAAAGGGTTTTATACTTAGCTAAAACCCGCTGATGATGTATGGTAAAACATTAGTTAAGTTTTATGCTATAAAAAACAATACTATAAAATGTTTATAGCACAATTTAGCTGAGATTCTAATAAGTTTCCACTTCCACTTAGACTTATATAGAATCTGTTAGAAATAATAAATTATATATACTAAAATACCTTTATACTCTATACACATATATATATATATATATTACTTGAATAATCTGTGTAGTTATATATATTATTCAAATATTATTTATATAAATTAGATTTGCGCAGTTTGCACTTTCTGTCGTTGCTCACATTTGTTATAGCGCGAACAGCATTTTAAACGTATTTTAATTAGGCAAATTTATTGTTGTTGTTGCTGTTGTTGTTGTTGTTGATGATTATGACGCAAATGTTGTAATAGAAATTATTCCCGTTTTCAATTGCTTTCATATATAATTACTTTATTTATATGGATTGGGCGCCCACACATAGTCTATAACCGCCTATAAATCTAGAGCTGAGATCAAGCTCAGATGAATAAAGAATACAAAATTTATTTTATTTTTTTTTTTTCTTTAATTTGCATATACACAATTTTATTTTAATTTTATTTTTTTTTTTTATATATATCTGAGACATTTATTAGACACAAATGGAATGTAGTTGTAGTAAGTATATATATATATTTATATATATACTCTTTATATATATATAATCGTATGCTATATAAGCGATTTAATTGTAATAACTAAAATGTACACACTAAACGACTAAGACAATGCATTGCGAGAGGCAGAGTGAGCTGCAGCAAGAGCAGTTAGCAAGAGAGTAAGACAGGGAGTATGTGGAGAGAGAGAGAAAGAGGGAGACGGGAGAGTGGTAGAGTTGTAGAGTGAAAGTAAGAGTGGGAAGTTAAGTAGTACACATACTACTCTATATATCTCTGTACCGAGTTCAATCTACTTAACTCTCTGTATCTCTCTTTCTTTCTCTCATTTAGAGTACCTGTCTCTGTCTCTTTCTTGCATCTCACTCATGTCAGCTTAGCTCTGAGCAACTAAAAGACTAACCAGAGAGAAAAGTTAATTATAATTACTTGAAAATTGCATACGAAATGAATAATAATAATAATAATAATTATTATAACAGTTAAGCAGAAATACACTTAAAGAAATTTACTACAACAACATTTAAAAATTATGAGGAGAAATTAATTAAATTCATTTCAACTATTTATTTATTTTTTTTCTTTTGATATAACATTTAAATATTTATAGTTTAATTGTTGTTGTTGTGTTTGTTGCATAACTTTTTTATTTGTTGTAATTAAATATTTGTAGTTTTTGTTTTTTTTTCTCTAAGTAAATTAATTTCTTTTCTTTTACTGTTATTATTTTTAATTAAATTGCTTAATAATTATATATATATATATATACTCTATAATTGTTTATATGTATTTCTGTGTGTCTGTATGTGTGTTACGTGTAATTGTGTATATGTAAGTGTAATTTGATATTGCTGCATTCGTTTATTCTTCTGTTTTTTCTTCTTCTTGCTCTTCAATTTTATCATTCGCTTAATTCTTTTTTTATTTTAATTTCTTTTTTTTTTTAAATGTGACTGAAAAACTGAAAGCGACTGCAAAATGAAAAATAGCTTCTTAATTTTTTTATTTAATTTTTAATTTTTTTTTTTTTGTTGAGTTTTGATTTTGCTTTTGATTTTTCTTGCTTGTCGCTTTCATTCGCTTCATTTTAAATATTAACTAAATTTGTGTCGCATAATATTAAATTAAACATTAAATTAAAATCACAATTTTATAGACTTGATGTGTGTGTATAGTGTATGTGTATGTGTATGTGTATGTGTGTGTAGCAGTTTTATTGTGTGATTGTTTTGCATATTTGTTTACATTCCCTTCCTCTGATTCTCTCTGTTTCTCTGTCGTTTTTAAACTAATAACCATCCAGAGGAAATATTCTTGAAAAATATTTCATTGGAATCTTTTATAGCATAGTTCAGGGCGCAGGGGAAGGCACAATCGAATGTTAATTAAAATTTGCTCAGCTGCAAGCTAAACGGTGAAAGCTGCAAGAGAGACAGTGCAAAGGCAGAGACAAAGAGAGTGCGAGGAAGACAATACTAAAGCAGCATTTAGGTAAATACTTGAAGAGTGAAAAAGAGTTGCGGGAGGAAAGTGGAAGAGGAAAATCAACTAAGTCAGAGATAAGGAGAGGGAATTAGTTAGATTTTTTTTAAGCTGCACGAATTTAATAAGCAAAACAATCACAAGGCGGCACGATTTGCATTGCCACGCCTCCGCCTGCTCTTCCTGCAGTTACTTAACCCCCGCGATTTACCCCAGAATTTGACGGCTCACCTGCAGGAACACACACAGTGCAGAATGTTGTTGATGTTTTTCGTGTTGTTGGTGTTGTTGTTGGTGTTGTTTGATTTTTGTTTTTTTTTTGTTGTTGTTAAAGTTGTTGTTTTTGTTTTTGATTTGTTGTTGTTTTTTGTTGTTTGTTTTTTGTTGGTGTTCTCTGTGGGGTTGTCGTTGATGGCAGCAAAACGATTTGGCAACGAATCGACTCCAAAATAACCATAATAATAATAATAATAATAAAAATAAAAGCAGAAACCCATAAAACATCCTAGAGATAAAGCGTCGCCTGTTGACGTTGATCAAAGTGATGGATGTAGAGTTTCTTCTTGGACTTCTCCTTGGATGGCCTCAGATCCCATACCAGATTGGAGAGACTACGCGGACGCGATAGACGTCGCGTCTTCTTCTCCGGTAACTTTTGTGAATCACCCGATGTGCGTCCACCACTCCGTGACGAGTCCAATGTGCCCTCGCGCGGATTATGATGATTGTTGCTGCTGGAGCTGCGGCTATGACTGTGACTCTGACTCTGACTGTGACTGTGATTGTGCGGCAAATAGCCATGTGTATTGAGTATGCTGCTGCTGCACTTGAGCACCACATCTGGAGGTGTCTGTGGCATAGTTGTTCCACCTGCTGTTGCTGTTCCAGCTGCAATTGTTGCCGCTGCCTTGCCATGGACTGAGATCGTCGGCGGCGTCATTGATGCAGTATTGCTATCAGGCGTAAGCTGCAGGCTGCTGAGACTCTTGTATCTGTGTATGAAATGATGCAGAGATTTGATTGAAATGAATGATATATACAGCTATACACTTTCCCTTTTCAATTTCTGATTGGAATCCAATTGAAAAATTTCCCTTACCTGATATGAAACAGCGGCGATTGCGGCTCCAGTGATTCCTGATTCTTGACTGGCAAATGGTTGTTGGGCGTCAGCACCTTGCCGTGGTGTGGATGGGGGTGTGGGTGTGGGTGATGTGCATGGGCGTGCGAATGGGCGTGGTGTGCAGATGCAGCCGTAGCAGCATTAACTCCAACTGCAGAAGTATTTGTATTGTTGTTGTTGTTGTTATTGTTGTTATTGCTGTTATTGCTGTTGCTATTACCATTCGGCGTTGGTGGCAATTGTTGTTGTTGTTGCTGTTGTTGTTGGTGCTGCTGCTGCGCATGGCTGTGTATGTGACTGTGACTGTGACTATGGCTGTGACTGTGACTGTGACTTGTGCCGCCCGTTGAATTCCCATTGCTGCTGCTGCCAGCACTATGCGAATTTTTAATGTAAAGCTTTGGTAGAGTTGGACGCTGACGCTTCTCGGCCGGCTTCTTGCCAGGAATTGTCTCAATGGGCGGCGGCACCGGCTTAATATCCTCCTGTATATGGCTATGATGATAATGATTGACCAGCAGTGCCGATGAATGATGATGATGTTGCTGCTGTTGATGCTGGTGTGGATATTGATGATGATGATGTTGATGTTGATGTTGATGTTGATGATGGCCACCGTTGCTGCTGCTGTGCTTGTTCGATTCCAAGCTGCTGTAGTTGTTATTGTTGCTGTTGCTATTGGGCTGTTGTGACAATTGTTGCTGTGGTGCAGTTGTTGGGCCACGTATAAGACTACAATAATTGCCATTGCCACTGCTATCGGTATGATGTGACTTAAGCGTCGGCGACTCACAAATGGGTTCGAAACGTGCCAATCCCTTCGAGAGCGGCGTCAGGCCGCGCACATAGTCATAGATGTGATCAATCTCATTGTATTCCTCAGCTATTTCGGTGCTGGTGAGCACCTGCTGCTTGGACCAGGAGTCACAGCTGGCGCTCTTGCGCAGCACATAGCCGCTCTCGGCTAGGCCGCTGGCAACACCCGCTGCCGATGGCAACATGACCAGTGGCAACTTGTTGCTGCCATTGCGACTGCTGAACTTGGAGTCCTTCTTCTCCTTTTCGCTCAGCTTGAGATCGACAATCTGCAGGCGATCGCGTGCATCAGCCAACAATCGTTGTGCCTTCTCCAGGAAACGTGTATACTCTATGAAATGCTCTAGCTGCTCCATGTTCTTGGCACGCTGCAGCTTAATCTTTGCATTCAGCGGCACCGGCACCAGATCCGTATCCTTCTGCAAGGGCAATGCAAAGATGCGATCGATCTCCACGCAGCCCAACAGACGCAGCTCCGGCACAAAGGCCTGCTTAAGGCCCTTCGGTGCACTGCCATGGACAAGTCTGTGGATGGCATGAAAAGGTTGAATGCATATGGAAAAGGTTATAGAGGGAAGCGAAAATGGGTCTGAAGGTAAGGTTTAATAAAGTGGTAACTTACCTAACTATGACTGGCATACGCTTGAGCAAGAGATTCTTGACCGTATGCACTCCACTGATGCTATCCTCGCGTGCAATGGGTGAGAACTTGGCTTTGGTATCGAGTGGTAGATTGATGATCTCATCCTTAATGTTGCGGCACTGCAGGTACTTGCCGTTGTCATTCATGGTGGTGAGCAGCTCGCCGGCATGTATGGTGCGATTGAGTTGATGGCAGCGAAACGTTTCACGCACCAGGACACGTGCATTGCGTCGACGCGCCAGCTCAAGGACGGAATCGATGCAACGCGTCGAGCGTCCATCCTCGCTGAGCAGTTCAAAGTAACCGCTATAGGTCTCCGGTATGAGCACCTTGGCGCCCACATTGGTGGGCTTGCGTCCCTCCTTGATCTTAATGGGTTGTGCAAGGATTTGATATTTCTTGCCGGCGCTCAGAAAGAGCGCCGTACTCTGTAGCGATGGCGCTGATAGTGTGGGCACACCCAAAGCCTGGTGTTGTCCCTTAAGTATTTTGGCCACCGCCGGCAGCGGCTGCTTGGAGAAGTCGCGCAAATAAACGGGCGTTGCATCCCCAAAACGGGAGGCGGCCAATATGATTTGGCCATCGGTGGCGGCCATGTCGCGATTGAAGAATGAGAGCAGCTTGCTACGCGCCAGTTGCACATTAAATGAGAGTAAATTTCATTGGACTGGCTGTGGTGCCAAATGTTCCTGCTCTTCCTCCTTCTGGCCACCAACTGCACCCTCCTCCTGTTCACTCAAATTGTCGCTATCCTCCTCCGCCTCCTCCTTCTGCTCCTGCTGCTGTTGCAGCACAAAACAATCAGCGTTTGCGTTCAATTGATCCTCAAGCTCTAAGGCGCGACGCTTGGCCAGCTCCTGTTGGCGCAATCTCAACAATTGTGCACCACGACTACAACACGCGTTGGCTAATTGCTCCTCAAAATATGTATCACCCACCGTTCCCTTCTCTTTGGTGGCTGCCGTCTGGCTTTGATTGTGGCTCTGGCTCGTCAGCAGTCGCGTGGATGACTTCAGTGCGTAGTTGAGATACTGCATTCGGTTTGCTGCTCCTCGAACGGTTTGCCACAGTGTGCGAATTTTGGTTTATAAAACTGTTCTGCGTCCTGCGTCCTGCGTCCTGTATACTTCGTTATCGTTAAAGTTGCTGCTGCAAAAAATTGTTAAATACAAATTAGTTTCTCTTTCTCTCTTTTTGCCTCTGTTAAAGTATAAATGAAAGTAATCAATGGGAATGGAAAATTCTTATAGACTTTGTAATGTATCGAAGTATGAGGATTAAAAGCTTTAAAATGTATTCTTCTTTTATTATAATCAAACATATTATCCAAGCCAGCAGAGAATACACACTCACACACGCACAACTGTAGGTGTTATTTATGAGGCCATAAAGTTGAAAAGAAATTGCAAAGTGCACAAAACGAAAAGGCAGCAACAAGATGCATGTAAATAGCCAAGATGACTGCGACAATGCCAAACATGCCATTAAGACCATTAGGAAGAGCAGAAGATGCGACTAAGGCACTTCGTGGAGTAGTAGGGGTAGGAGTTGCGGGAGTTATTGGAGCTGTAAATGCAGCTAGACGACGACGAAGAGATGGAGCATACCAGACCGACTGCGTCTGCGACTGCGACTGCGAGTACGACTATCGCATTGGCAATAAGCCAGGCCAACAAATGGCAAGACATTAAAAGTACTTAAAGGATATTTGCATATTTATGAGCCCACATAAATGTGGCTGATTACCAGACAAGACAAGCCCAAGCAGAAGAGCCACAGCAAAAGCAAAACTGAAGGAGCACAGAAGCAACAGACAAACATCGACGAGTGTTCTGCCACGCATTGAATCCATGCATCATTGCACAATACTTGGCCAATTGTAACTGTATATATATTTGTGTGTGTGTGTGTGTGTATTAACTTACTAAATAAGTTGGCAATTAGAAGAACAAGAAAACAACAGAAATAAAGAGGAAAATTTTAAGCCCAATATCAGCCCATACTTGTAGGCGTGGAAACGCTTTTATGGCCAACTGAGCATAGAATATGCCGCAGTTAATAGCTATTCGTAGTAACTCAAATTTACTGCAATCTCTCTCTCTCTCTCTATCTTACTTTCGTTAACTCAAACTAACTCCCTTTGCACATAAAGCATTTACGAGCCTGGGCTCAAATGTATTGGCAACGCGGTTAACAACAAGTTGCATTAAAAAATGCATTTTACAAAAGTTATAAACATTTCGTGATGTACATTAAAAACAGAATTAATTGAAATTTTAATGTATATACTTATATATATATATATATATGTATGTGTGTAAGTGTGTGTGCCTCTGTTTGTAGTTGCTGTTGTTGTTTGTTGTTTGAGAAAAACCTTTTCAAATTTTCAACAGACTGTAGAAAAAACACATCTCAATTTTCAAACTATTTTTTGTTCCTTCGTTTTTTTTTTGTTTTTTTTTTTGTGAACTGCTTTCCAATTAATTGCCAGACTGTGTCTTAGACGACGATAACACGGCCAGCAATTAATTTTCACCATGGAAAGTACCTTTTTCCAGCAGTTTTTCCTGCAACTCCAACTCCTGACTGCCAGCAACTTCTTACAGCTCTTTCAATTGCAGCAGGAAAACTAAACAGCAACCGCAATTCTCACGCTTTGTAACTTATGTGGAAACGTGACATTTTCTCGGCTACTGGACAAAAATTGATGCCACAACGTCCATACATACACAAACACAGAAACACACACACACACAAACACATAAATAAACACAACACACAGCAAACAACTCTAGAGGATTGGCCTGGCTATAGATCTAACTCCAGCTTTAACTTGCTTCCTGGCCTGTACGTGTCTTGGAGTTTAAGTTGCCTGATTTCTAATATAGTATAAAGAGTATAGAGTATAAAGTGTAGATTATAGTCTTATAGAGTATAGAATGTGTAGAGTATAGGATAATCGTATATAGCCAAACGATTGACATAGTTTTTCTCTGTAGGACTTGCAGCTCTCGCACATTTTACATTTTACTTGATTTTTCATTGAAAATGGCTTAATTAATTTGTGGCGCCTCTGAACTGGGCTGTAGAAGGAAAAGTGGCACAAACTTTGTGCTGCTAAGGCACTGTGCCACTGCTGTCTTAGGGCACTGTAACAGCTGCTGCACTTAACAACATCCTGTGCCACAACAGCAACAGCAACAAACTCATTTAACTTGTAGCTGACACGTTGCAACACATCGAAGAAGCCACACAAAAAAAAGAGGGGCACAATAAATACAGAAAATGAAAAAAAAGCTGCAACCTTTTTCATTCCTTTAATAAGCAGGTATGCAAAAAAAACGTTGCAATAAACGTGAAATCCTTTTCATGCCTCCTGCCACTAGTTTGATGACGTTGATGCTGATGATCATATTGTGGAGGATATATGCTGCAATCGTATATAGTGTTTGGCCTGTCGCCCTGTTGCTGTTTCCTGTGCCGCAAGGGGTTATGGCTGATAGGTGTAAAGACGTTAAAGCACAAGTAAAAGAAGAAGAACAAGAATCAGCAGCAGAAGAAGGAAACAAAAGCCGCCACAGGCAAAACACTTGAACAAACGCTGCAACCAAGTTACCAATATGAGTTGACGTCGAGCTACAGGAAAAGTGACAACGTTGCCTCCTCAACTCAACTGAACACTGTGGTTATGACTATGAAATATGAAATATGTAACCCAAGACGCAGACAGCAAACAACAATAGCAACAACAACTCATACAACAGCAACAACAATAAGAGCAAGAATGAACCAAAGCAGAAGAAGCCTGACGCATAATGAGATACAAAACAACAAAAATAAAAATAAAAAACTTGAAAAAGAAAAACGAAACTGAAAGCAAGCAGAACATAAAAAAAAAAATAAAAACGAAATAAGAAAATCGTTAAAAATATTAAAACGAATTTTAAATACTCTTACTTTAAGTCCTAAATAATATTAAGTTGCTGCTGAAGTTGGCAAAGTTTTAGAGGTTTGCAAAGAGATATAGCAGAAAGTTACTATAGGTAGGAATTTGAGGAATGTGGAGTAAATATATATGATATATCAGTTATATAGCTTAAGCTTATATTTTTATATATAATATATATATTTATCTACTGTCAAGTTATAGCATCTGCTCAGCAGCTGCCTCATTTTTGCTGGAAAACAAAAATCGTTTTTAAAGTTTTGCCAATGGTTTCAAATTAGCCCAAAAGTAGCTGAAAGGCTTAAGTTTGCCATTGGTAAACATGGCTAGAACTGTTAATATATATATATATATATATATATATGTAGTTAAACATATATAAAGTAAATATGTATATGTTAAACAGCGAAGTTGTTATGGCCAGCGTTAGTGTATAAATAGAGGTAAGTGCGATAAAAGCAGCGTTCAAAAGGATTAGAGCAGCTTGTTCTGTATGTGTGTGTGTGTGTGTGTTGTGTGTATGTTACATGTAAGTAAACAGCATTCGTGTGTGTGTGAATAGGGTGTGTGGATATGTGGGTGGCTTTTGTTTCGCTAACAAAAGCAACAGACGCTCAGCACAGCAAAGTAAAAAGGAAAAGGAAAAGTGTAAGGAGCACGTCCCGGTCGCAGGTCAGGCAAGGCACAGCTCATAAAAGGAAGCAAACATATGCACATACAGCACATACACACACATATGTGTGTTTGCATAGTTTTCTGTTGCTCTGTCTGTGTGTGTGTGTGTGTCTGAGTACATTAATCACACTAAAGAGTTTTACAAAATGCAACTCAACTCAACTCAACTCGCAGTCGTAGCCAAAGCGCGAACTAAAGCTACAGTCAAAGTTGTTGTAGTTGTTGTTGTTGTTGTTGTTGTAACAGTATGTTGTTATTGTTTTTTGCAGTTGCTGTAGTTGTTGTCACCACTTTAAGCTGCGGCTTAAAAATTGCGGCCGCGTCTTTTGCGGCAAGCAGCTTACCCCAGCTAAGAATTTCGCGCTGTTGCTGCCGCTTCAACGCCAACGCAGCACTTGACGTTAACGTCGACAGCGCTGTACACGTCGCCATTGCGTTAGGGCATAAAATGCAATATAATACGAATAAATATATATATATATATAAGTATGTATGTATATATAGTCTATGGTGTGATAGAAAAACTGCTTTATGCTTTTCTTTATTTAATTTCATTTCCGTTTTGTCAAGCAGCTGGGAACACCTTCAACTTCAGCCATTGCTGCAGCTTCATCCTCATCTTTAGCTTCATACTTATACTCATGCTCATCCTCATCATCATCCTCCTCATCTTCATGTACCATCTTTGCCAGCTTGCCAGCTAGTCCTTAGCTCAGTTGCCTTATTATGTCGTTCTTAGCGCTTTTGATTACTTTTTATCCGCTTTTGCACGCGGATCTTCTAGCAACCAGCTTATTGTTGCTGTTGCTGTTGTTGTTGTTGTTGTTGTTGCTGTGGTGTTGTGTTGTGTTATCTTTTTGTTGTTGGTGTGTTTTATATCTACCCCTTGGTGTGACTAATGATGTGCCGGGCAAACGGACAACACTGCCCAACACTTGCCACTTGCTGCCCGCCTGCCACCCGACGCCTGATACTTGCTACCCCCCCACAGCCCCGCCCGTTTTATTCATTGCTTGCCACTCGCCTTTTTGCCTCCTCTTTACACTTGCCATTCGTTTGTTTAGTCTCTATGATGTAAAATAATGAAATAATATGGTTTTGTCTCTTGTCTACCATGAAAAATTAACGCTCTGCCCATTCTTGACTTTATTTTTGCTTATTTTTTTTTTCTATTATTTTCTTTTTTTTATTTTTCTCTATTTTTATTTTGTGTTTCTCTTCTATATTTTATTTGCACGCTTCTTTGGGTTCTTTTTAATTCTTTCTATGTTCTGTGGACAGTTGGTTTTTGCTTTCATTTGTCAAGTTAAGTTTATGGCCTTACACCGCCCTCTCCCGCCCACCCTCAATCCAGCCACATTTGGGTGTGAGAGAGTCGTTGAGATTCAGCTCGGTGGCACCACAAGGCTGAATGGGCATTGTGTACATAAGGTTATTGCACTAATACCAAAAGTTATCTGTCAGTTAACAAAAACGCCAGCTGTGTGATATGACTATTGCTGGTAGTTAATAGTAGTAGCAATAGTAGCAGAACTTATAGTAGTAGTGGGAATAGTAGGTAGTATTAATGGTAGTAGATGTTATCGTAACACAGACTTATGATTCAGAATGAAATATTTTAAGACTGAAAGCAGCTTTAAATAGAATAAAGAAAACCAATAAAAGATTTCAATTCAATGGGATACATCAAAATATTATGATTCCCAATGAATACCCAAAAAAGCTCTTATGATTCCCAATGAATACCCAAAAGGTTTTAAACTGTTTCCTTATGGTTATGGGTAGAAACCCAGCTGCCAACCTATAATGAAACCTTCATTTCTGTGCTTCAAAACTTACTCAAAAAGTGACATATCGAGGGCCAAGGTGATCCGTAAATAATCATAAATAAGAATCTGTGTATCTGTGTATGTGTGTATGAGTCTTGCCATGATCTACTAGTTATATATATGTATATATATATATATATGTATATATATATATATATGTTTATATATTCTATAATAAAACGTATTATTGGTCTATACGTATCGATTCATATGCTAAAATAAACAGTCGGAACGCGCCCAAACCCAATTGGGATTTCAATTTCAATTCCAATTCCAATTCGAATTCGAATTCCGTAACCGAAACGATTCATAAATGGCAGCGGGGGCAGCAAATCAAAAGCAATTAAAATGCAAAACCATAAAACGGCGTAGAGGTAATACACATGTTGTTGCTGTTGTTAGCATTGTTGTTGTTGTTGTTGTTGTTGTTGCTGTTGTTCTGACGTTGATGATGAGGTTAGCCGCGCGAATGATTTGTATATTTTTATTGAAATGTTGACGTGCTTACTAATCAACAGCAAACGGTCAGAATGGGAAACACATTTCTGCCTCTTTATTAATCATGAGCTGCATAAATAAGCAGCTAAAGACTTGCTTCTTCTAAAGGGTTCAAGAGGGGCTCAACTGAGTATAGGGAATATAGAGAGTTGACTATGGGGTTAGGTAGGGTTTGTTTTTCCATAAGAACAGAAGAATTGAATAGAACCACAGGAAATCGAAACCGAAATGCAACAGCGACATTTGCTGCTGTTTTTATATGCATACATGTATGTGTGTGTGTCTTTGTGTGTGTGTCTGTATGCTCTTCCTTCTACAGCAGTAAATAAAATGTAGAAGAAACAGAAAGAACCGTTGAATGCCTTTTGAAGTCAACCAATGAACCGTTGATATCTAAAGGAAAAGGAGAAACACTAGGAGCAGGGGCAGTAGGAGGAGGAGAGGCTGACGAACGACTTTAATTTATGCTTTACGAGTGCTTATTGTTTAGGGTTCTACCTTGGTTTAGGTTCCCTTTTTGTATACAACTGTGTGTGTGTGTGTGTGTGTGTTGTGTATTTGTTTACCTCAGCAGACGAAACGAAAGTTTTATTTTTCACTTTGATTGAGCTGAGTTTGTATACAGTATATGTCTTTATGTGTGTGCGTATGCGTATGTGTGTGTGTGTGTGTGTGTGTGAGGTGTGTGTGTTCATTGAGTGTAAAAGGGAAAACCCTTTTTGGGCAACCAGATTGCCATTTATAAACAAATGCAACAGCTTAGAGACAAATAGACAAGGGGCTGGGCCTGGCACTAACATTTGGGACTTAAACTGAGTCTGGGTCTGGGGCTGGGTCTTGGTCTTGGTCTTGGTCTTGCTCTTGGTATGGGTATTGGTATTGGTATTGGTATTGGTGTGGGGTTTGTATTTGGCCCTGGGCTTGGCTATGCGCCGAGGATGGGCTTTTGTTACTTTACTTTTGACCCAGAAAAATGAAAATACAATAAGAAAATGTTGCGCCCGCCTTATTGTAAGTGAAATTTTTTCTCATATTTTTTTTTTGTTTAGCTATCAAACTTTGTTGTTGTTGTTGTTGTTATTGTTGTCAAAAGTCAATATCTGAACAAATCTGTTATGGAGAGTGTAAAAGTCTTCTCGAGAAGAAGAATAAGCAGATGGAGAAGAAGAAGAAGTGCGTTGGTGTCAACTCTGGGACAAACCATTAACTCTTGTCAGTCCCCTGCTACAGTTCATTCCTCAACCATCAACCATCATACATCGAGTGGGTAGCACCCATGGCCATATAATCGAGCTGATAATGAACAAACAAACAAGCAACATTTCATTGTTATTCTTGTTAATGTTGATATTGCTGTTGTTGTTTTTGTTGTGTTTTCTATTTTCTTTTCGTAGTTTTGTGAAAGGTTTGCATGAAAAATGATAGTACTTTTTATGGCTAAAACCAAGTTTCTAGCTGCTTAGAAATTCTTTTTTGCAAAACAAAACTAAAAGTTATAAATTATATAACTAAGCAGCTTAATTGCCTGGAAATTTGTTTCTTTAACTATAAATATATAAACGATTTGTTGACACTAAACGATAAATTTACCTAATATCAGTAACTTTTATGGCAACAAATTCTAATTTGAATAAGTTAAGACCATTTTCAGTTATACCCAAAATAGAAAGAAAGTCTTCTAAATCAATATAAAAACGATTCGTTGTTCGATTCTTAAATGAAAGCATAAATAATTATTGATTGTTCAAAATATTTAATTAAGCAATTTATTTTTTTAATTTCTTGGTAATTAATAAATTTGATTGATAATCCTAAATTATGTTTTAATTTCATTATTGTTAGTTAATTCTTTAATTGTAATTCAGTGAATGAAAGAAATTTTATTTTTATTTATTTAAACATATTTTCTGTTTGATTATTTTTCATATTAATCAATTTATCTATTTTATTACTTTTTTCTACTTGATAATTAATTGCTCGTAAAGTTTTGTATGCATACTTTATTATTTTATTTTATTATAAATTATTGATTTGTTGCAATCAGTAAAATTTTAATATAACAATAATTAATACTATTTTTAAACTTATACAATTGAGTATATTTATTATTTATTTATGTTATTTGATTATTTATTTTACTATATTTTTATATTTTTATTGTATAATTTATTCTCTTTCTGTATATATTATATTTTATTTCATTTATGTTATTTATTTAATTTCTTTTCTTTGGTAACGTTAAGCATTCTATTTTAATATATTACTTTATTCATTTAGCTATTTTAGTTATTATTATAATAATACAAATTATTATTATTATTATTATTATTAAACATTATTATTATTATTATTATTATTAAACAAATTATTATTATTTAATTTAAATATTTCATTCTTTTATTTTATTCTTGAATTAATTTTTATTATTATGTAATTTTATTCATTTGATTTATTTGTTGATTAATTTTGACTTTAATGTTTTATTTATTATATTTGTATTATTTATTTTAAATAAATATTTTATTTTTTAAATTAATTTTTTATTTTTTATTAATTTCTTATATCTTACTTATTTTATATATTTTTCTCTAATATTTTTATAATTTTATTCATTTTGTTTATTTCATTACATTATTTAATGGTTTTATTTTTGAAGTCTTTTTTAATTTATCTTATTAATAATTTATTTTATATAATTTTCTTTATTGTATTTATCTAATTAATAATTTATTTTATTTGATTTTCTTTTTTTTTCAATTGTGCATATATATATATATATATATATATATATTATTTATAAACTTCAAATCTGTTTTAATTTAAATAATTTCAGTTGTGATTTACATTCGATTTAATTTTTTATTTTAATAATTTCCCTTTAATAGTAATTAGTTTCAGTTCTTCCTAAATAAAAACTATAATTTATATTCCAAGAATTGAATTCTATCTAGAATTGTTTATAAACAACTTCCTATAATTTCACACCCGCCACATAATGATTATATCAACACGTTTAACCCAATTTCTAGAGCATGACGCTAATTAATTTTAAATGATATTTTATATGATATATTTATTTTTCTCACTTTCGTTGTAGTTGTTGTTGGTGTTGTTTTTTTTGGGTGTATTTTGGCAGGTATTTCGTATGTGAGAGATATTAATATTATTTATGAATTGCTCACCTTAAGTTACAAACACACAGACACTATGCATGTATAGGGGGAATTTGCTCCAAAAAAACTGCCGTTAAATGTGTAGAGCAAATATTTACACCTTTTGGTAATCAATTAACACACACACAAACACTGATATATATCATATAACATATGTATATATCATATATGCCACATTTATATATAGACACGTAAAAAGGAAACTTATTACTCATTGACAGTGGCAATTTATATTTGTTTTCTTGCTTCTTGTTGTTAAGTGCAAAATTGTTGTAACGTTGTTGTTGTTATTGTTGTTGTTGCGAGATTATGAGATTCGAGCGATTTTATTTCGTAATATACGTAATGATTGCAAACTCTTTTGTTATAATGAAACTAACTGTAAATTTCACAATACCAAATAAGGCACAAAGAATTTTTTTTTTATTATATATATATTTTTTTTTATTATTCATTTACTTTCACGTTGCCAAAATGACGAAATGTGACTTAAGATTGTTTTCTTTTTATACAGAAGATTTGCATAAAAGAAACGGAACGAGGCACAGAATATCACTGGAGAATCCCAAAAAATATGCGTATGCTTATGCTCTTTCTAAGCTCGGGCTTAGACGACTTATGCCGAATGTTATCGTTGTTGTTGTTGTGTTGGTTGTGGTTATTATACGTTCGTTGTCTCGCGTGGGTTGCCGCGCACGCGCACAGATCTCGCTGAAAGCGGAGACGATAGTGGAATGAACCGGTCGCTGGAAGCGAAGCTAATGAAATGCGAGCTACAATTCTGAGAGTTGAGCCCAGAACACAGCGTAAGCGTCGCTGTTCAGGCTAACGTTAACGTTAACGTTAACGTTTACGTCGCTGTCGCAGTCGCAGTAGCAGCGCTGTTAGCTAACAGCACAATAACAGAGCACTGTTAAAACTGGTCTGTGCTGATCTGCTGATCTGCGCGGTACCTTTCTTTGCTCTTTACTTTCGGGGCACTTTTGCTTTGGGATCTAATTTCTAAGCAAATGTTGCTGCCAGTTGAAAGATTCCCTCTGATTCTTTCAGATAAAAATGCCAAAACGACCGACCGAAAGTCGTTGTTTAATAGTTTTCTTTCGAATTTTGGTCACTTTTTATTTTTTATGTACTTTTTTTTTTTGATTCTTCTGATTTGTTTGCTGAGAAAACCCCAACTTCAACTACTACTACCTAACTGGCTGTTGATTTGTTTTGTTAGCATCTGTTTAAATTTCATTAACATTTCCATCTGTTGTTATCTTACTCTCCCCCCGTCTCTCTCACCCTCTCACTCACTCTTTCTTCTTGTTTGTGTGTGTATGTCAACCTTTTGCTTGTCGTCGTAATATTATTTTCCTCTTGTGCGTGTGAATTTTGATGGTTCATTAAAATTAAAACCAAGCGCTGAGTTTTTTTTTTCTTTTGCTTTTTTTCTGTTTTTTTTTTTGTATTTGTTTTTGTTTTTGGTTTTATTTATAGCTCTCGATTGGCATTTAGAATGAGAGTTTTAAGAGTTGAGTGAACCAACAGGCGACAGCACCCAACTGTGAGACTGTTATTTTAATAGGTTTTGACCATTTGGATGACAAAGTAGACTGATGTAATAGTATATCATGTGTTCATCCAGTCTAC
The DNA here is from genome assembly GCA_037044455.1 of Zygothrica quintamaculata. Lineage (NCBI taxonomy): Eukaryota > Metazoa > Arthropoda > Insecta > Diptera > Drosophilidae > Zygothrica > Zygothrica quintamaculata. The sequence continues at coordinate 120,838 of JBAMBS010001901.1, forward strand.
AATAAGAGTATGCATATCATCATGCAATTCTTTGGCTTTAGCTTTAGCTTTGGCTTTGTGTGCCAAAAAGGTTTTCAAAGCAAACCAATAAGAAGTTGAGAACTGTCCGAGGCTGGATGATTTACGATTAGTTACTTTGGAATATTCAATCAGAGAACCTTTTCAAAATGCCGCAAGGCCAAAGTTCTACTCGTAAAAGAATCATAAAAAATAAAAAAAAAAGAAAACAAAATATAAAAAATAAGAAAAAAGAAACTAAACCAAAGGCCGCATGCATAGCACATGAAATATGAGCGCAAATTATAAACAGACATCACGTCACAAGGATTAACAAGCACTGCCCCTCAGTTCCCCTCGCACCACCCCACCCCACCCCATCCCAAATAACTCAAAGCCCAAACCCAGAACCTACTGTCCAGTACCAGGCACAATATCAAGCACCAGTACAAGGGGAAAAATTAAAAATAAAAATAAAAAACAGAAAAAAATCAAATGAATCAAACGTTGAGCCGAGCGACGACTTTGATTTCAAGGAAGTCATCGTCATCGTCATCGCCATCGTCATCATCGTCGTCGACATTGTCCGATCCGCTGATTTTTATTTTTATGGCTTTCTGGCCAAGCTGCCAACCTGAACCTTGTTTTTTTTTTTTTGTATTTTTTTTCGTATTTTTGTTGTTTTTTTTTTCAAGCGAAAACGCAACAATGCGATTAAAATCTAACAACATTTTTGTTGTTTTCTGCGTTTTACTTTTTCCAGCCTTTACAGCCTGAAGCGCAGTAAGGGAAAGGGTGAAGAGCATAGTAAGGGGTATGGGGCGGGGTGTAGGGTTGGGTATAAGGCGCGTTAAATGGTCAACACCCAACGTGGCACAGAAAACTCCGGCTTAAAGTCGATTTTAAAATGCAGATTATGTGCGTTGATTAAATATTGTTTTTGTTTTTGTTTTTCCCTTTTTCTCTTTAAAGTCTTTTTCTTTTAATTTCTTTCTTTTCTGCGTCTCGATAGAAAAATTAAAAATGCATAGCCATAAATGCAGCTGTGCTATGCATGTGTGTGTATTGGGAATATATGCAAGAAATCACAAGAGTTTGAATATTTCTCAAGTTGGGGGTTCATTCGATTTTGAGTGGTGGCTTTGGCTTTGGCTTTGGCTTTGGGTTTGGGTTTTTTGTGCATGCCACGCACGTCGCGCTTAATAATAAAAAAAATACATTTCTAAAATTGAAAAAGAACATGGTATTGGGCGTAGCTAGAGGGACGATTGGACGGGCTGGAAGGGGTTGATATTGCTGGTATGGTATACTGTGGTATGGTGTTGCTATCGGTGCTGCAAAGGCGTAGCTAAAGCAGCGCCGCCTATCGAAAGGTTTATGACTGACTGTGACGTTCGCCTTTGGACTCGACCGGCACAGACAAGGCAAGAGCACATCAAAGTCAAACGTCAAACTCTATACCCTATATGCCAAAGAGTTCTCAGGGGTATATAGAATGAACTGGATGAGCTGTCTATATAAAGATTCAGAGTATGTTGGAACAGAACTTGCAGAGAACTCTCAACTCAAATTTTTATCACTAAATTTCCACTCTTTACTTAGTAAAGTTTACTGCTGTTTTCTTTACCTCCACTTCTTTTTCTTAGGGTATTTTATTGGTTGCAGCACTTTTGCTGCTGCTTCTGTGCTTGGCCTTATCACACGCAAGTTTGTTGCCTAAGTCTTTTGTTTTGAGTTGCCGCTGCGTTGTGCTTTATCAAATTTGTGGAAATCGCTTTTATAACGGTGTGCCAGCTATGTATGTGTGTGTTTATTTGTGTGCTTATGTGTGTGTGTGTATATCATTGCATTTATCAGGAAACTGTTTGTCGGCTTAAAGATTTGCATAAGGCACTCAGAAGTGGCTTTCAGCCTTTTGTGCGTGTGCCAATTTTAAGCTGCAGCCCACGCCAAAAACTCATCCATAACTCAACGTTGTATGCAAATGAGTTGCAATTGGAGCTGAAGCTGGAGCAGCAGTTGAAGCTGGAGAGAAAAAAAGCAACAAAATTAGCTGCAACTTTTGTTAGGCTCGAATGCGTCGCTTGCACTTTTTGTGTGTCTGTGTTGCCTTTCTTCGGAAAGCGCGCCAGTTGCTTGGCTCGTTGATTGATTGTCTTGGTCAATGGATGAGGGCGATGGCGGCAATGGGGGCAAGTACAGGTACTGACTGACGACTGATACATGCGGGCTGGGTCTTTGCTACCCTGGTGAGGGTCTAACCTTTTGCACTGCATTCTATATGTATGTATATATGTGTGTGTGTGTGTGCTGTATCATGTATGTTTGACGCTTCGTTTCCTGCGCAACGTTTTACGCTTAATTTGGCTTTGATTGATGTTTTAGGCTCGGTTTCGGTTTAAGCTTGAGTTTGCGCTGGTTTTTTTTTTGTTTTTTTTTTGAGTCATACACTGACGAAAATTAGTTAATTTTTAGTGCCTGTCTTTGGTTCAATGAACTCAGTTGAAAACATAAACAGCTGCAATTGACTGTTGGCTGTTGGTTGTTGGCGAGAGTTGCCGCAGAAGTTGCTTCTGATTTGTTGCTTTACATGTTGCGTAGACAATTGCTTTGCCAAACCTCGTTTAACCAATAATTTTCATATCATACACATTCAGGCTGACAACAACAACAAAGGTAACAATTTTATGCTTTGTTTTTTTGTTGCAACCTCGCATTCTGATGGTTTTGTCTCAACAGCTTTGACCCACTTTATGTTGTGCGGGTTCTTTTACTGACTTGAGGCTGGTTTGCCACTGCTGCTGCTGCTGCTGCTGCTGCTGTGGACGTTGCTGCTGATGTGGTTGCCTCATTGTGATTTGGACACTTTCCAGCATATACACACACACACACATACATACATACTGGTTGGAAAGCAATTAATTACATTGCCAACTTGTACGTGGCCACAATGAAATTGTTAACAGCTCAAAGCTTGCGCGTCAATCAATCAGTCACTCAATTCAACACAGTCAATGGCCTCAGTGCCATAGTTTTCTATACAGTTTCAATTTCTCAGTTTAAAAAAAAAAGACTCATACACTACTCAATACAGAATTCTCAGTCTGTCATATTGGCGCTCCAGGTGCCATTATTTATTTTGTCGCTAGAGAAACGTTGCCCACCAATTAGGACACCGAATGCTAGAAACATTTTTCATTTGCTGAAAGTTGCCAATTTGGCTTTCATTTTCATGGTGTAGTGTAAACCTTTTGGGTGGAAAGTTCTCATGTTAGATATAACCCTTAATGGGTTCTTCTACCAGAATGCTGATTGCCCTGTCTTCCCTCCTACTGCTCCTTTTACTACTACTACTACTACTACTACTATGTAGTAGCTAACAATGCCTGTTAGGTACGATGTACGAGGTACGAGGTTGGAGGTACAGCAGCATTCAGTTTCAATCCATAACAAGGACAGCTTCGTGGAATACTAGCATTCAAATGCGAGCAAAGTCACTGCCATTGCCACTGGCAGATGTAGTGGCAGAGGCAGTGGCAGTGGCAGTGGTAGTGGCAGAGGCTGTGGCAGTGGCAGTGGAAGTTGTATTGATACTACCATTGGCACTGGCAGTATTCGCATCCTAAAACAATAAGCAAGGGCAGGCGAAATCGAGAGAATTCAGCTACATAAAAAAAGAGAAGCACACAAAAAAAAGCAGCAAAAACAACAAACAAATAAAAACGACTTGCAGCAGCAGCAGCAGCAGCAGCAGCAGCAGCAGCAGAGGCAGCGGCAGCATCACGTTTCACGAATTCGCGGCAGAACACGTCCCTGTTCCTGGGCACATTAAATGCAAACAGCTAAACTGACGACGCCAACAACAACAACAACAGCAGCAACAGCAGTAACAGCAGCAACGAAAACAACCAACAGAAAACACCCAAACCCTAACCCCAAGCCTCAGAAACCCCCAAAAAACCCCAAACCCCAAACCTCAAACCTCCAAAACCCAAACCCATAAGCAATGCAAACCAAAATTGAAATAAACAACTGCGCGGACAATAAGTAAAAGTTGCTACAGTTGCAACGACTTCAGATCTTTTTCCTTTTTTACTTCCATTTTTTTTTCTCGTGTTGCAAGCATATGCGCAGAGATGCGGCATTATACTCATTGTTTGCCTCCTCCCTCCAGCTGCTGCCTTTACACCCAAGCAACGTGGTATAGCAACACCAAGCAACTACCAGTACTACTAACCATCATACAGCTTATAGCTCGCGCACCACCCCCTAACAGCCGCACCACCCGCTGCACGCTTCTGGTATAAGCTGGCGGTGCGCACGTTCCCAGCATCCCAGCAGAAAAATATGGAGAGAAAATTGCCATCGACTCGCACATTGCACATCGATTTTGCTGCTGATGCTATTGCTGCTGCTGTTGATGCTGATACTGCTGCTGCTGCTGCTCTATTACCCAGAGCATTCAATGAAGGGTATTATAATTTGAGCCAGTTGTTTGTTATTGTTAACCGAATGGTATTTAATGAACAGATTCCACAATTCGATGGGATTATAAAAGTTTTCAACTCAAATCTATATGCAAATCTTGCTCCAAAACTGTGCAACTTGCATGAAAGAAAGAAAACTAAATTGCTAATAGTTAGCAGTGGATTTCAGTATTTCAAAGTTATCTTTAAGTTAAGCTTCAGAATTTCAGAATCAATTAAGCAGATGTAAAAGCTTTAGGCGTAAAGTTTTGATCTACTTTTGGCACTCAGATAGATTTGTCTTGGAAACTTATGCACTTTTAACAGCTTTTGCTAAGCAATAAAGCTGTTAAAAATTAGCTTTAATTTATCACATAAAATCTTTATTTCAATAAGTTGTTGAATTTCATATAATTTGAAAACCTTTAAGGTGCTTTTGATGCTGTTCTTAAGGCATTTTCTTTATATGCCTATCAATGGTATTGCGTTTGGCAAGAAGAGAACTTTCCATCTTCTAGTTGTAGATTCTTCCCTTAATTGAAAGCTTTCTACATTATCTTCTGTCATTCGCATATAAATCAGCTTCGAGCTGCTTTCTTTTGTTAGGGTATTCAATAAGCCTTTAGTCATCCTTTGTCTGGCTTTCTAATCTTGTTCCTTGTGCCGACTGCCACATAAAGTGAAAATGTGAGCTGCTTTCCTTATGCAGCAAATTTACTTTTGGTTTTTTTTTACCTTTTTTTTTCCTTTTTTTTCGTTTTTTTTTTGGTAAGCCAATTTTTTTGGTTCGTTTTTTTTTTGCTGCTTTGTTGCCGCTGACATTTTGGCTTCTTGTTGCAGTTATTCACATCCTTTGCCTTGCGCTAATTTATCACTTGCCCTCCATGTTAGCTGCCACGTGATGCATGTGGGTTGTGTGCTGCTTTTGCTTATATGTTTGCTGTTGTTATTGTTGTTGCTGCTGCTGTTGTTGTTGCTGTAGCTACTGTAGCTTCAGTTGCAGTTGCAGTTGCATTGAACTTATCGAAACCGCACAATCAGCACAGGCAAAAAGGCAAAGGCAAAAGGCAAAGGCAAAGGCAAAGGCAGAAGGCAACACAAAAGCCCAATCACTGAAAGCGACTGGCAATGATGATTCTCCTCCGGTTACAACGACGACGACGCCGACTGCTTGTTGTTGTTTTTTTTTGGAGAAGCTGCGGATGCGGATGACTGCAGAGTTACAATTTCAAAACAAATAAATTCATGCCGCAGGCTAAAAAGGGCAGCCCAATGGTTGCAGCCACTGAAACTGAGAGCTAAACTGAAAACTAAACTGAAAACTGAAAACTGAGCTGAAAGCTGAGCTAAGCCCAAAGCAAACAAATCAAGGAGCAGCAGCAGCGCGACGCAGGCAACAACATTGAGGAGACATGCATAGACATAGGCATAGACATAGAGACATGGAGCTTGGAACTGGGGATATGGAACTGAATCTGGAACTGGCCTGGACCTGGGGACCTGGACCTGGGCCGGGACCTGGACCTGGACCTGGATTTGCCTCAAGTTAAGTAGAAAAAAAAACAGTGCATTGGGGCTTGACTTCAATTGTTCTGTTGAGAGTTGAGAGCGTTGTTGTTGATGCTCCTGTTGCCATTTAAAAAACACACACAAAAAAAGAAAACTATAAAAAACCAGCAGCAATTATTGCTAGATACACACACACACACACACACACACACACACACACATACATATGCATATACATTGCCTGCGGTGCTAGTTTTTTGTGCTCATTTTGAGCAACGGCGGCTACAATAATAATACCCAAACGCCCCCCTTTTTTTTGTTTTTTGTGGATTCAACGTGTCCTCGGCAAAAGGGGCTGGACGTCATTTGCATGGAGCATTTGCTGTGGCAATGTCGTGTCCATGTGCGGCATCATTTGCTATTCCAGCTGCTGTTGTTACAGCAGCCTCTTCTGGCCCTTCACTTACTGCCACTTTGCAGCATTTATTCCTCTTGATTTCATTGCAGCAGCAGAAGCAGCAGCTAGAAAACAATTCGATTTTGATTCAGGCCCACAACAACAACACGAAGAAGAAGAAGAACAATAACAACAACTACACTCTCTTTATATACAGTCTATATATCCATATGCATGCCTTGATTTCGTTTTCGATTTCAATTTCATTTGTAGAACTTCACAATGTTGCTGCTGTTTGGTGCACGTTGCTAGTTGCTAGTTGCTGGTTGCTGGTTGCAAGCAATTGCATTGTTGCCGCTTTCATGAAAGTTAAGAGCAGCTTTTGCATGTTGCCCCAAGCTTCTGTTTTTTTTCATTTGTTATTGTTTTGTTGTAGTTATTTTGCTGTTGTTGTCGAGTGTCTTTGTTCTTCTTCTACAACTTCTACTACTATTTCGGTACCTTTTCTTTGTGGCAATACCCTGTGCATTGTCAACAGTCAACATTCAACATTCAACAGTCACTATTCAGTAGTCAGTAGTCAACAGTTTTTGGCCAACACACACACAACAGGGCTAGGCCATGCCCACAGATTTTAGTTAGAATTAAGCTGCCATTTTACCAGCTTTGTTTATCTAACCAAAAACTTTCGTTCTTCACATAAGTTTTTACACAACTTTAGACTGTTCTATGTTTTGTTTGTCTCTTTGTTTGTCTCTTTGTTTGTTTGTTTGTTTATTTGTTTACCTAACCTGTTCGTTTGTCTGGCTGTCAGGTTGTTTATCTTGTCTAAGAATGCTTTGTATCTGTTGTTACAGCTGCTGCTGCTGTTGCTGTTGCTTGGCTATTACGATTAAAGTCTTGTTCAAATTAAATGCATACCAATAATAGAAAATTGCAAAAGCAGAAGAAGCAGCACAATATAGGAGAAAGAGTGTGGGAGAGGGAGAAAATAAGAAGAAGAGTATATCGAGCTCATAAATATCACCTTGAACCTCAATAGATGGAATGAAACTAACTAAAGCATTATCTGGGCAAGGTCATGGCTTGGAGGCAAAGAGCCAAACAAACAATGTAAACAAACGTGGCCATATGGCCATTTTGGCCAACAATGATGCAACAACAACAACAACAAATTCGATTGGCTACCCGCCCGAGACAAGCGGAGCAGCAGCCAAAAGGCAAAGGCAAAGGCAAAGCCAAAGCTACAACTAACGTAATTTAATAAAACGTTTAGACGATTAGATACGTTTGTATGCACTAAAATGTAACCATTAGATACGCTATCTACACACACACACACACACACACAGAGAGATACACACAACAGACACACACATACACATGAGCAAACAAGTGCAGCCAAAGCGGCTCCAACACTGCACAGCTTCCATTTGGCAGCAGCTGCTGCTGGTGCCAGCCGCTGCACTTGCTGGGCTAAAACGCTAACGAGCCTTTGGCCACGCTCTCTATGCTTTGTCCTCTACTCTAGCAACTAGCAACTAGCAACTAGCAACTGGCAACTACCAACTACAAACAACAAACTCTAAACCTTAAACTGCACCCCTCTTGGCAGCACTAGTACACCCCTTACACCTCTCTCTTGCCATGATATGGAAACCGTATGGACGCGCTATGGATGGGCACCGCGTGTCGAGACAACGACGCTCCCTTTTACTTGATGCTGGTTTTACTTTTGCCATTGGTTAGTGCATTGGTTGTTGGTTTGTTGGCCCAAAGCTGGCCAAAGAGTTGGATCCCTCATGGCATGGTAAATCTGCGCTGCCAATCGCTGAAATTATTGCGCTCAATCTTTGTTATTAGATTAACTTCTATTTTGTTTTCCTATTTGACTTTGCCATAAAAACGAATCGAGTTGAACCTAACAATTGCTAGGGTATAACAGTTACTTCATATCCTTTGTTAAAGGGTTAAGCTAAAGGACACTTTTTACTGTTAACAAATCTCAGTATTAGTTAATATACGTAGATTTGGTTTATATGTATTGGTAATAGGTTTAATATATATGTAAATAGAGCAATTGTTATTCGGTTTTGATTTGGTTATAGAAATTTTCTTGTTATCTGTTGCTGTTGCTTCTGCTGCTGTTACAATTGTTGTTGTTGTTGTTGTTGTGCTGCTGTTGTTGTTGCTGGCTGAGTGAGGCCATTTGAAAACTGAAAGTGCGCCTGGTCAGCTTTTGTGCCTTAGTCAATGGAATTAGGCAATGTTGCATTAGCCATGCTCGCCTGGCATTCGGTTTGGCTTCATTTGTTTTTACGGCCTGCATTTTGTAGACGTTGCCATTACGTTAGGAAGGTTGTTCGAGCTGAAAACTGATGCTGGTGGTGGTGGTGGTATGTTGCATCTTCTATGCATTGGTTGCAACATCTATATATGTGTGTGTGTGTGGTTGTGCGATGAGTTTGCCTCTTTTGGGGCTCCTAAATTGGTTTTGTGTTGCCTGCCATGTTGCTGGCGCATCAATTGAACAGCAAACAGTAATACCCAATAGTAACAGCAACAGCAACAGCAACAGCAACAGCAACAGCAACAAACTGCAACAACCTGCAAGCTGCTGCAAGTTGGCTGGCATGCTGTAACTTGGGGCATTGTCGAGGCGGCACTGGCACTATTCTACATAACAAAAAACTTTTAGAAAGGCAACAACTTTCCTTTGGAGCATGATGATGCGGTCATAGACCGACAGCAGCAACTTGCCACTTACAACCTGCAACTAACTACCAACTACTAGCAACTAACAACTAGCAACTTCCAACTTCCAACTGGAAACTTGCAACTGGCAACTTTCGCCTAACCAAAGTCAATGATAATGATGTTGTTGCCTGTCGTCAATACCAAACGTGTCTCAGCTACCTGTGTCTGAGTGTGTTACGTAATTAGAGAACTACTTCAAAATATTATTCTAATTAAGAGACAGACCAACAAAGAGAGAGAGAGAGGAAGAGAGGGAGAGAAACTTAACCAAAAGTTGACTATTAACAACTGTTGCTGCTGTTGTTATTACAATTCTTCTTTTTAGTTTGTGCAGTTAGACAGCAACATTAATGCGCATTACAAGAGGTAAGAGAGTGGGAAAGAGAAGGGGCACGGCAGAGGCAAAGAGCGACTTATCCATAATGAGGGAATTTCACAGGCTTCGCTGAGTCACATTATTGTCCATTTTGGCATTTAATATTATTGTGAGCCCTGTGACAAGTGCGGCTTAATTGAAAGAAATTAAAAGAAGTAAAAGAACGCAAGCACACGCATACCCTCACACACAGGCACACACACACACACACACTCACACGGAGAGACAGACAGGCTGCAACAGTTGTAACGATAACAATAACAACAGCAGCAGCGACAACATCAACAACAACAACAGCAGCAACAAACCTATAAAATGATGATGATAATGTGCCACAGAAGTGGGTTAAGCTGCTTAAATGTTCTGTACCATTCCCTGCACCACTCGCAGCACCACTTCTTGCACCACACTTGCTCCGCTTGCCCCTTAACAAAATCATTTTCGTACGTGAGTTTGTCTTTTTTTTTCATACTCTGCTTCAGCTTTACAACAGAAATTGTCGCCGTTGTATCGTTGCTGTTGCTGTTGTCGCTGTGCTGCTGCTGCTATTGCTGCTGCTGTTGTCGCTGTTGTCTGTTAATCTTTAAGTGCATTAAAATGCTCACGCATCAAAATAAAAACTGGCCGCAATTAAAACAGAGAAAGTGAACAAATGCTTCAATACTTAAGAAGATGTATCTTTAGCATATGCCACAGCAACAGCAACAGCAGCTACAGCTACAGCAACAGCAGCAGCAGCAGCTACTGCCGAGCTATAGATAAAGATACAATTTGAAGTTGAAGCAACAGATAAAGATACATTAACTGTTACAATTACTGTTGTGCCTCATAAGTGTTTTGCCATTTCAAAGCTTTTACTCACGTGCCACAATTTTACATTGAGGTTTACGAGCTGCTCTCCACTCCCCTCTCTGTCAATCTCTTTCGCTTACCTGCAACAGATAGAAAACTTTAGATTAGCTCAGGCAGCAACATTTACGTGCAATTTATTTAAGCCGTAAAAAAAGAAGTTAACAAAAATATATATATAAATTAAAAGAAGTAAAGGAAATAAAAAACAATTAAATTAATAATAATTATTATTTTTATGTTGAAATATTCTCTCTCTCTCTCTCTCTCTGTGTGTATTTGTGTGCTGTGTGTGTTCTGTGTGTGTTCTCTTATAACTTTAAGTGACAATTGGACAACTTGTTTCTTGGCTTTAATTGGCACAAGAGTTGATTTTGGTCTCTGGCAACGACGACTTGATTAAGGCTGGCGACAAGTGTTACACTATGCAGCATGAATGAGGTTATTAGTTTAATTATAAATAACAACAAAGTAAACAAGTTTTAAAACGTTCAACGATAACATCTTTAACCCTAAAAAATGTGCTCAAAAACAGCTGCCAATGTTTTCATCTCTGCTTCAATCATGTTGTATGAAGGAACATAAGTTAACAAGCTTGTAAGTCTTTTTACAGGGTATCATTGCAGTCAAGTGCTGATTGCATTTGCTGTTAGCCAGACAACAGCAACATTAACTTAAAATCAACATAATAATTGCTTTTGCTTAATGTCAACAGCTGCCAACAGGTGGCGCTAGGCAATTATCAATGTTTTTTTTTTGCGTATTTTTCTTTTATAAATTTGAATTCTGTATTCAAGACTTGACCATAAAAATTAAGTAGAAAATATAAAGAAAAAAGTTGAACAAGTCTTCGGGCAATTAATTTGTATGAAAATAGACTTTGGAGGCGCTCTTTGAGCCTCTTGCTTTGGCTTTGGCTTTGGCCAAGACATTGGCCATGTTGCCCCGTCGTTGCGGCTTAATGAAAACTTGGCGCCTGCTGTTGCAGCTATAGACAAAACTGCCTCCTACCTCTCCCTATCTCACTCACTCAGTCACTCACTCTCTCTCTCTCTCTCTTTGGCCACAGAGTGTTGTCATCAAGTGTTTTAAATTGAAAATTTAATTAAAGAACTTTTAGAGCTGCTCGAGTTGGCTTTTTGCTGCTGTTGTTGTTGTTGTTGTTGTTGTTGTTGCTGTTGTTGCTGCTTTTGGCATAAATTAGCTTAACAAAAGCTTATTGAACTCAAGGCATCTCTTGGTAGTAACATTTGCACATATTTGGCTTCATGGTCAATAGCAGCAATACGGCAAATCGCTCTCAATAATGGCCAAAAGCGTACAGTAAAAGGCAACAGGCAAAAGGCTTAATTTGTAGCCGACTTAAGTTATTTTTTTTTATTCACACGCTTTTGATACCAATTTTAAACAATTGCCCTACCACCAGCACTTGGCCAAGTCACGCTTATGGCCAGACCAAAAGCATAATGAAAATTGTCAAAAACGGCAAAAAAAAAGACAATACAAACACACACACACACAGACAGGCCTATGACAGCTGTTAATAACTAAGCTAAGCTAACTGGTATTGAAGCTGGCTTAAAGCCAAAGGGTTAACTGCTGGCAATATCAAGGATTCAACTAACTTCAGCTTAAGTTCTTAAATTGTTTAAAATATGTTTTCTTAAGGACCAAAAAGCAGCTTATTACCAGCTTGCTAGCCATTTTTGTATTAACTTAAATGGAAAACAGACACGCTAACACAACTAACAATAAACTAACAACAGTTGACTGTTATTTTTTGTTGTTGGTTTTTTTGAGCCAAGTCTGGCCTTAAGTGCACAGACCTTTAACGAGTATATGTACTATTATTATTATGTCTTTTTGACTTTGGAACAGGCTAAAAGGCTTGCTTTTGCCTAATGTGTGTCTGTCTGTCTATATCTGAGTGTGTGTGTGTGTGTGTGTTGACTGCTTGCCATTAACTTAAATGACATAAGCATAAAGATTTACGTCGACAACCAGCAAACGGCAAGAAATCAAATGCTGTCAGCCAAAGTGTCAAATTTGTAATGAGCCAAAGCCAAAGCCAAAGCCAAAGGCAAAGGCAAAGCAAAAGCAAAAGCCAAAGCCAAAGAAACTGAAACAGAACTCGAGAAAAAGGTAGGAGACAAATTTTGTATTGGAAGTTGAGTGCAAAAGTGAATGCCACGCCCTTTTGTTGAATTCATTTTTGATTAAAGAAGTTGTCACAGCGGCGCTGAGTTCAAATATAACGCCCCCCCCCCCCCAACACCTCCTCCCACCACAAGCAATCACCATTTACTCTTACCCCAAGCAAAGTCCATAACAAAAGTCGTTTGATAATTGCGCGTGGGCGCCCCAGTTTTTTTTTCTCTCTCTCTCTCTCTCTCTCTCACTCTGTCTTTCTTTTTCTTTAAGTTGTATAAATATCTATATATATATATATATATTTGTTCAGCTTCATCTCGATTGAAATTGAAATTGAAATCAGCTACATATAACGATTTGCATAGATCTCTTTATAGTTATAGTTAGCTGGGTTAACCTTGGAGTGTGCCCTCATGCTCAGGCAGCATCTGTGGCATTTATTGTTGTAAACTCTATTTAAAAAGTCTTAGAAAAATCTGAACAAAAGCAATGCCAACGACCTTGCCAGATTGTTGAAAGAAAAATAAAAAAAACACCTTTACCTTTGCAGACAATTATTGTATAGATTTAAATGCTATAATTAATAATTTCTCTTTCAATTCGTTATGATTAAAAACTATACAAAAAAAGCTTATGAAATACTATATAACATAAAGGTTTTAGCTAAAGCAGCAGCAGCAGCAGCAGCAGCAGCAGTAGATGAAGAAGAAGTGGGAGCAAGTGTGGCAGGAGCACAAAGGAGTAGCAACCCACGTGCAACATTTTGTGCCACGCTTGTTATAAACCGGAAAACAATTACCTTTATGTCGTCAAAAGCCATCAGCACTGGCAACTTATCATCATCATCATCATCATCATCAACCGCATCAGCATCAACATAAACGTCATCATCATGATAAATGAATGCACTTCCACTTAATGAGAAACTCCACACACACACACACACTACACAAACACACACACACAGCACATATCCATATCGATAGCTAAACTAAAAAAAAAAAAACGAAGCAACTTTCATTTGTTTCGCTCACTCAAAATAATGAGAAAAAACTTCGATAGCCGCAAAAAAGCGGCAACAACAGCAACAAGGAGCAAGGATTGTGCTATGCAGCAGCTAGCATGACTACTAAATATCCTAGAAAACTATAAGTATAAATAAAATCAGGCAAACTCTCTGTTACAGCTACTTCTAGCTTTCACTTCAGCAGCTTTATACAAGTTGTGTATACCCTTTTGTGTATACCTCTTTGAGGGGCATAATGAATGCTTAATATGTATATAAGTTTCGGCTGATTTTGCGCTTGTCAACGCTGCGTAGGCGCAGCGGTAACTTTTGATGCATCGCCCACCTCTTCCCTGCTGCAGTAACCTGCCACCCACTCCGCATGTTGCTCCTGTGGCTGGCTGCAACATTGTGTGGGTGTCAGCTCTCTGCTGCATATATATAAATATATACTATGATTAGCCTGCCTGATAAGCCAAGCCAAACCCAAAAGCCTGGATCATACCACTATATACGTATATATATATATATATATCTCATATGCAAGTGGGCTGAGTCTTATGTTAAGGGCTTAGATTTTGGCCCAGAGTTTGTTAACTGCCTGGCAATAGGCCATTGACAGGCTGAAAATGATGAAGACAAATGTTAAGTGTGCGACATTTTCACTGTCAATTAGCGCCTAGACTAAACTTAAAATTGCTCATGTTACTGCTGCTGCTGCTGTTGTTACTGCTGCTGTTGCTGTTTGTAATGTTGCTGACAGTTAAATAACACAAACGTGCCGAGTTGCAGTTGCAGTTGCTTGTTGCGGCTGCTTCTGCTGCTGTTTTGTTGTTTTTTTGTTGTTGTGCTGCCAAGCACGTAACTCAATAACGCGCACATTCTAACAGCAACAACAACAGCAGCAGCAACAGCAACAGCAACAGCAACAGCAACAACAGCAGCAACAACAATTAAGCTAACAATGTACCACACACAAGTAAAAGTTGTTGTTAGTGTCGAGTCGAGTCGAGTCGACATAATGAAAATCTGCTATTCTCTCTCTCTATATCTCTTCTATACTATTCTTGGGCTTTGCAACAAAGTGGAAAATGCCAAACCCTTTACCGCCCTGCCCGCTCCGCTCTCACAGTTCCCTTTGGGAAATTGTCTAATGAAAAGCTGCTGTCGACACAAACGAAGCGTGGCCAGTTAGAAGAGAAGTGTAGAAAAAAAAAGCATTGCACATTGCTTGTTGCAAGCGGCAATTGCCATGCATTGAAAGGGAAAGGGTACATAGGGGCAGGGGGAAGGCATAGGCTAGGCAATAAAGCGCCATCGATTAAGCCTTAAATACTTTGATGCAGCAGCGGCGCCAGACAATGTGATGAAAGCCTTTCTAAGCTTAAAAATAAAAATAGGCAAAGCAAAGCAAAACAAAGATTTTATATAGCGTATAGTTACAGTACAGTGAAGCCTGGCAATGTGTGCCAAAATAGAGTATAAATTAATTGCAGCTTCTCTCTCTCTGCTTCTTCTTCTAACACAGAAACTGTTGATGGCTTCATTATGACAGCTTAAATTATTGTTGTTGCTGCTGTTGTTACACAGTTTGCTACTAGCAATTGTTGTTGCTATGGCTTATGATCATAATGATGATGATAATGATGATGATGATGATGATGTTGAAACTGAAACCATCAGAAGGCCGCATAGAAGTGTAGAAAATGCAGCTTAATGGCAGTTCGGTTGCTTGGCAGCTGCCAAGTGTTAATTATATGGCCAACAGTTCAATTGGACTCGAATTGGAATACAGATTCTTATTGGAATTGTGTGATACAGTTTGAGTAAGTTTGCAAAGTATTTGCTGCTGCTGCTGCACCCAGTTTCTACTATTTCCATTTGCATGCCTTGCCCATAAGTGTTCAATATATCTTCTCCCCCCTCTTAGCCCTCGCTCTTTGCTTATAACCCTGAAAATTAATACTTCAGCTTCTTCTACATCTTTTGCCATTTCCAGCTTCATCACCGTCTCCTTCTACACTCTGCCCCATTAGCTGTGTTTACGCCAAGTTGTTGTTGTTATTGGCCTGGCTCTGGTGCAATCACGACAAATTCTTGGCGTGAAATTATTTGGCAAGCGGCACAGAAATGGACAACAAATGAAATTATTTTCATATTTAAGCCATCTAACAGCTAGACTTATGACCATGTTATTCTACCATTCTGTTTTTTTTTTTTTTGGCCAAAGCTTTCTTATTGCCAACTTTGCAATTGTCTATTGTCAATGAGTTATGAAGCATTACGGCGCAAGTTTTGCAGGTTTTATTTTTTTGAGCGAATTGCATTTGCAGTTCTAAGCAGCAACAGCAGCAGCAGTGGCAGTGGCAGTTGCAGCAATAAACTTGCAAATTCTCTCTCAAAAAAAAAAGAAATTGAGGAACTCTCAGTTGGGATTTGGGTTTGGTTTTTTTCCCTCTCATTTGTGGGAGGAGCAGCGGCAGCAATGGAGCTACGAACTGAACTGAAACTAGCTGCGGATTGCGAAGGTGAAGTTCGTTGCACTCGCTGGCCTGGCTAAAAGATTACAGCTGCCATTTGCTAGTTTGCCAGTTGCAAGTTGCAAGTTGCTGGCTGCTAGTTGCAAGTTGCCAGTTGCCAGTTGCCAAGTTGCAAGTCGTCATCTTCGTCGACAACGTCGTAGACTTCTTCTACACACGCCAGAGACGAGGCAAATAAATTGATTGATTTATGCCATGAGCCCTGCAGACAGACAGACAAACAGACGGACAGACAGACAGACAGACAGACAGACAGACAGAAAGACAAAGAGACAGACAGAGAGAGAGAGAGACAGCCGCGATCTTGTGGCCTGGTCATGGTTTTTGTTGCTGCTTTTAATTATGGGCGTGCAGCTCTTAAAGCAAAGCAAAAGACCCACTGCCACTCCAAGCCATTAGCAATTTTAATTTATTTATGTATGCGCCTCACCGCAGCAATACACACACACACACACACATACACATAAACACACACCGACAACAGTTGCAGTTGTAGTTGAGTTTTGAGTTTCAGTTTAAAAACTTTTCGACTTCTAGTCCATAAGGAGTAACTCCTCATGTCTGTGTCCATGTCTTGCCAGGCCATGCCATACCATTGGCCTAGCCTTGCCTTCTGCTGCCTATATGCATCTGTATGTGTGTTGTGTGTGTATGTTGTGTTGCATAAATTAATTTCAAATGCACAAAACATGGACTAGAACACCAGTTGGATTGCATGTTACTAGCAGCAGCAACAGCCGCAGCAGCAGCAGCAGCAACAGCAGCAGCAGCAGCAACAGCATAGGAACAACAGGCGGCACCAAGTACAAGCGGACAGACCGACCGAGGGACAGACATAACTTCAGCAGTAGATGGATGGACTGTAGACTGTGGACCATGGATAGTGGATGCACTGGAGGAGTATAGTTTTAGCCATAAGTTAGTTTTAAACATTCAGTTAGTCAATGTAACAGCACTTGATTTGATTTCATTTGATTTGATTTGATTTGATTTGATTTGATTTCGTTTCATTCATTTGACATTTTGGTTAATTAACTAAGCCAAATTGCAGTTGGCCAACAGATTAAGCGCAATATAAATAAATTTGCTTATATATAAATATATTTAAGATCAAAGTCAAAGCGTATATATACATATATATTGCGTTGCACAAATTATATGCCTTGAATCAATCGACTGTGTGTGTGTTGCGACTTCTTCAATTAACGTTTAACACCTTTCGGCGTTGTGTTGTGTGTTAATAATCAAAATATAAATTAAGCAAGACAAATTATGTATGTGTATATGTGTTTTTTTTTTTTTTTTTTTTTTTTGTATAGGGGAGAAAGCATTTAAAGCCGAACAGTGTGGGACTTGTACCCACTAAAACCTGACCCTACTCTCCGCTTTCCCTCTCACGGAACTAAGCCGCTAGGTATTACTACGCGAGGGGGAGATGGCATGAAGGCCTCTTCTAGATACTCATCTAGAGTTTGAATTCTACAGTGAATTCTGGTTGCGCTGTCTTTCAGCGCGACGCAAGGATTTAAGGACTGCTGCACAAGTGTGGCTAACTTTTAACCAATTGTTTTGCGAACTGAGCAGGATATCTAATAAGTCAGTGACTATGAAAGGTCTCCCGAGGCTTAGGCTCAGTTCTTCCCGTTCAGCAGTAAAACGCGGACAGACAAAAAAGACATGTTCTGCGTCTTCTATGGTCCGCGCACAGTGTGTGCAAAACGGATCAGACTCGTGCTTAAACCTATATAGATAGGATTTAAAGCACCCGTGTCCAGTCAGTAGTTGCGTCAGGTAATAGTCAGTCTGGCCATGTCTCCTATTAACCCGTGTGTGTGTGTGTGTGTGTGTGTGTGTGTAGACAAAGCGACGCTTTGTTGCCACTTTTGATTCGTTGTTAAAACGAGAAAAAAAAACACATAAGCCAAAATGTTGAAATAACCTTGGAGTTGGCAATGCTTTTAGCCATAGTTAGTATTATATATTTATACTAAATGAACGATCAGCAGTTCTAAATAGGATTATGATGAACCTCCACACACACACACACACATACGCACACAGGCAGGTTCTGACCATAACAATTAGTAATCATCATGCGAATATATATATGGTTTTAAACGTGGCTTAGTCATTGAATTGGCTATTTGAATGCGCTTTTATTGGCCAATTTGCATGTTGATTACAATTTACAAATACCAATTTTTAATTACAAACTGCCGCTGCCTGTCTGCTGCCTGGAGTCACGATTCAATTAATTTGTAATTTATGTTGCACTCGCTTGTTGCATGTACTCAAAATTGTGCAGCCGTTAGATGCGCACACGTGTGTGGCAGCAGCAGCAGCAGCAGCAACAGCAGCAGCTCCAACAATGTTAATGTTAATGTTACCTACAATTATATATACATTACACACACACACACACACAATCGCATACCGCTCACAATCAATTGCTCAATTTGAAATTGAATGCGTGTCATATCCATTGTAATATTGTACTTTATTTCCTGTGCCCAAAACAACTTTCCATTTGGGCTTTTCTTTTGTTTTCGCCCGGCTAATTGCGACACCTTTTGGTATAATCAATTATGGCTTTTTTTTTTTGGGTTGGGTCTTGTATTGAGTACTCAATCTTTATTGCATTTACCCAGCTGACACTTTCGATAGTGCTGCCACGCCCTGCCCCTCCTACCTATCAATGCATTGAGTCTTAAGCTGATAGAAATCTTACAGACATTGTCTGTATATGATTATATATCTTTATAGAGATGTATAGAAAATATTTATTATTATTATTATTATTATTGGTATTATTATTAACTACAGCTGAGTATTATTATTATGTTATTAGATAATGTTTGTAACATTAGCATTAGCATTAGCATTAGCATTAACTTTAACACCGATGAATCGAGTCGACGTCGAGTATTGTGTGTGATGACTTTACTGACCTTGCCTCTGGCCAGCTAAAACTTTGCCTTGGCATTGGCCATAACATTTTTACTTGAGTTCCCTTTTTATATCTATCTATATGTACTTACAGCACATTATCTTTTAAGACTAAAGTAAAAAAAATAAAAAAATATGAAAAAAAGCCAAAGAATAAAACAAATATTGGACTAGAAGTTACCTCGTAGCTAGCCAAAACTAAAATTTGCAACGAAACTCAAGTCAGAAAAGTTATTGCAAATAAAGCTAAGAAATATGGCTTACTAATATATAGATTTGTAGTTATTAAGTTTTATTAGTATACTCAACAAAATAACTGTTCTTTCTGCTAATACTAGTCAGACTTTAAGCCACTTTTTAGACCCTTTGCTGACCTTAGCTTCAGTCACATACTTTTAGCCCTCTCTTAATTTTGCAGGGTATTAAGAAATGTTTTGGAGTTTGTTTTAATGGCTATTTGAAAATTATATAGCGCCAGTTTGTTGTAATAGTTACAATAACAATAACAACAATTACAACACCAGCAACAACAACAACAACTTTTATTGTACTCTCTGTCCATGTGTCTGTTGTAATTAAGTGCCAAGTGCTCGATTAGATGATTGCCTACTGCTGCCTGGAAGTGCTCGGCGATCTTAGCATTCATTGGTGTTCATCATGAAGTGCCGCAGCAACTTGCTATATATATATATTCTACATAGGTACTCATACTTGTACTCATACACACACACACACACACACACATACACTCAATACACTAAAACATGTTTCCCCACAAACAATATTTGTAGGCGCAGATACATTAATCTAAGCTTAGAATGAGCTCGTTTATTTATAGCTATGCGCCAATCACCAGATGGGCCAACCAACTAGCTACACACACACACACACACATATATATATATATATAAATATATGTTAAATATATGTACTATAAGACTTATGTAGAGACAGTCACTGCCTGCATGATTAACTGTTGTACAAATAGCATTTAACAGCAGCAGCAGCAGCAGCAGCAAAAAAAAAAAAAACACAAAAAAAGAACAGAAAAAAAAGTGAAAAATTGAAAATAAAAAGCAAATTTTTAAACATTGTTTTATACACTTACAGACAAGTCTGTAGTGTTTGTCTAATTGTTATGTATTGCCATATAAATGCTGTATACTTGAACTTTGAACTCTTTCAGTAAACTAGTATAGGGCGAAACTGCCAAAGGAAGGTCTTGTCTGTAAGCATTTTGCACAGTGTATTTTGAGCTTTAACTATTCTTTGGCTACTTCTTGTTTTGGTTCTCCATTTTCTCTATATATATATCTATATATATACATGTATACATATATATATATATGTATATATATGTATCTATTGACCGATTTGCGACTAGTTAATAGTCGATTAATGGTCAAGCTTGGGCTGTATTTCTGTACGCTTGCTTTCCGGCTCTTCGGGCAAGGTCATTGCGCAATTATAGAAAAATATCTAATATTAATCATGAGCAAAATCACAATACACACACACACATACAGTAAAGCGAACTCTGACTTGGCCAACATAAAATGCACGTGTCATCTCTTTGATCTTAGTTCATGGGATATACAGTTAACTGGGTCAGTGCTGGGCTGTGGCACGCCCACAATATAATAACGAAGCTTCATCAATTTCATATTTATTATTGTCGCATGTGAATCTGACTCCAACTCCAACTCTTACTTTAACTCTCTCTCCCTCTGTATGTATGTGTGTGTGTAGCGGAAGAGGCAAACTCAAAGGAATTCAGCGAGTCGTTGCCGTTAGCCATAATTGACCATAATAACAACACCACCAACAACAACAACGCCAACAACAACAACAACAATCAATGTTAAGCGCGCTCAGTTATGTTATTGCCTTCTATCTAAGTCGTATGAGTTTGCACAGTTTTCTCAGCTTAAAGAATTTCGTGTTGTTGTTATTGTTATTGTTATTATTGTTGTTGTTGCTATTGTTGTAGTGTGACATTAACCCACAGCGGCCTCACATCGCATACCTCGCACGAAAAGTGCCGCAAATAAAACGTACGAAAAATTTAATTCAATTTAATAAGCGAATATGTTGCGTGCCACAGCTGCAGCTAGACAAAGAGGGAAAGATAAGGACAGAGAAAGACAGAGAGAGGGGTGTACAATAAGTACTTCTCTAAATATCTTTCTTTCTTGCCCTATCTCTCTGTGTGTGTGTGTGAGTGTGTGTGTGTGAGTGTGTGTGTGTGTGTTTGTGTGTAATGTGGCGCACTCGTGCATGCTGAAAAACTTAAGCTTCAGAGATGCCTTAGATGATGACGACGAAGACTACGTTGAGGATGTCCTCTGTGTATGTGTCTGTGTCTGTGTGTTTGTGTGTGTACTCATGCGTGCGTGTAAGTGTACACTAGTACTTGGTACTCCTCCAGCTCCAGCTCCAGCTCCAAGCAGCAACTCCAATTCCAATTCCAAGTCTCCACCCGAGGGAGACCTCAAACTGAACCGTCGACGTTGTCGTCGTCGACGGGCGTCGCTCGTCCAAATGTGAAAATAATCGTAAAAGGCAATTAGCGCAAAATAGCTTTGACACTCATTCAACTTAGCTGGCCATGTAGGTTATACTCTTTGCTGCTTCATGTTAACTCCACACACACACACATACAGACACACTCACACAGATACACCCTCACCCCCTGCCACAGCGCTACAATTCAGCGCTCTATGGGCCTCTGCATAGAGTTAGGCAATTTTCATCTACATTCGCTTTTGGTGTGGCTTAATTTTCGGAACTCTTCATACATTAGCAAAATTAATATACATATATATATATATAGTAAATACCATATATATATATGTATGTATATATGTGTGTGTATAAGATGTAGGTCAGTGGGAACGTAATTGCGCTGAATGCTTCACTGCCTGTTGTAATGAAACCCAAAGGGATTCATCCAAACCAACTCAAACCAACTCAACTTTAACAAATAAAACTAACTGAACTTTATACAAGTGTTGCCAGATATATATGAAAATAACTATTCATATTTATATATGCATATATACGTATATATATATATATATATATAGATATAGTTGTCATATTTATAAGTTATAAGTCTTCATTTATATTCAATGACCTTTTATGACTTTACCTTAAAATTGTGTCACTTCTGTTGCTTTTGTATATCTGTGCGACCTTTAAGCCCATTGTTTATGCAACCCTTTTTGTCGTGCCTTCGAATTGCCAGGCAATCCTCTACCTCTTACCCCTAACCCTACCCCTACCCGTATCTCTGCCATTGCCTTTACCTATAGAGCTGGCAAATCCCAGCCCCAGCCCTATCCCTAGCCCAAGCCCTTGCCCTCTTCCACGTACATTCCCCTAGGCCAACAAATGTGGCACATACTCGTTATACGTATGTTGTATGCTGTATGTTGTATGCTGTATGCTGTATGCTGTATGCTATATGTTGTATGTTGCATTTTTAATAAAAGTGCCACAGACTTGGCAGCACTCGCTACGAGTTTTTACTCGATATTATTCGAATTTTTTATATATACATTTATATATATATAAAACATTTTGCCATTTGATTTTATACGAGTATATTTTGTGTGTCAGCGCGCTGAAAGTCATGCGGCCAACTTGAACCTGAGTCATGCACGGTGGCAAGCCCGTGAAGCTCAGGTAGGGGCGCCACTAGGCACTCAGCGGCAACAACAGCAACAGCAGCAACAAAAGCGGCTGGCACTGGGCCACCTTCAACAGTGTCATACGCGGCAATCATGCCACAGATTGGGGTCTGTTCCGTGTCTGTGTATAGCTATCTCTCTCTCTCTTTCTCTCTGTCATACAGTATTTTTATTCGATCTCTTTCTGTCATTCTGCATATGAGCTACATTTTGTGTCGCAGTGGCAACTGCTGCTGCTGCGTCAGCGTTGCACACCTGGGCTCCATTCAATGGCAATGGAGCTATGCTATATAGTGCTATATAGTCTGGTGTATACTGTTGGATCGGTGGTTAGCTGCTGATGGCGATTACTCAACCCCCGTGGCTATAAAATGACTGGAAGTAGTCAAAAAAAAAAAACATAATATATTTATATATATACATATATATATATATATATACATACGTTGCGCCAATTTGTAGGCAATTGACAATATTCCCGCAATGGGCCCACGTACATTCCCCACACACTCTCCTCAGCTCCCCCTGGAACACTCAACTCAACCCTGCAACAACAACGAAACAAAGGCGCATTAAACTTGATAGCGTCCGGCGCGCGTTTTGTGTTTTTTATGCCGCAACTTTAAATGAGCTCAGGGTATGCACGACTAGTTAAAGATAAGGCAACATTAGTAGCATAAATCGGTTGAATATATATAGCATATAGATGGCAGATACCAGCAGCAGTTGGTGGGCAATAACTGAGTTCAAGTAGCAACCTGCTGAGAGTCGCT
Source organism: Zygothrica quintamaculata (assembly GCA_037044455.1). Lineage (NCBI taxonomy): Eukaryota > Metazoa > Arthropoda > Insecta > Diptera > Drosophilidae > Zygothrica > Zygothrica quintamaculata. Next base: position 144,297 of record JBAMBS010001901.1, read on the forward strand.
TAAGATCAGCAAAGAGAAATGCAAATTAAGTTGATTTTAAAGCTAATGAATGTCCTGTAGATTTTTCTTCCTATCCTTTCCAACTTTGTGTATAATTTGATATAAAATCTAACCAATTATAGAAGCTCTTTTAATACACTATAAGCTCAGATAGATATTTTTGTTTTCATGGCAAATTTGAGGTATTTATTTAGAGAAATGCAAATTGAGTTGACTTTAAAGCTAATGAATGTCCTGTAGATTTTTCTTCCTATCCTTTGCCAACTTTGAGAATGTATTCATATATAATCTAATCAACTTTAGTAGCTGTTTTAATACTTTATAAGCTTAGATAAAGATTTTTGCACTCATGTCAACTTTAAGCTATTTGTAAAGGGTTTTTACAGGGTATCTGCTGCGTCTGTGTTGCAAGTTGCATGTTGAATTTGTGTTTTGAAAAAGTTTTGCTATTGATTTTGATTTTTATTGAAATGTTTCGTTTGCTGTTATTGCTGCAGTTGTGTGTTGTTTGCTGTGTGTTGTGTGTTGTGTCTGGCTGTTTTTATTGACATATTTATGGCTGCGGCTATTGGCCTAAGCCTGCCCCAACCCCCTTTGCTCAGCTCCTTCCGAAAAAAAGACACATTTTGAATGCATTGCATAAATCACAGGGTGTGCCACAACACCAACACCAACAGCAACAGCAACAATAACAATAACTGCAACAGCAAAAGCAACATCAAATATAACAACAGCAATTGACACACCTAATTTTTTTTCTCCTTTTTTTTTTGTGGCACATTTGAAGTCAGGAATTGTTTGGGTATCGTTTTGGGTATCGCTTGCCACCAATTAAAATGTTGAAGGACTTATGTCCTGCGTGTTGCCTGTGAGCAGCTTACAGTGAGCAGCTTGCAGCTTGCTGCTTCTAATTGCCAGACGACGGGTGGCCTCAGTGCACCACATGTGGCAGCAACTATATGTTTGTGCTGTATATTGCTGCACTTGCAATATAGCTGCTTGCAACATATGAAATCGATGTCCTGCAGCAACCTCAAGCAGCCACATGCTAAATGCCACATCATACATGCATGCCACATGCTGCAACAAATCATCAACTTTATGAGCTCTCTGGCTTAGGATGAATCTTAGAAACTAGGCGCTGACATGCAATCAATGCCATTACCCATAAGCCATAACCTATAAGCCATATGGCAGCAGCAGGCAGTATGCACTGGCAAGAAGAAGCAACACTCTCAAATGACAATTTATATATGATGCTACCAAGTTATTGGGCCATAACAACCAGCCAGCAAGTCAGGCAGTCAGGCTAGAAGCTGGAGGCAGGCAGCTTTTCGATTAATTACAAATTTCTTGTTTATAGCAAATGGCCACAAACTGTAGCCAATAACCAACAAACAACAAACAACAAACAACAACAGGCAACAGGGCAACAAGCAATAGGCAATAAGCTTTAGCCAATAAGCAATAACCAATATTGATATATAAATCAATGGCAATGCCAAACTCAAACGTGGCTAATAATATTGTGCGAAGAGTCGGAAAAGTTGTTTGTAGTCGCTGCTCGAGTTGACAATTTTTACACGCGAAATATGCTTTTTTGCACGGCATCAAATTTATGCTTTAAGCCATAAATTTGTAAGCCAGGCCTATACAAACACACGCACACTGGCATAGCGTACACCCACCTGGTGAGGCCAGGCAGTCAGTTGGCCAGGCCAACATGTTTATGGCCAAAGCGGCAGCACAAATAGTGAAAATGTTTTCCATTTCGATTGGCAATTTCCGCAATTTCTTGTTGTCGCCAGGGCGCTGCCTCTGCCCGCTGCCCTGCCCTGCTCAGACGCTGCCACAGCCACTGCAGTGGCATCGACTGTGACTGCCACAAATTATTGAAATCGACTGTTCAAATATGTTGCATAGCCCAGTTGCAACTCGTACAATTTGCCGCTTGTTTTTTTCGACTGCGGTTTATACATAGCAAGAGAGAGAGAGAGTGAGAGGGCGCAAGGGGCATGCCTCAAGAGACAACAAACAACAGTTTAAGGGTTATTAAATCATAGCCCCTTTTTCGACTACGCCTCTGCTTTTGCTTTTGATTGAAATGTTAGAAAATGTGCTGCACGTGTTAAGCTTGTATCTTTAAAAACTAGGAATTGTGGCAAGCCTGTGTTGCACAATCACAGCTAAAGCTGTCTTATGCAGCATCATAAAACTCACACATAACTTCTTGGCCAAGATTTGCGGTCAACATGTCTAGTTGTAAAAGCAAAATATTATATGCAACGCTGTGGCATTGGCAATGTGGCATCAATTGCTTGGCTGCAGCCTAAAACTAAAACTAAAACTAAAGCTGAAGTTGAAGTTGAAGCTAAAGCTGAAACCACAGTTGCAGCAGTGCAACAAAAGGCATTGTAGAAAATGGCCGACAGGCTTGTGAAATTTCTTAACTTTCAGTTGTTGTTGTTGTTGTGGATGCTGCTAGTTGTTGTTGCTGCTGGTTGTTGTTGCTGGTCTGTTGCTGGTCGGTTGGTTTGTGTTGTAAAATTGAACAATGCCACTCAAAAAGTTAAAGTTCTGTGGGTCAGTAGAATTTTCTCAGGCCGCAATCCGCAGCAAAAGTCGCAGTTACTGCCCGGCCAACCAACCAGCACATCGACAGCAGCAACATCGACAACAGCAACAGCAACATCGACATCAACAACAGATTTCTTGAAGTGACTTTGGCTACGCATGCGCAGCCCCAAAGAGTTATCCATATACCATGTACCATCTAGCTATGTGTATAGGCATATATATATATATATATGTGTGTGTGTGTGTGTGTGAGAATGTATGCATGTGCATGTGGGGTACTAATGAAACCATAAAAATCAACCGCAGACGCAGAAGTAGACGCTTAGCTGGACGCAGAGTGGCAGCGAGAGGGGAGCAGGCGGAGGCAGCGGCAGTTGTAGACGTAGGCAATACACGGCAGATGAGAACTAAGATCCGCTTGGATTACAAGCGGGCCAAGTGATCCAAACGGGCCAACATGAAGTTGGTTTCATTGCTGTTGTTGTTGTTATTAACGTGTTGCTCTTTTTGTTGTCTACGTTTTAGTGCTCTTTTTCGGTCAGAATTATGCTTTCAATATGTATGTATATATATATGTTATATATATATATATATGTGTGTGTGTGGAGGGTAATTTAAGTTTTGACCGAGACAGGGCCTTAATGTTGTGACCACAATATGACTTACACGACGTCGTCGTCGTCACAAGCCAAGTTGCATGCAAATAATTACCAAAAGGAAACAAAACCAAATGAAGAGACAAAGAGAAAGAATACCTTGTAGATGTCAGTCAGTCAGTCAGTCATTCAGTCAGTCAGTTGGACAGTCAGTCAAACAACAACAATGGAAATGAAGCATGCGTTGTACAGTTTTAACATTTCCTGCATATGCCACACACAGACACAACAAACACACCACACACACTCAACACACAAAAAAAAAGACACAGTGAAATCTGTCAAAATAATTCAACTGCTGCTGCGTCTTTAACTTTATCTTTAGTTACAGCAAACGCAGCAACTGTCAGTTGTAGCTAGCTAGTTTTGTTGCTACCCCCTCCCCCCCCGTGAAACCCTTTACTTTAGCCTGTGTTAGACCACCCCCACTCCAAGTGTTGTTGTTGCTGTTGCTGTTGACATGGGTAATTATGCTTAATTACGCCCTGAGAACTGCGCGTTGACAGCGACAAATGTGCGAGCCAACGCCAGTTATATACAATAACACACATATATGTATATATAGTTATACTATATATCATATACTATATTTATATATCTATAAATTGAGGCTAATATGCGTATTTATGACATTGTAATACGACTTTCACATGCTAACAAAAAACATGTTTAAAAAACGTGTCACAATTTTCACTTTTTTTTTTCGCCAGTTGCCACAATTCTTTTGGCTTTAACTTTTGCTTTCTGGCTGACATAATTTTGTTTATATTTATATTAAAAATTTGTTGTTTTGTACAGGCAAAATATAAATGCAAAAAATATTATTACATTTTGTGTGTGTGGGTGTGTGTGTGTGTGGGTGTGTCACTGCCTGCCAGTGAATGCATTTTTTATGTCGCCTTCATTTTTGTTTCTCTCTTTTCTTTTTGGAATTATCATTTGCAATGAAATCGTTTCTCTATAGCAGTCTCAAGTCTCTATCCTGCTACTCATCCTGTCGCCAATCTCTTTATATATGTATATGTGTATGTATGTGATCTGTATGTGTAAGTGTGTGTTGCTGTCTTTGGTCCTTTTGCCTTTTGCCTTGCGTTTGCCACATCAATGGATAATTTACAAGTCACGTGTGTATGAAATTGAAACAAAATGCGCATAAATTTTTTCGAGCTAAAGCTTTTGACTGTATGTGATGAGTGTGTGTATGAGTGTGTGTGTGTGCAACTAACTGAGGGGCTTGTCTTGCCAGCAGCATTTAATATTAATGAGTTATAGCACATAGCCTATATGTTTGACGATGCGTCTGCTGCAGTTGTTGTTGTTGCTGTTGTTGTTGCTGTTGCTGTTGCAGTTGCTGCTGTCGTGTCTTGTGGCCTGTCTAGGCACACATTGCATACTCGTTGTGTTCGGTCCTTGCCAAGTTGCCGTGTTGAGAGTTTCATTTAGTTGGAGGCTCTTAAAATGCGCGACGATGACTGCACTACTTGTTCAAGTGGGTAACAACAACAACAACAACAGCAGCAACAGTTGCTGTTGCTGTTTCTGCCTGGCCTCGCATCGCTGACTGACTGACTGACGCAGTAGGCGCGACAGGCGGGCGGCAGAGACAACCAACCAAAAGACGGACAAACATGGACTGCCATTAAAGGATGTGTCTTGCTTGTCGTCTTCTTTTGCTTTTTTTGCTGTTGCAGTTGCTGTAGCTGTTGCTGTTGTTGTTGCTGTTGCAGTTGCTGCTAATGTTGTTGCTGTTGACGTTGTCGTCTTTGGCAATGGCCATGTGAGTTTATGCAATGCTGCAGGGTTTCTACTCCTTGCAACATTGAGTGTCTTACAGAGCAGCGCAGAGGCTGAGCTCGTTTCGATTTCTATTTTACTCTTTATTAATGCAGACACATATATATTCAACTATTCAGCATCCAGCACCACAGCATCACAACTGCACCACCAATAGCAATCTTAAGCATACATCGCACCACACCCTGTGGCTTTAAACAGCTGCCCGCACGCATTTTAACTAAGTCATTTCCGTGACATACTTTGACCGTATAACTTTTACTTATCTATGCGAGAGAGAGAGAGTGGGAGAGAGAGGAAGAGAAGGGGCAGTGAGGGAGAGAGAGAGAGAAAAAAACAATATGGAAACAACAAATTTGCCACACTGTGCCCCACAGCAACGGATGACATTAACCCAGACCCAAGCATACATATTTATATATATTGACAGAGAGGGAGACAGAGTGAAAACCTAGGCCCAAAAGCAACTAACTTGGCCAAGTGCCACAGCCAATTGACCATTAATAAAGCAATTGGCAATCGAGCAGACAAATCTATAAACCAATTAGAACAGATCGTTTTTAGCCGCAGGTTGGCTAATGTCTGGCATTAAAATGAAAAAACTGCGTTCATAAATAATATATGTATGCGAGGGTTGCTCCATAACTTATTAGCTTACTATATAGCATATTAGTATGAACTCTACTTGAAGTTAACAATGAACCCTCGCCATGTTAAAAAATGTTAAATGTAAACTGGAAATCAAACTACAAGTAATTCCAACTACCCCCTTTCCCATCCCCTCATCCCACAACATAAGAAACACTGACACGACGACAACTTCAACTTGCAGACATGTCAGCTTGCCATTGCCGTTGCTGTTGCTGTTGCAGGTTTGTCAGCAACAACTTTGACTCTGACTACAACTTGCAATTGCAGCAACAACAACTGCAACTCCAGCAACAACTGCAAGTCCAACTGCAACTCCATCTGCAACTGCAACTGCAACGCCAGTGCCAAACAGTTTGTCAAAGGCTGTCGTCGATAAGCAGCCGCAGCAATGTAATTGACACAATTTGAATTTATATCTGAATTGAATATACGTATTCGAAAACCAAATCCAAATCCAAATCTGAATCCAAATCCAAATTCGACTTCAAAATCCAAGCTGAAATCAGCTGCAAATGCCGGCCAGGTGAGTAAGCGTTGCCAACGGCAACAAATCCTGCCGCAGCGCCATGTGGCTTGTCCTTGGCTGTCGCGGCACATTAATCATTCATTCATCCCAAAGCCAAAGCCAGCATTGTATGCTGGGGCTAAGGGTGTGGCCTTTGCAGCGACTTTGTCTCTATCTTTGTCTCAATATTTGTCTCTGACATTAGCTTTTGTCTTTTATTCTTTTTTTATTTTGGCTTGAAATTGCCGCATATACAATATATATATATATATATATATATATATATATATATTAGCATGCAGCAATGCCACACGCCACATGCCGCACTTATTCATACGCCTGATTAGCCATGTAATTTGTATATTAATTAGCGGCGTGGGAGCGTAGCGAGAGAGAGAGAGAGAGAAAAAGAGGGAGACCAATGCTCTGTGGCATGTTAAGCTAAATAAAACATAAATTGAAAATTGCTAAGCTTCAACTTTGGGGCACTGTCTTAGTGGCAAGGTGGCGCGGTGTCGTGCTGTCTGTTGTATCCGAGTGTCAGGGAGTAGTCTGCCTGTTGAGGCACCTTTCACTTGGACCAAGCTATAAATTTCATGGATGAGATGCCAAACAATGCGGATGTAAATGAGCAGAGAGGATGACTGTACTGAGGGAGAAGAGAGCAAGAGGTAAAGATGAGAGTAGAGGCGTTTGCTTGATGGCAAAGGGCACTGTGTCAGTGGTTTTTGTGGTTGCCACAGAGCGCACGTCTCTGTCTGTTTCTTCGTCTGTTGTCGGTTGTCTGCTGTCTGCGTTTGCGATTGCTTTTGCGTTTGCGTCTAGCACCCGCAAATGTGGCAAGTTACTAAAAGGCAACACAACAACTCAAAGCCATTCCAGATACAATCCAGAGTCAAACATCAATAAGTATGAGACTTCAATGTGTTGCTAGAGTGGTGCTCTGGTGGTACTTTGGTGGTGCTATGGTGGTGCTATGCTACACCCGATCTAAGCAAGCGTGAAACATTAGTGCGGTCAGTTAATTTGTAACAATTGAATTGTAACGGCCGAGAGGCAGATGTTGGTTATGGCTCAAATGCTGACTCGACTTCTAGCCGGTCATATGAGACCGGTAAAAGGCAGTCATTTAGTCATTCAGTCAATCAGTCGCTCAGTCATTGAGGCAGTCAGTCTGTTAGACGCAGAATAGAAAGGTGTTAAATTGGCAAAAGCGAACGCGCCGAGTGGGCGTGCAACAGCAAGCTGCAGAAAGAGGCGTGCCGCAGCTTAACAAAACAAAAAACATAAAATAAAAACAAAATAAAAAAACAAAAAACGTTACAAAAAGGTCATTAACATTGTTCTTTGCCACACTTGGCCAACCAAAGCGTTACCAAAACTCAACCCAAATGAACTTAAAAATCAAAAAAATCAACCAAAAATCAACTCAAATCAAACCCAACGAACAGAGAGCTCTTTCCATACACTCCACAATTGTTATTATTATTATTATTATTATTTCTATATACATAGATATATCTGTATATATATATATATATATTGCAGAAACTGTCCATCAATTGTAGGGGCCAGTGAAAGTGTCTATCTGTCACATGGCCAAGACAATGGGCCAAGTGCTGCCGTTAACTGTGCGTTGGCGTTAACTTTACTTTCCCATCAACTCGAGTGCATAAATTCTATTGATTTTATATAAATATTTTGATTTAAATTGAAAATTCAAGTGCTTCAATAGCTTCAAGCGTTGGCAACACTTTTTTGCATGAAGTTGGCAACATATGAAAATGAAATCAATGCAAAAATTTATTTTTTGTTTGCAATTTAGCATAGAAAAACACTTTTTAAGTGTGCATAACTTATATTATATTTAGTTTAGCTTTTAGTATATTATTATGTTAACTTTTTGCTAGTATTTTTAATATACTAAATGCTAACAACAGTACATATATATATATATATATATACATATATATTAGTCTCAATATGCTGTAGAATACTCAAGCAGCTACAATTTCGCTTCAGCTGTATTTTTGCTACCTTTCTGAGACTCTATTTCAATTTATATTATACATATATATATATATATATTTATAAGCATATATATAATCTGGTATATCTTATCTCTACTGCTTATATTATGCTTTGCTCTAAAGTGCACTGTAATTCCACTCAATTTCCATAATTTTATTACAAAATTCAACAAATTTGCATGCAAATTATCACCGCGCCGCGAGTTTCCCTTTTAAGAATTTAATTTTAATCAATTTCAAAATTAGAAAATTCTTATACAATTATTTTACATATTCCCTAGCCTATATATATATATATATACATATACATATATATCTATTTATATATATCGATATATATTTATATTATTTGCTTTAGTTTTGCCTCTCGTTCTCTTTGACTATTTTTGCAGCTCAATTCTTTGTTAAATATTTGAAATTATTTTGAAACCTCTTGTACCACATATACATATATGCATACTTATATATGTATATGTGTATGGGTTTATATGTATATAGCATATATATAATTTAAGGCCAATTGATTTGCTTTGTTTGGTTTCGCATGTTCCATTAGACAAATTGCCAAATTCCTTTCAACTCAAACGGACCATAGATGCCCCACGTTTTTGTTTATTAACGCAACACGCCCCAACTATATTGCATATAAGTATATATATATATATATATATGTGGTATATATATGTGTATTTATATATGTATTTGTTTGTCTCATTTGTGTGTATGTTTTGTGTTATTTATGTGCAATTTTAAGCTTGTTATTTTTTAATCTCGCGCCCTTTTTTATGCTCACCCCCCGCAATGGTTCGCAATTATTTTGAGGCTGGGGCTGGGGCTGGGACTTTGGCTGGGGCTTGTTTTGGGGCATTTTTGGGTGTGTGCGTGTGTATGTTATTTGAAGCGACCCTTGCTGACACACACACACACACACACACACATACACACAATTTGCAAGATAATGTTATGTATTTTTAATGAATATATATCTGTCTGTTATTTTCATGTTTTTATTTTTATTTTTTTGTTGTGTTTTCAACACGTTGAAATTGATTTTCAGCTACAAATTAATCAACATCTCGTTTTGAACCGTTTCGACCCAGTTTACAATTAATATTATGACAGGCTTTTTGGATTTTTGTTTCCGCTTTTTGTGCCGCCATTTCTGCTGCTGCTGCTGCTGCTGTGGCAACTTAATTAAAAATTAATATTTAATATGCTGCATGCTGTGTGTATATGTGAAGGCATTGGCCCTTGTGTGGCTATTAGTTAGACAGGCCTATAAATTCAGTCTAACAAAAAGACACACAGAGAGATAAAGAAGGGGGAAAGAGTGAGAGAGAGAGTCAAGAATTGAGCAAGTTAATTGCTCCATTGATTAATGGACAAACACTCGTCGTGCTTATATTGCACTTATTTGGGTCAGTTGGCCTGAGAGCGTTTTGAACCTTGTTTGCTGTCAGTTCAATTTTGGCTAAGATAAAGATAAAAAAAAGCTGTATATATATATGTATAAATATATATCTATATGAAAATCCCCAAGTGACAAGTCGTTGCTAGAGGCTGATACATGCCGCATGCCACACAGCACACCACCAAATGCTCTGCCTCTTGTGGCAAACGCCTGCTGCTCTTTAGCATATAAATCAAGGCATTGTAAATTGTAAATGTTGTTGGTTGTTGTTGGTGTTCCTGTGCCATAGGCATCAGGCATCAGCCATCAAGCATCAACCATCCAACCATACAGCCATTCAGCCATTCAGCCACATAGCCATATAGCCATATAGCCATATAGACAGCTTATAATAAAGACATGCCAGCCTCACAAGGCAATCGAGCAACGCCCGCGCCATGTCAGCGACGTGGATGTGCGATGTCTGGAAACCAATCAGCTCAAACTAAATCAAAAATCATAAAAGAGTAGAGAGAAGAAGAAGTAGAAGAAGAGAAAGAAAGAAATATAATAAAAAATTGCTAACCAAATCTGAATTGCACACATGAACAGCCAACAGTGAGACAGAGAGTTAGACAGAGAGCGAGAGAGGGAGATTGGCGTAGGTTTTTTGGGCATATTGGATGAACTGCAACGAGCGATGGAAACGACAACGACAAGCTTGGGAGCTAAAATCTGGAAGTTGAAGCCGTATCAACGTTGCCAGACTATCCCGTGCCACTCCGGTACAGGCCAGACCTGAGTCTTGGCCTGATGTCGTTTATAAATAAAATTTGCATAAATTTAATAAACCCTCTCGTTGTCAACTTGGCCACCACAAAAGGCAGTTTTTTCGGCCATGTGCGCACTTGTTAGTTGCCATAGCATCTCGTTGCAAGGAGGAGCATACACTCAACTTGCAACATTGTCATAGCTATAGTCTCATACTCTCATAGTCATAGTCATAGTCTAAAGGCAGATTTGTGATTTACCGATTTCACCGATTTACCGGTAAAGCGGTTTGTCACAAAAAACGCCGTTGTCTCACCCAAAGACCCATAAATAACCCAGTGCCAGTGGCACAAATAATGATGACAATGCGGCAACACACACACACACACACACACACACTCTCTCTAACCATTACATGCCACAAATCCTAGTCATAGTCCTGGACTATCGCTGCACGTTCTCATCATTTTGCACGCATAAATCGCCATGGCCATGGCAATCGCATCAGCCATAACTGTGTTTATAACTATGAGTGTGTGTGTGTGTGTGTGTGTGTGTATGAATATGAGTGTGACTAGAAGGCACATCAGTGCAGCAGCAGCTTGTTAGCACAATATACGCTGACAATGGGCCCCAAACTACAGCCATTCGCACATGGTTAAGGAAATGGTTGTATCTTTGTCATGTTGCAGCAAGTGCCTAGAGATGCTGCTGTTGCTTTTACTGATGCTGTTGCTGTTTTTACTGCTGCTGCTGCCGTTGCTGCCGTTGCTGCTGCTACTGCAACTCCAGATGTAAGAGGTAACAAATCAGTTATATATATCTCCTATATATTTGCTACTAACTTTGCATGTGGAGTTCTATGCACACTTTTGAAGGCACTTGCAGCAAGTGCAAGTATCGAGTGCAAGTATCGAGTGCATATATCGAGTACGAGTACTAGTATCGAGTGCAATGCTCTTTAAATCATCTAATGTATAAATATTTGCGCTATGCCAAAGCAACTTCCTGGTTAAGGCAAAGTGCGGCCACAAATTAATGTCAAAGTCAAATGAAAATGGCATTTGGCAAGACGCCGCCGCCGTCGCCGTCATCGTCGCTGTTACTATTGCCAGCTGTTAGCTAACTTACAACAACCTCTGCTGCCTTTGCTGCTGCTGCTGCTGCTGCTGCATAGTACCCAGACTCAGTTAGCAATAGTCAGAGTTAGAGCCAAAGTCGCGCCATAAATTTAGCGCTGTGAAAAAATGACAGAAATGCGTTTATTGACCAAATGCGCAGCAGCTCATCGATTACGAGGCCAATGGATGCAATAGCCAAGACAACGCAAGGGGATTGAAGAGGGAAAGAAAGACTGCGATCTCATAGCTAAAATCTGTGAATGTTAATAGTGAGGGCAGAAGCGGAGAGATGCGAGACGCTGGCTGGCTGCCTTGACCATTGCCGTTTGCGCATGCGTCGTTGTAGCTTGCCTTTTGGGAAAAGCGGTTGTGGCACATACAAGACTCCAAACATACACTTACACACACGCACAAACACACAAAAACATATACACTTACATAGTCTAATGTATATGCACAGTGCTATACGCATACGTGTCGTATACGTAATAATGTTGACTATGTCTGCCATTTGTTGTGTCTGTCTCCATTTTTGTTTTTCTTTTTTGGTATTTTTGGTATTTCTCTCGTGTGGCAGTTGCAATGCGGCGCATAAATAAATGAAATGAAATATCAAATATATCGCTTCCAATTTATTTATAAACATTTTTAGGCAAATGCAAAATGTCGCCTAAGTGCAGCAAGCGATTTGCCTATAGAAAGTGCTGCGCAAGTTGGCCGTTTTATGGCTTAACTTAGCTATAATTATTAACTGAAATTTTTACTCGGAAAATAGGAAATTTTTTACATAGTTTTAAGTAAAAGTTTCCATTTTAAAATTATTTTGGGTTATTTATTATTTTTATTTAAAACTTTTAATATTTTAATTGCAGGATTTGACGGCAACTTTTGCCTAATTTGGCAGCACTGAAAAGCCTTCATAACCACAAAATAAGAGAAGAAAAACGTCTAAAGCCTTCTTTTGGGTGCCAGCCTGTCTGACACTTCCCCTCTGCCTACACGTTAACTTTTTGACAATCTGACTGTTTGTCTATCTGACTGTCTGCCAGTCTAACTTTGGCTGTTCAAAGCGCTAAATGTATGTTACTTCCGAGCAAAAGTCGTGAGGCAGTTTCTGTCTCTCTCCGCACACCCCTCCCTGCCTCCCTCTGCAACATGCAGCAACACATCTCTTAGCCTCTGTCAGCGCTCTTGATGGCCTGGCAACATGTGACAGGTAACAAGGCAGGCAGCCAGCCCGCTGCCGACTCTAATGCATGATTTATAGTAAAATATTTATTTTACTGTTAAGTAGATGCTGCGACCACAGACACGAGTCGTAGTCACTGTGGCAGTGGCAGCGGCAAAGGCAGTTGCTGTGGCACTCATAGTTGGTGTGGCTGTTAGCATCTTCTGTTTACAACGGGGGGCTTGACTTTAGCTGCTGCTGCTGCTGCTGCTGCTGTGGCTGCTGCTGGTTGGGTGGGTGCTACATACGGACTGGCACAGGTTGCTGCTGCTGGTGTTGCTGCTGCTGCTGCTGTTGCTTATTGTTGTAGCCTTATCAGTGTGTATGCAAAAAAAAGGTTAACTGTTTCTTTTTATATTTGTGGTCTGAGCAGAGCACAGCTTGTTAGTCTGTTTAGTTGGCTTAAGTTGAAGTCAGCTAATGTCACTCACTTGCAGCAGAAGTAACAACAACACGTTGCAAGTTAGATAAAATATTTATGTCAAATGCGGTACGTATAAATCAAATGCTATCAGCTGATGACCCCATTGAATGTGCTCATACTCCCTCAATAGATGCTGCCGCAAAATAGCTGCAAGGCGCAGCTAAGTTTTATAGCTATTCAATAAGCGTGTCAAGCATAAATCATCAACAGCAGCAGCAGCAACATCAACAACAAAAGCAACAACAACAACAACCGCAGCTAAACACAACTTATCTCAATCTACAGCGGGTAGTGTCAAGATGTTGCTATATACAGTGGGTAGCAAAAGTCTTTCACTCGCACCAAATTAAGCCAAGAGCTCTTCACAAAATTATGACAAGCTGCTAGTCAAGCAACGAAAGCTAACAACAGCAACAATAACAGCAACAGCAGCAGCAAATAAAAAATATTCCAACAAAAATTTTGATAAGCATCAGGCATCGATTTTGCATTGAATAAGCTGCTGCTGCTGCTGCTGTTGTTGCTGCTGCTGCTGTTGTGGCAGCACGTTTAAAAGCTTTTTGGCTTGGCTTAAACAAAAGTGTCATAAATCTTGCAGGTCGACACAAAAGAACTTGACACAGTGAAATAAATACGCAGTCAGTACACGCCTCGATAGGGCCAAGACACAAAAGCCGATTCAAGCAGCCAGCCAACCAGCTAACCAATAAGCCAACAAGCCAGGCCAAGGCATACATATTCAGCCAACTACTACTGGGAGAGAGAGAGAGAGAGAGAGAGGGTTTTGATGTCAGGCAAGCAACTTGAGCAAAAGGATACTAATGCACGTAATACGTTCCACTTGAATTGATAACAAAGGAGCCAGGCTCCGCTTGGCTTGGGCATGTGGCAATGGATTTGCCCATAGAACACACACACACATATATACACACACATGCACAGTAACCTACTCATATGGGCACTCCTTGGCCGCAGGGGCCAAAACCACAAGCACTTCAGCCCACGCTCTCTCTCTTATGGCCATGGAATCTGAGACTATGAAATTGTGAGCCAAAGCTTGAGCCTCAGCTTGAGCCTGTGCCTGAGCCTGAGCCCAAGGCTTCAGTGGAAAACTTGCACAATGCATACAAAACAAGATTCTAGTGTACTTTACATATACTACCACTAGAAGTCCTGGCTTTGTGCAGTCTATTAGCCAGGCTCTTAGCCATGGCCAAGTCTTTTGTCAACTTCTAAGAGCTGGCGTTAATTTAAGTTTCCCCTTTTGCTGATAAATTTGTTTAGACACAGGCAATGACATGTGATTTCCGTTAACAACAGCAGCTGCTGCTGGCAGCAGTAAGGCAGTTCCACAAAAAACAAAATATACTGCCAAAAAAGTGACGGCCTAAAATTTGTTTACGCAAAAGGCGCGACTGGCCAAAATGAAAACTGTTAACTGAAAACTGAAAACTGAAAAGAAGATTAATGACAAACGACAAATTGCGTTCAATGTCGCATTAATTGAGGCAATGAGCGCATGAATAAATGCATGAATTTACACAATTAACATTAACAACAACAACCCAACAACAAGAACAACAACAAAGCAACAATGACAAGCCAAATAGATTCTATTTAAGCCAAATATAATACCAAAATGCGTTGCCAAGGTTGATATTTACAAGATTTTGCATCGATTTCGCTTGATGAACAACTGGAAGATTTCATAATGAATCACTTGCTGACTATATAAAAAGATATTTATATATATTTTTAAAGAATTCTATAAAGAATAACGAAAATCAATTATGAACAAAGATAACATAAAGATTATATAATAAAAATAGAATACAAAAGAAACAACAAAAAACAAAAACAAATTTCAAGCAAAGAAAACCAGAAACTAAACACAAAAAAATTGTTGTATGATGCAATCGATAAACTGTGCAAAACAGTTGCAAATTTGCAGTGGAAACATAAATAAATAGTGAACATTAATATTTGATAGACTAGACAATACCCTGTAATAGTTAGAATTAACTATAAACTGAAAGAGACTAAAACAAAATGCAATCTGCTGCCTAGAAACTCTTTCAGAACTCTTTTCTCTCTGTTTAGCGCCATATTAAAGTCGTATATACCCCATATTATGCCACACCTTTAGGTACAGCTTAAGCTAGTCTAACTAGCCTTATGCTCTACAGGGTATAACTAGCCAAATTAAGCTGCAAGTTTTCAATTTCAATTCAATTTGATAATGAAATTTTTTTGGGACTGGCGCATAGAACTCAATGGGTTAAGGTCGTCTTAACTGGTGCATAACTATTTGCCAAAGTCTTTATACTATACCCACACACATATATTTATATATATATATATATACATATATAGAGCAATTGAGATACGATCTGTGGCTATAAAGCCACACCCCAAAATAGCTGTGGCTGTGGCGCGTGTTACGGTCAACGGCAGCCACTTGGCTGATTTGGCATTTGGTTAACATTTGCGCACAGAAAGCATCAACCAACGCAGTCAATACACACACATACTCACACACACATAGATATATATAATCGCACACACACACATACGCATAAACACACACATATAGACGTAATAAATGCAAAATACACTCGCTGCTGTCTATTAGCGCATTTATGAGCAAATTACGGGAGCGCCATGCCAAAAGGCGGCAGCAGCAGCGGTGGCAGAGGCAGCAGCTACCACCCGCCGCCAGGCTAGCCGCAAAATATGAGCGAACCACCAGCTAATTGCACCACAACATTTCTGGCTTGATGGCTGTATAGCTGACTGGCTTACTGGATTGCTGGTTAGTTCGATGTTTCGATGGTTCAGTGGTTTGTTGTTGAAGTAACAGCAACAGCAATAGCAACAGCAACAGTAACAGCAGCAAAAATATTAGCAACAGCAACAGCAGCAGCAGCAGCAGCAGCCCACGTTGCCTGGCGGCAAATGCGGTTGCCGTTTTTGTAATATGCAACAAATCAACGCGCAAATTGTAACATAAAATATTTACATTGCACTCGTTTCACCAGCCCCTCTGCCCCTTGTACACCCCCTCTCCTCATCCCTCACTGACTATACTGTTCGAGTGCTCAGTCTGCATTTTGTTTATTGCATTTAATTTGCGCATTGTTTGTGCGGCTTTAGATAATTGCGAGCATCAATTGCCCAGGCGCAACTTATGGGCTTGCGAGAGGCAGCAAGTTGTGGTGCTGTGGCAAGTTAGGGGCGTTGCCAAGCCAGCTAGCGCCCACACACGGTGGCAATCAAATTGCCAGGCGCTGACACAGTGGGCGGCAAGTAGGCTGAGTGGGCGTGGCAACGGGTCAGTGTGCACAGCAACAGCAACTAAAAACAACCAAAAGCAAACAAAACCAAAAAAAAAAAACAAATGAGAAGCCACAGACAGATTTGGTTGCTTTCATTAAGCTTTCAGTGCTCCATGGCAATGCCATGTGCTATGTGTATAATCAACGTTCAACTGTCCACTAGTCTGTCCAGCTGTCTATCCAGCTGTCCAACTCTATCCAACGTTCATCTGTTTTGTTTGTTTGCATTTCACGCTTCAGCCTATGGCCCCGTGTGATTAATCTCCCACACGGAAAGCCGCGTCTACAATGGATTAGACAGATGAACATTATATTGGGGGATGGGGTATAGATTTCTATATATATATATATAATATATAATGTATGGAACGTATATAGAGATAGAACAAATGATTTCCCACTGTTATTGATGATGTGTTGATTAGGTTCTGCCACACATCCATAAGGCACAGCAGCAACAACATGGGCAACAAATTGCGGCCATGTGAATATTTTGGAATCAAGAGTTGAGGGCGCTGTGTTTCATTATAAAATTTCACTTTGAACTCATGCCGCATATATACACACACACACACACACACACACACACACAAACAGATAGACATTTTGGGAGACAGACAGGACGCCCTGCTGGCTTTTGGGTTCTGTTGCACATGTGCGGCTTTGGACAGTGGAAACAGTATACAAAAATTGGGTCATGTTTACCCAAAATATTTTGTTGCAAATTGCAAGAATCATGCAAAACAGCGTGTGTCTAATGAATTGCCAGTTGTCTCTATATATGTAACTCTATATGTGTACGTATGTGTGTGTGTGTGTGTGTGTTTAAGTATAGTATTAGTTCGCTGCTGCGGTCTTTTGTTTCAATTTCTGCAAAGCAAAACTAATGACCAGCAGACAGCATTGCACGTTTTCATGTGGCAACTTGTAACTTGCAACATGCAACAAACAACATGCCGCAGTTACGCAAAAAGCACGTCGCCTAAGTTCATTTATTTAGAAGTTTTCTGCAGCTGCCACCAACGTTGCTGCCTGTCAATACCAATTTTAAATGCCACATAAATTTATCAAACAAGCCACAAAAAAAAAAACTTGCAGTAGCCGCAAAACGCAGCAAAGTAAAATGACACTTTACGAGGGTTGCTTAGAAAACTTCGAAAAATATGAGAAAAAACTGACAAGCTGAATTAATATAATATTGCGAAAATGATAAACTATTCAACCATAAACTATCAATCAATCAATAGTTAAAGCTTTGCCTCAAACAAACTGTAGAAAATACTAAACTTTAAGCCAGTTTTTGGTATATTTTAGTTGGTATTTTCTTTGGTATACTTTAAAGTTACTTTGTGGCATATTTTAGTTAGTATTTTCTTTGGTATATACTGCATATTAGTATGCAAAACATGGGACAATGGCCCAGGCTTTAACTATGTGTTTAGAAACATAATTGCATAATTGAATAATAAGTTAACGTATATTATTTATGGCTAATTGAATACATTGTTAATGTTAGGTTAACCGTTAGGCGTTTACCATTTTAAGAGGGGTTTTTTTCAGCTTTTTTATTTTATGTACCCTGTAGTAACCGTATATAGTATATATATTATTGAATACCATTATGTAATTAGCTGTGAACTTCCTCTTTCTGGCTCGTTGCTTGATTGACAAGTGAAGCTCTTTGTGCAACATAATGTGTCGCCCAACAGTTAAAGTTAATGCACAAGTTGAAGCTGCAACGTTTTGCTGATGATGAACGCAATTTCATGGCAGAATTCTTGAAGAAATTGATATGTTGGCGCTGCCACGCCCACACTTAATGGTCAGTTAGTCCATCAGTCGGACAGTTTGAGCGTGAGTTAGCCAGTTAGTCAGACAGTCTGACAGCCAGTTTGGCAGTTTGGCCTAATGGTCTGCGCAATTGTCGCAAATTAGTGAGACCAACCCACATACACACACACACATACGCATTGTATTGTATACACACACATGTGGTGTGCAGGTGATGCAGACTACAACGAGATGCTGCTGCTATTTGGTAAATGGCCAAGTACATGGCAAACACCTAAGGCCAATCACATGCACACAGAACTAACGGTACACAGCTGGCACAGAGGCAAGTGGCAGGTGGCATGGAGGGTGCAACAGCAGAAGGTAAAAGAAGGAAGGAAAACAACAGCTATAAAGTTTACTGCTACAATTGGCAAATTGAAAATTGTGCGCTGGTGGCGGCGGTGGTGGCAGCGGCGATTGCAATGCAATGTTGCAGCAACAGCTACAGTAATAGCAACAACAACAACAACATCAAGCAGATAGTAGTGCAACCACAATACCACAAGTTCAGCCATGGCCAGGGCCCAGACCATACCATACCATACCATACCATACCATACCATACCATACCAGGCCAGACCAGACCAGACCAAACCACGCCAAGCCAAGTCAAGTACAGCCAAGCCAAGCCAGGCCAGGCCAGGCCTTGGCATAGCCCAGAGCCAAGTGCGCGCATGATGCGTTGACTGCCAGATAAGAGCTCAAGAGCTGCCGCTGGCAGTTGCTCTTGATGATGTTGCTGATGATGGAGATGATGATGATGATGCCGTTGCTGCAGACGAAGATGCATTTGCGCAGACGCAGTCGCAACATAGACGTTTCAATTTCAAAAACCATTTGGCCAAGGTAGACATTTTAATGAAGCGCTGCCAGTGACGGGCCGCATTACGTAGCTTCGGCTCAACCTCGAGACGCGTTAACGTTAACGGTGCTGGAATAGACCTGAACAGACCAGACCAGACCAGCCAGACCAGACCACGCACTGATGCAACAAATGCGCAACAACAACAACAACAACAACAACAACAACACTTCAACACAGTCTTAGAATGATAAGGTCGTCGCCATCGCAAGATGCAAAACGAAAGACTTAGGCAACGAACTTGCATTCAGCTGCAAGGCAAAGTGTCCATTTCAATGTCAATCTTAACTGCAATTCCACTCACAGTTAACTCTTAAGTGCTTTAGCCATGATATTTTGAACTCAACTTATGATGATTGTCAATCATATTTATAAAATAAAAAACGACAGCAACAACAACATTAACAACAACAACAATTTGATTGAAGGGTAACAACAATTTTGTATTGTTCTATTTAAAATTTAGTATTTTTTTCGTATTTTTTTGGTATATTGTTGTCACTTTCATAAACTTTCGCTTTGCCTTTTGCTCTCGTTTCTATTTCTATTTCTATTTTGGATGTTGCACGCCCACAAAGTATATACATACATCTATATAATTTCATGTGTTCTGCTTCGTGTGTTGCCCAAACTTGACCCTAATTTTGGGCTGGAAACAGAAGCTTAAGAAATAACCTCCAGGCTCTGCCACACACATATATATATATATATATCTGTATATTGTAATTAAAATGAAATGTAAACTCTGAGAAAGGCCTTCACTTTGATTGCCATAATAAAGCCGCGAAGAGCCAGAGAGCTGAAGCTGTTTAGGCGTTAATTTTGGGTTCTACTTTGTGCCTAGCGTGGCAAGTGGCAAGTGGCAGTGGCAGTGGCAGTGGCAGTGGCAGTGGCAAATTACATGTTGTATGTAAGTGCTGCACTTTCTCTTGATTTTTACTTCTTATTTTTATTTTTATTTCTATTTTATTTTTCTTTCTTTATGATTTTTTTTTCTACTACTTTTCTCTACTTCTCTTTAATGAAAAGTGAGTTGCGTCTTTTTCTGCTTCTTCTCCTACTTCTATTGCTTTGTGGGCGTACACTTAATTGGTATTTAATGCCAAAATCGATTGCTGCTTACCTTTTTTTCTTATATGTTGGCGTTGTTGGCTTCTTAGCTCTTGTACATCAGACCACAGCAGACACTGTAAGCAGAGGAAGAGAGAGAAAGAGAGAAAATGTTGTATTAGTCTCTTTAAGTTCAATTGAAGTTGCGCCTTTAGCCACAAATTGACAAAGGCTATTTGCAGCATTTAGCAGCTGCAGTTCTTAAGCAAAAAAAAAAACATGTTTTCAGCCAAGTTAATGTATTGGCAAAACGTTGCAATCAAAAGTGAAAACTTTAGCTCCACTTTTGCTTTTATTTTGCGGTAAAAAAAACTTCAACTTTCAATTGGTGACTTAATTTCTTTGGCAACAAAAGTGCTGCAATAAAAGCTAATGAAATCGAACGGGCCCATAACAACAATCGCGTCTATTGTTAACGCGAATGTCCACCAAAATCACTGCGGGGCAAACAACTTAAAGTAACAACATCAGCAACAACAACAACAACAGCAACAATAACAACTTTGAAGCTTGCCTAAGAAATTATCAAGTGCACTGAGCTTTGGCACTTTTACTTTCATTGTTGTTGCCAAGATTTTAAGCATTGTTGCCAATGGGCTTATTGTGTATTGCCGTGTTCAATACTAACTTAAATTTTATGAACGTACAACAATTTTCACCACAGCAATATATTGTTGTTGTGGTAGTTGTATTAAAAAAACACTCTTTGCCTACATTTTCCTTTTAGCAGCAGCTAATGAGTAAAATGCTTTTGGCAATGCAACAACAACAAGTTTAGAAACAACACCAACTATAGCAGCAGCAGCAGCAATAAAGGTTTAAAATTACAAAACAATTTGTGTTAAACGCTTTTAACTTCGATGTGTCTGGGAAAATGTTGCTGTTGCTGTTGCTATTGCTGCATCTTTCTGTGGCATTTGATGAGAAAATAACACCGAAATCAACACCAACACCAATACCAATATCAAGCTTAAACTCAACCTCAACATCAGCGTCAACTTCAACGCCAACAACATCACTATTAACAGCAGCAGCAGCAGCGCAGCAGCCGCAACTTATATAAGCAGATTAAGCATACGCCGCGTTGACAAACTACCAAAAGTAAAACCTAAAAAAAAAAACAACTCAAAATCATTTAAACAATATGCAAACATAATATCAAAACACTAACAACAACACTTGAGGCCAAATATACAGGGTTATAATCATCGTTAAGAACATATTTGTTATTAACTTTAGTCCGCAGTTGGCTTAGAATCGTTGATAAATTGTTGCTTTTAATTAAGTTTAACCCTGTTGTTGCTGCTGCTGCTGTGGCTATTAATGTTCTGATTCATTTCACAGGGTAAATGCTAACCAAGTTACCCTGTAAATATGCACACACACACACACATACTAGGTTTCCCAGCAAGAACAATGCATAAATTGCAGGCTTGTTGCAAGTAAATGTTGCTCAGTGTAGCGTGGCAGAGCTTGAGATGTGGGCGTTGCTGTCTCCCTGTCTCACTGGAAACAAAATAAATAAGAAGCAAAACGTTGATTGCAGTAGTGAGGGAGGGGGAGGTTAAACTGCATGGGCAGGGGTTAAAGTGGGGTCTAAGGGGTATTAAGACAGCAGCATGCAAACATTAAAATTATCGCTGTTGATCTTATGCACAGGCCACAAGCAATTGTGAGTTTGTGCAACGCTTGCTGCAGCTACTCGTATTAAGTGAAGTCACAGCAGCAGCAGCAGCAGCAGCAGCAACAACAACAACAACAACAACAACAACAACAACAACAACAACAACAACAACAACAACAACAACAACAACAACAACAACAACAACAACAACAACAACAACAACAACAACAACAACAACAATAACAACAAAGACAACAATTTTTATATCAACGTATCAATTAGACAGAGTTCAGTTCTAGTAGTAGGCATAGACAATTTTAACCTAGAAACATTTTCAGTTTCAAATTTACTTTTTATCGTTTGACTAGGAACTGTTTATCAGTTGTTTAGCTATATCCTAGGCATCCTAGCAATAATCAGCCCATAGTCAAAATGGCACGTGCATTCTTTTGCAGCGAAAAGATGGAGCTGTGCCAGTTGCTGTTGCATGTTGAGAATGCCTTCAATAGCCTGATGGAACTGGCCCATAATGGTGGATTAATGTTTACCCATGTCTATGATGAGGATCACCAATTGAATGGCATATATACAAGAAAAGTGATACTCTGCGGTGAGCTGCTACGCATAGTTGAGTACCTAGAGGATCAGATGGCACAGCTGGAGGTAGTTGAGACATATTATCCTGATGTTGATATGGTTTTTAGGGGACAAGAATCTGATATACCGCAATATGAATTGGAGCTGCGTCGTGTATATCAGGAGATGCACTCTGTTATGGAAAACTATATAGCTCTGGAGAAGCGTAGATTATATATGCGCGAAAAGGTATTCGCCTTGGCCAAGGCCCAAAAGATGCTATCATCGAATACCAAGAAAGGCGATATTTATTATTCGGATAGTACCATAATGGACCTGATCAAGGATCAATCCCTGGCAGAACCCGTTAGCACAAAGCTCAACTATATATTGGGTAGCATATTGATGGAGAAGTATCAATCATTTGAACTGATGTTATATAGGCTCTTTGGACGTAATCTGCTGGTGCGTTGCTCGGAGATGCCAGCCAAAGTCAGGGAGAACATTGGTAAGAACCAAGATATGGTCCATAAGTTTATAGTACTCTTGGTAACCATATCGACCTCAATTCGACCCAAACTGATCAAATGCTGTCAGGCATTCCATGTGACCATCTTTGAGTGCCCGGAAACAGCAACTCAGCGCGATTCAATGATTGAACAACTGAATAAGGATATTGTAGATTTGGATAAAGTATTGGCTCAGACATTGGAGGCACGCAAAAATATACTTAGAAATATCGGTACAGACTTATATATAATGCGCATTAATTTACGTAAATCTTTAATTGTCTACGATCTGCTTAATCGCTTGAATCCTGTTGGTGGACAGCAGCGTCAGCGGTATCTGCAGTCAGAGTGCTTTGTGCCCACCTCCCAAATAGATGAGGTGCGTGATGCTTTGAATCGTGGCACCGTTACGAAGGAGAACATCTTCTCCCCACCCATATTGATGAAAAAGAATCGCAAGTATCAACATATGCCGCCCACATATTTTCGCCTGAACAAATTCACTCGAGGATTCCAAAATCTTATTGATTCCTACGGCATGGCAGATTATAGAGAGCTCAATCCTGCACCGTATACAATTATTACATTTCCCTTTCTGTTCTCCATTATGTTTGGAGATCTTGGACATGGTCTGATATTGGTATTCTTTGCCACCATTATGATACTGCAGGAGAAGCGCATTGAGCAAATGAATCGCACAACTCTGGGTGAGAATGAGATATTGAACATATTGTATGCTGGTCGCTATATAGTGCTGTTAATGGGTCTCTTCTCCGTATATGTGGGACTGATATATAACGATGTTGTCTCTTTGGCCGTCAACATGTTTGGTTCCAGTTGGTCAGTGGTTTACAATGAGACAACAATGAGAAAGCTGACAGATTATATGGCATTGGATCCAAAGCAAGTAAAGTTTTATAGTGGTGATCCTTATCCATTTGGCTTGGATCCAGTATGGAAGCTGTCAGGCGAGGATGCAATTACCACATTCAATTCACTCAAAATGAAACTGGCCATCATTTTGGGCATCTCACAGATGATGTTTGGCCTAATACTATCCACCTACAATTGCTTACATCTGGATCGAAAACCAGATCTCTTTTTGATCGTTATACCACAGATGGTATTCATGACTTGTTTATTTGGTTATCTGGTCTTTCTTATATTCTTCAAATGGCTTGCATTTGGTGGTCACAAGGAGTCGCCGTATACCTCAGCCTGTGCACCCTCTATACTGATAACTTTCATTAATATGATGTTAATGAAATCCAGTAATGATGCTGTCGCAGGTTGCAATGAGGGTATGTTTCCACATGAACGTGCCCTTGAGTACGCATTGGTGCTCATTGCCTTTCTGGCCGTACCCATTTTATTGGCCGGAAAGCCACTTTACTTGCAACATCGTCAAAAGAAAATAAATCAGGCTAAACAGGAGCGCAACGTAAAGGATCGCAACGTAAAGGATCGCAACATGAAAGAGCTGCATAAAAAAAAACATGAAACACTCTCTAGGATGCGTTCAAAATCCAAAAGTGCAGATGAAGGGACACCACGTGAATCAGGCCAAACCGAACCACACGACAAGGAAGACATGGAAAATGACGTTGAATTCGACAAAACCGAAATCTGGATACACTCTGGCATACATACGATTGAGAGTGTATTGGGCTCTGTCTCACATACAGCATCCTATTTGCGACTCTGGGCACTTTCCTTGGCGCACAGTCAGCTGGCAGAGGTGCTGTGGAATATGGTGCTCGGACGTGGCCTAAACATGCATATGCCCATCTATATAGGTGCACCCGTATTGTCCATGGTGTTCTTTGTTTGGGCCATACTCACAGTGGCTATATTGGTTATGATGGAGGGTCTCTCTGCTTTCCTGCATACATTGCGTTTGCATTGGGTTGAGTTTCAATCAAAATTTTATAATGGCGCTGGTAAACCCTTTAGACCTTTCTATTTTTCGCCTTCGACAATACGAACTTAGTGTAAAATATCGTTAGATATATATTTTCCTATTGTAATCAAATTATATGAAATTGTTATCCATGTATATATGTTGCTGTTTCATTCCATATGTTCCACACTTAATTAACAATTAGATTTGTCTCTTCTTTAAGCTGCAGCAATGGCAAACACACCGGAAGCTACCACAGGAGCAACCCACGCAAATAACCAGCATATACATATTGTATATGTATGTGTGTGTGTGTGTGTGTTGTGTATGGACATTCCATTGCAATTAGCATTGGCAGTTTGGCAGCAGCTATGGCTATAGCTAAGGCCATAAACCAAAGCAAACTTTAAACAATTTCCATTTATTTGGTTTATGCCACTCGGCGTGCAATGGCCATTGCCAGCTGCACGTTGCAAGTTGCACGTTGAGCGTTGCGCGTTGCACGCTGAGCTTTGTATGTTGTATGTACGTTATATGCTGTACGCTGTACGTTGTACGTTTCTGGGTGCCAATGCGGGCGCAAAAGTCGTCGACCCTTCAGAAGTTGCTTGCAATTTTTTTTCTTTCTATAGTTGTTGCTGTTGTGGTTGTTGTTAATGTGGCTGCTGCTGCTGCTGTTCTTGTCGTAGTTGTTTAGCTTGTTTTGTAGTATACTACAGACAGCTGAGTATTTGCTGGCGTGACTGTTCGACTTGTTGTTGTTGCTGTTGCTGCTGTTGTACTTATTGTTTGAGTTGTTGCTGTTGTTGCCGCTCTGTTTGCACCGCGCCGCCATTAACACCCACGCCAAAAAGACAACAACGCTGCCGCTTGGCGGGGCAAGTCTTGGCATAAATTATGAACAGAAACCGATGACGCATGCAGGCCTAAGTAGACTTGTTGCATGCATAAATAACTTTCGTTAGCAAGCGAGGCACATGGCTTGATACCCGAGTACCTTATTAGATCTCTCTGATCTCTTGCTAAACAAAAGACACAGCAACAGCAATACATAACAACCACAACAACTACAACAACAACAACATAGAACTGATCTGTGGCAACAACATACAAAAGCTCAACTCGAGCAAAATGCATTTTCATGATCAGAGCAGGTTTCAGAGCAGCTACGCAATGGCCTGGCCAAAACAGGCTTTTGGCTTTTAACTATGGCTTTGACTATGACTATGGCTATGGGTATGGGTATGAGTATGGGTATGGGTATGAGTATGGAGTATGGCTTTGGCTTTTAGCAATAGCACGCGCCATTGTTTAGTTCTGCAAGTTCTGCTGCAAGTTCGTTGCCTAAGTCTTTTGTTTATATTTGGTAGTTGTGTTCTAATGCGCAACGCTTCTATGCCCATAGCAGTTGGTTTCAATGTATGTGAGTATATGTATGTATGTATGTATGTGAGTGAGTGTGTGTGTGTGTGTGTGTCCACAATGGGCAGCTGCTTAGCGCATTTATGGCCAGCAATTGTCAAGTCCCTCGGGCGTGCAGCCGCTGCACTGCAGACCAAATGCAAGGTCAACGTCGTCGTTGTCGTTGTCGTTGTTGTTAGAGTTGTTGGTGCTGCCAGCAATTGTTGTTGCTGTTGGTGCTGCTTTAGTTGGCAACATTGTCGCCATTCGCAATGTCGCATGGGGAAAATCAATTTCAAACTAAAACGTCGCATTGCTGACGCTTCCTTACGGCAACCCGCGCTAGCAACCAGCAGCCAGCAACATGAGGCATCACGTCACGTCACGTTCCACGCTGGGTCATCAATTTTTTGAGTGCATTGCGCTGTCCTTAAAGGGCACACTCGCTACTGCTGGACACTCACTGCTGCTGTTACTGTTGTGCTTCTATGTTGCTGTTGTCATTGTTGCAATCGTTTTTGTTTTTCTTTTCTTTTGCTATTGTTGATGCCAAGCAACAACATCCTCTGTGGCTGGCATGTCTGACTAGCTGGTCAAGTCAACTCTAGTTCTGCTTTTGGGCTTTACATGCCAAGCATAACACAAAAAACCAAAAACAAAAAGAAAACCAACAGCAGCAACAACAACAGCAACAACAACAACAACAACAAAAGCAACAACAACACAAAAAAAGGTGTTAAATTCAAGCCATGGCAGCCACTCGAAAAGCCAAAGCCAAAGTCAATGGACGCTGAAGAATTTCTGCCACAGCAGAAGGACATTTCAGCAACGGGAGCTTACGGTCGCAGTGTGAGAGGGATAAAGGGGGCGATAGGCAGCAGTTGAATGGGACATGCCAATGGGCATGGCACTTCGCTATGCTCTCTACCTCTCTCCCTTTCTCACTTGCTCTCTATAAACCCTATTCTGGGGTCTGCAACTGTTCGTTGCTGCCTGCTGAAGCACCTCAAGTGCTTACCTCACTTCAAAAAAAAGTACAATCAAATATATATACATACCTATCTAAATATACACACATATATATTTATATATATATATGTATTGTTTTGACTTGCCGGGCAGCTGCTGCTGCTGCGTCGTCGTCGACATTCAAATGAAGTCAAGTCTCTGCCAACAACAACGGCAATTGCCATGCCGCTGCTACCTGATGAAAACAACAGAGCACACACACACACACACACATACAAAAACATGCACAGCCAGACAAATATAACTGTAAAGAGCACATTATTAAGTAAATTAATTAACTTGCCACACATTTTGCACATTTCAAAGCCATAACAAAAACTCTGCCAGCAACTTGGAAAAATGCCACTGGAAATTGCCACAAATTGTGCATTGTTTTTGTTTATGTTGTTGTTGGTGGTGCTGTTGTTTTTCTTCTTCTTATGTATGTGTATGTTGTTAATTCATTTTAATTAATTTTAATGGACGTTTTGTACTTATTTGTTAAGCTTATTCTTTAACTCAGCGGATGCTGACCAAATTCTGGAATTGTCTTGCCGCCGTCGCAACTTTCACTCGACAAAACGTTTTAATTAAAATAAAAATTGCAAAAAGAAAAATTAATTTCAACTATGTCGGAATTTGTCTGGCTATTTAACCGGTTTCTTAGTTATATATACTACATATACTATATATATATATTTATATTAAAATAGTCAAAGTAGATGCCGCTGCCCCAAAAAAGTGAAATTTCTCAAGCTGAGAACCCATTTTTGGACATTTAGCAGTGAGAATTAGATAAAAACAAAAACAAAAAAAAAACATTTGCTAAAAAAAAGCTCGTAAAAAGCTCTTGACTTGAAAGAGAAAATAACTTTAAATTTAATATATGTTAATTGGCAAGTTATCTTTGAGATAAATCAAACTGCGAAATGTTATAAAATAAATTCAATTAACTAAATCTAATTTATTCACCAACAAAATCAAATTTTATATTAACAAAATAAGTATATATACAAATTCTTTAATGTTGATATTAAGCGCAGAAATATCAAACAAATTTATCGTTTATCGCTTTAGTTGCGTAAAGTGTATATCGATAACAATTTGCTGTAGTCTATTTGAATTATGTTAGAGAGCAGAGCAAAAACGTTTAATATAATTGAAGGTGTCAAACGTTTGTCGATCAGCTAATATATGTAAATATGTATAGTTATATATAGTTGATATTGTTATCTAGTTATATAATCTGCTGATCTTTTATTAAAGAGACATAAAAATGATGCCTTTTACGTTTGTTACCTCTATTGAACAATGGATCGGTATCAAATTTGTAATCATTCTGGCTACAGATTTGCTTAAGGAATACAGAAATTAATTCTCATGTAAATATATACAAGATCTTTATCAAAATCTTATAACTTTTCTTTGTTTTGAAATATTTGCCAGAACGGAAATGTCATGCCAAATGTTATGAGTGGCGGTTTGTCTTTAAACTGTTTTAAAAGCTGACAAACTGTGGGATTAATATTCAATTAAATATATATTTATAATGCAAATACATGTATATATATTAGGTATATATATATACATAAAGACAAGTTATAAATTTGATAGATTTATACAAGTTTCAAGTCTGTTCGAGCGCTCTTCAATTGTTTATTCTGAGCTGTCTCAGCTGATCTTTTGTGTTCGTTGCTTAAGTCTTTTGTTTTGCCATCGCATGCATAATGAGTACACATACACAGATAGCATATATACATAACAAAATGTGTATAATGTGAATCGTATATATGTCAATTACAGCACGATTTTTGGCAAATTTCCTTCTCGCTGACACATTTCCAACTGTCGCTCCATATTGTGGGTCAGCTCTGATACCGATTTATGTCGACGGCGACAATAAATTTGTCAGCCTTTCTTTGGGAGGGCTTTTAGGTTGAAGACCGTTAAGTAAACGCAATGCATGATTTGTGTTTTATAATGAGGGCGAGCTGATGACGATACTGATCACCATCATCATGATGATAATGATGATGATGGTAATAATGCTGTTCATGATGAAGACATTGACAAAGCCAGCAAAAGCAGTAAGCACGTTGGATTCATAAAATATTCATTAAATGCCAAAAGAATACTCTACAAAATGGGGTTACATAACATTTTTGCGAAGCTTGAAATATATCAAAGTCAATGTATATACAATCTATCATACCCTGTACGCATACATAGTGCATAACTAAGGGTTAAAGGTGCAGATCAAAGCAGCTGCCTACTGCCCCATAACCGGTTCTATATCATATCTAGAGAGTGTATCTAACAGTCGTCTATTGTTAAGTAACTCCTCTACAATTGTACAAGTTCAAATCGATATTAAAGCCAAGTTTATGCCACTACAAGCTAAGCTTTAAAGCCAAATGTTAACAAACTGCATAAGCTGCAGGGTTTTCACATATGTTTTGTCCTTGGATCAGCTTACTATATCTTTAAATGTATCTATATACGTTACTATATGTATATATACATATGTCTATAGAGTATATATAGTATCTGTGTGTATATGTGTGTGTGTAATATGCACAGTTTAACAATCCTCTTAAGCTGCTTGTGTGGTATTTACATTACATTTATATCTTATGATGCTGTAGGTGTATATTACACACACACACACATATATATATATATATATAATTGTTTAAGTGTGTGTGTGTGTGTGATCCAGTTGCTTGTACGAATCAAAAACATCACGAAATCTCGTTAAAAAATACTACTACAATTGCAGAAAAAAACAGGCAAACAAATAAATACCGTTAGCTTTGTTTTAACGCTTTTGCTGCTTGTTGTTGTTGTTCTTGTTGCCGATTGCTACGCGCAAATGCGAAAAGTAGTGGGGAATAAGAAACAATAACAAAAAGTGAACAAACAACAAACAAAAGCAGCAAAACGGCATTGACCAGCCAAGTGAGTAGACCAAGTATCCAAATTGCTAAGAGGCAATTGCTCTATACTCTCTACACTACGTACGCTCTCTCAGCTGTTAGCTGTTAGCTGTCAGTTGTTAAATTTGATTGCGTTCACATATATAGACAAGTTTTATATATATATATATATATATATATATATCTAAATATATATATTTATTGCTGTTTCTTTTCATAATTTGCGCTATAATCAATTTATGTGGGCTGATTGAATCACTTGACAAACTGCAGCACAGGTGGAACAGTCTACAGTCAGCAGTCAATACTAAACAGTCAACAGTAAACAGTCAACAACAGAAGCATTTGACCTTCGCCTGACAGCGCTTTGAAATGCAACTGAAGAGTCGAAAAAAAAAAATACAAAAATATGAAAAAAAAAAAAAATATATATAGAAAAAAAACTGTTAAAGTACTTGAACACGAAGTTCGTTGGCTGACTGCCATTTGAATGACGTGCAACAGCAACAGCAACAGTCGCAGCAACAGCAATGCCAACAACAACAATGGCATGCAATCACAGCGGCAACAATTGGTGTCAAATGCTACTGTAACACGCGCAAACAAAATTGTTGCTGCTGCTGCTGCCACAATCAGAATTTATTGACCAAAAAAATGTAAAAATTAGCCGTAATATAATACACACAGATATACATATATATATATATATATATATATACATATATTCTATACATATATATTCTATATTTATATCTATATAGTAGCTAAAAGACAAATGATTATTATGGCAACTAATTTCACTGCGTTTAATTCTGTCGCTTTGTCGCCTCCGCACAAATTTTGGTTAACTTTCCAACAGGGCCAGGCCAAGAGGCAGCTACAAAAATTTCGCCAAAGCGGCAGCCAGAGAAACCCATAGAGAAACAGACAGTGACACACACACACACACGAACACACACACACACAGAGAGATAAAGAAAGGAAGAGAGAGACATGAAATCTCTGTGGATTTGGTATGGTGACAGCTACCAAATGCTGCGCAATTTGCAACCGTTTGCTGCTGCTGCCGAAAAAGAAAAAAAAACTAAAAGCGAAGAAACAAAACAAAAAAAATCATTGCCCCCCCCCCTTCGCACGGTCTCACCCTAGTGCCCGCAGCAGCCCACGCAATCCATAAATAAGTCAGCCGCTGCTCAGCATCAGCTTCAGTCACCGCTGCTGCCGCCGCTGACGTCGCTGTTGTTGATGCTGCTGCTGAGTCGCTTAGCGTCGCAGGCCGCAATAAATCTGCGCGCGTGGGTTGCTACGGCTGTAGAGGATTTTTTTGGCTGATGGAAGGGAGGGAGGGAGGCAGTGGAAGTGGAAGGGGGAAGTTGATAGTAACTGACAGCGTCGTGCGACAAATGTCAAGCAGCAAATGAGGCCACGCCCCAAACTGCGTCATCAAGTAGTAGTAGTAATAGTAGTAGAAGTGGGCGTCAGCACTAGAAAGCATATATTGTAGTATGTGCAGTAGCAACAGCAACTGTTGTAAGTACTTAGCAACATTTTCAATCCCCCAAAGCGTTGACGGAGCTGAGTTGTGGTTGAACATGGTAAAACTTAAGGACAAACAAAAAGGCTTGATCCTATTACCAAATGCAATAAATATTTGCGTTAAGAGCCATAAATCTTGGCTCCTTAAGCGAAAACTCAAAGGAAACCCAAAGGAAGCTCAAAGGAAACTTAATACAAACACAAATAAATCAAAGCAAAACCAACTGGCAATCGTTTGACTAAAACCTAAACATATTGATAAATATATATAGTGATATATATATGTGTTTCGGAATGATCTAAGAGCAGCAATTCATTCGCTCAATGCATCTGATTATCATCTCCTGTTCTCTATACAGCCCTGGGACGTCTGTCTTCCCACTTTCTTTAGTCTTGTGAAATATGGAAAGGTTATGACCTTTATCTAACATCCTTATTAAACTAATCATGTTATACTAATATAGCCTGCTATAAAATATAGATATATATCCTTTTGACTCACCTTTAGAATCTCTGAATTGTTTTTTATTCCTTGCAAATTCTGCAGCTAAAAATGAAAAGATAAAGAAAAGAGAGCGAAAATTAGTTAAATCTTTAATAGAAATTTCAAAAGTCAAAAAAAGAATTACTTCAACTAAAACAATTTAACTATCTACAAATCATCGTTAGTTGCAGTTAACTATTATATTACCCAGCTGGAAGTTAAATTATGCACAATTTGTCACGTCAAACGTTGACTTCAATTATCGCTCCAAACTGATCTATGAAGCACTTACACACAGACACACACACACATACACACTTTCTATAACAAATTTGCGGCTATAGCAAATGCGAGCACAAAACGCAAATTAGACAACAATATCATGTATGTAACAGCAATAGCAGCAGTTGGAGCAGCAACAGCAACAGCAACAACAGCAACACGTACTGCGATACGCTTGTTAACTCATCCAAAAACTGAACCACATTCTTTAAAGCAAAAAAAAAAAACATAAGAAACAACAACAACAACAAAAGAGAACAACATGCGAGGCATGAACAACAACAGCAACAACAACAAGAGCAACAACAACAAGAGCAACAACAAACAGAGCAACAAACAACAGAAGAAAAATGTTCAAATATAAAAAACACGTTCAGCGCGTGTAACAGCATTGAGGCAAACATGAGGTGGTAGCTGAATGAGGGGGCGTGGCATGAATTTGGCTATAGCTAAAGTTTTACTACCACTGATGCTGCTACAGTCCAGTGCTATTGCTACTTCCATTGCTGCTGCTGCTGCAAATGCAAAACAACATTGAAAGACGAGAAATCTGGCTACTGTAATTTGTCTGGGCCCAGCATAGACACAGAGACACACAGACAGACAGACAGATAGAGACAAGCATATAGAGGCAGATGAGAGGAAGAGAGAAAGAGAGACACGCGCTGAGGCGACCGATTTCAATTCCAAGTGTCCAAGTGCGACTCCAAGTTGCAATGTTGCATGTGGTTAAGGAGGGTGTATACAGTTGAATACTGTCTGCAATTGCTGCTCCACTTTTTCATTTAGCATGCATGTCTATGTGTGTGTATGTGTGTGTGTGTCTATGAGTGTGTGTATGCGCCTGGCTGTCTCCTAGCATTTGGCTCTGAACAACAAAAAAAAACATCTAATGTCGTTTGGCCGCCTTTTGTCGCTGAGGTCAATTTTTATGTTGCAGCCATTTTTCCAACAGCAATAACAACAAAGTATCTCCTTTTTGTCGTTTTCTACTACATATAACAAATTTTTTTTTTTTGATTTTTATTTATCTTCTTTTTTCTTTTTGGCAACAACAAATTCAGTTTTAACTATATGTGTTTGTAGCTTGTCTGGCGCACTTAAAGTTACGTATGTGAGTTGTTGCTGTTGCTGTGGCTGCCACAGAGTGTGGCAAACTTTTCAGCTTGCCACTTGGCCGGCAAACACTTCAACTACAACTACAGATACAACTATGAATACAACTTTGAGTAGAACTATAACTGCAAACTGCTTCAATTGCTTGACACTTTAGTTGTAATTAGTTTTGTGGCGATGCATGAAAATTTCATTTAGGGTTTTTTCTACCATTTTTTTCTGCTTCTTCTAATGTACAATAGACACTTTTGAAAACTATGAAAAGCAGAAGAAGAAGCAACAGCAGCAGCATACATCTATTATGATGATTTTGAAAGATTAAATCAAAAGTGATAATAGCAAAAGTTTTCATTTAAATTCTGTATAAAAAATGTTGCAAGATAAAGTTGTAGGCTGCAAGAAGGACACAGTTCATAAAGTTCATTTACAGTGTTGTAAAGCTGTTAAAAACTGCATTAAGTTCAGTTTGTTAACATTGAATTTAACTTTCAAAAATCTTTTCATTCATATCTTTAGCAGTTTTTAATGAAACTTAAACCTAGTTTTAAGAGTTTCCGGTGAAAACTTGAAGAGGAAGTTGCATTCATAAGGAGCAATTTAAATCAGAATTATCTAAGAACAAAATACGTTAATCAACACTTAAAAGTGTTCAGTTTATCCTCTTCTTATCAGTAGGTTTTTTCGGAAAAGCTTTTGTTTCATTTTAAATAGCTTTGACAGCTTCTGCAGCCAACTTAAAGTTTATCTAAAGTTCCTTAAAGCAACCTAATTTCTCTTTAATGTACTGCAAGGCAAACCTAAGTCAATTTAAAGCTATTTTAATCAGCTTTAAGCTCGTTCAGTCAACGCTTCTTTAAGCATTTTAAAATCTTTTCCGCCAAAGTCTTAGCAGGTTTCAAATCTCAATTCTGCTTACTAGAAAAACTCCTTCAGGCAATCGAAAGTTCTTTAAACTGCATCTAGAGGTCTTCAATTTTCCTTGGAGATACTTCTTTTCAATGTGATATATTACAATACTTTCTCAGACAACTGAAAGATCTTTGAAGTCAGAACTCCTCAAAAGAGCTCTATTCTGCTTTGAGGTAGCCAAAAGTATCCCAAATCAACTTTAAGCCCCTTTAAACAGCTTTCAGCTTCTTTCGGCATACTGCAATGAACTCATCAACTCTCAAATCTCATCTTCAACTCCATCTAATAGAATGCAATTTCTGCCTGAATGCTCCTTAGTTCTACATATATCGTTAGGTATATGTATATATATATATATGTAAATTTGTGTATATACAAAATTAAATACTTATATCGAACTTAACCTCCAAATCGATTGTATTACTTTAAGTAGATTTCGGTTGTTTCGTGTAGATTTCAAGCTGATGACATTACGAGTGTTTATATGGAACCTTGAACCATTTTAATACTTTTTCAACTTTCAACAAGCAACAAAATTTATATATATATATATTATAAACAATCCTTGGAATGCACACACAAACACACACACACATTTATAGGAAATAAATTCAACAAATTGTAAACTGTTTTGTATCCTGCGAGCTACCCCTTGTGGCACTTTCAAGTGTCTGCCAATCAAGTCAAATCATGTTGAAATTATTGACAATAACAATAATGGCATATAATAATCCTCTTTTTTATATTGTATTTTGCATGTGGCATGCAACATTGTAGTCAGCTCTAGGGCTAACAACAGTAACAACAACAG
Source organism: Zygothrica quintamaculata (assembly GCA_037044455.1). Taxonomy (NCBI): domain Eukaryota; kingdom Metazoa; phylum Arthropoda; class Insecta; order Diptera; family Drosophilidae; genus Zygothrica; species Zygothrica quintamaculata. The sequence continues at coordinate 179,676 of JBAMBS010001901.1, forward strand.
CAAATAACAGCAACAACAGTAGAAAAAGTGAAAATTCTTGTTGCCAGTGAAAACTATGTGTGTGGCAAGTGAAATACATTTGTTTTTCAGCTACTTTTACTTGCAACACTATTAAGCAGGGCTTTCTTCTATCTAAAGAGTACTCCAGCACATGAGCAGCTGCAACTGTTGCTGTTGTTGCTGCTGCTGCTGCTTCTTACACATTTTCTCATTTTACCGGCATGAGTTTTCATAAATTTTGTTGCTGTTGTTGCTGTTGTTCTTCTCTTCAACATTGCATTACATTTGATTACCAACTGTGCAACCGACATGTGCCACTTTTTTGTGTATGTTTTTGTATGTGTGTGTGTGTGTGTTGCCGTTGAAAGTAAAATTAAGCAGAGCCACATAAACAGCAGCAACAGCAACGGCAACAGCAACAACTGCAACTGCTTTATAATATAACATAAATATATATATGAATGTATTCTCCTATGAGAAATGTAAATGTGGCAAACAACTAGAACACACGACAACAACAACAACAACAACAACAACAAAAGCAACGACAGCAACAACAATTGCTGCTTGCATGTTGTAAACTTTCAAAGGCATCGAAAAATGCAGCAATAATATGAAAAGTTTTTACACAGGTAATTACCTTGGGCAGAGATTGTTGTTGCTGTTGTTGTTGCTGCTGTTGCAGTTGCTGTTGACTACTGCCTACTGCTGGCTTCATTTACATTAAGTATATTTAGTAAAAACAACTGACAACCCAAAATCAAAAAAAGGTTTTTAAACAACCAACAACAACGACAACAACAACAGTTGCTTTTAATCAGACAAATGCAAAGAAGAGTTGCTCTAATTAAATTCCTCAGACACAATATTGTGGTTGCTATACAGGGAATACACAGGGATACAAGGATACAGGGAGAAAGCAGGGATATAGGGCGATGCAGCAGATAAAGAGTAAGAGTGAGATAACAATATATAGTTAGAGGAAGAGAGATATGGAGATTGGTTGAGTACACTCGAGTCTTTTGCAAACACTTTTCAAATGCGTTTTTTTTGCTGCTGCTGTTGCTGTTGCCAGTTGCTGTTGCTGTTGTCGTTGCGCTTTTTGCTTTAGCGTGAAAAACTTTCAATGGCTACAAAGTATGAAAAGAAACTAAGGATACGCTTGAGTATATATACGACCAACTTTATACTCTATACAATCTAACTAAAGTTGTGATGGATTTCATTACAGAAAATGTTGCAGTTGCAGCTAACTTGGTTTATTGTAAGTTATGGCTCTATTTGCCGGCAACTTTCTCTCTCTATAAATGTCATTAATTTGCTCTAAATCAACATGCTCGTCTTTCAATTACATTCTTGTAGTGTATCAAAAAGAGATAAAGGAGAAGGAGTCGAAAAGAGAAATAAACAACAAAAATCTCCTCGCCAGAGCAAAGTTCATCAAAACGGCATAACTGTAGTTGGCAACGAGCAACAAATGAAGCTACTCAAGCACCCACAGTCAGCCCCCCTATTTCTACTTCCACTTCCACACCCACTTCAACCTCCCCCAAAGCTATCATAAAGCAATGAACCACCCAGATAGTAGAGTTGCTGTTGAACTGTTGGTGAACTGCTGCTGCTGCTGCTGCTGCTGTTGTTGCTGCTCTTATTGCTGCTGCTGAGGTAAGTGGTACTTTGTAGCAGCTAGAGGAGATTGAGACTGAGATTGAGTACGGGCCACTTGTGCCACAGTTTGTGGCAGCAAATAACAATGCATATGACAAACTTTTGTCAATTTATTAAAAAGTTTCTTACTCGCGTTCAAAGTTAACCTGATTCCCAGGAGACAACGTTAGATATCTAGATAGATGGAGTGGAAAGAGAGTAGAAAGAGGCTCAAAACTGGTCAAGAATAGATGTATAGAACAACAGCAATAGCAGCAGTAGTAACATCTCTGCCAGTTGTGCAGCCGCAGCAACAGCAACAGCAGCAACAACTTTCGTTGTTGTCGTTTATGAAACGAGCGCATAAATTTATGATAACAACACACAAAGGCAAACGGGCAATTGGCCAAGTGATTGCACATCCACAGCTGCAACTGTTGTTGCTTTTATTGTTGTTGTTAGTGAAACAGATGCATCCGCGTTGCAATCGCAACAGTGGCAATAGTGGCAGTTGCCCAACTGGTCGGAACAGCCAGTCCAATGCCAAAGCCGTTGCAGTTATGAATTATGTCAAATGGCATAATTGCCAACTCTCAGCAAATGCTCTCGTTGGTCCATGGCCAATACCAAACCAATCTATACTCTGCCTCATGCCACAACATACAGCACATCATAATACAGAACTGTATCACCTCCTCCTTTTCTCTCTTTACCCAAAAGCAGCATCATTATTGCTGCTACTGCTGCTGCTGCTGCTATTGATGTTGCTGTTGGTGTTGCTGTCGTCATCATACGGTGGTTTTGGGTTTTGGTGGTGCGCACGCGTAAAGCAGGAAGCAATAAATTCTATGCATTGCACTCGATACAATTTGTAACTGATAGATAGTTAGATAGATGCTTAGATGGAGAGATGGTTAGATGGAGAGATGGTTAAATGGAGAAATGGAGAGAGATGGATAGCTGGAATAGAGTTAGAGTTAGGCGACGGAAATGCAGCCACAGATGTTTTGTGGCCAAATGCCTGGCTATCAAATATCGGGTTATTGGGTATTGGGTATATATCGAGTGTATAGCATGTAGTCGTATCGCATCTGGAATTCTGCTTCCTCTCTAATGAACATTTGCCGGCAACGTGTAGAGTTTAATTAAATTTACTTTAAATTTTTCCATTGGTTTGGTTTTCTTTTCTTTTCTTTGCTTTGCTTTGCTTTGCTTTACGTTTACGTTTCTTTCCTCTGTTTTGCAGCAATGTACGCCTGCTTAACGGTACCCAACTAAATTGTTGGCAATTTGTTCTGCACGTTGAGGCCATAAATTTGCATTTATCTGTTACAGTTAGAAACACGCACATAGAGCAGACACTAAAGAGTAGAGAGTAGATCGTAGACAGTAGTTTTTCCAATCTTGGAACACCTTTAATTTGTGGTCTTAGGTCCAGTATCTGTTGGTCATGTTTGTTGTTTTTTAGTTACTTGTTTTGTCTGTTTGTTTATATTACTTTCGCCGGCAGTGAAGCGACACCAATGCAGCAAGCAACATTAACAACAACAGCAACAAATTTGTTGTCTAATTATCAAGGCAACAGTCTTCGACTTTGACTAACATTTCACACTCACTTTTGCTCTGCTCTGATGAGGGTCTAAATCTCTCTCTACCTCTTTCACACTCTTTGACTATCTGTATCTCTCTGTCTATCTATCTTTATCTTATTACTGTTTGTCATAATGCTACACCTGCTGCTTTTCCTTTCGTAACCAACCCCCCTACGCCTCACCCCTCCTCTGGTCATGCAGCTGAATCTGACTATGAATCTGAGAACGCGGCAAGTGAAAAGTGAAAAGTCATTAAAAACAACAAAAAAGAAAAAAAGCAAAGAAAAGCGAAAACTGCCAGCAAACAGCAGGCGAAATTTGAGCACAAGACATTTCTCTCTACAACTTGTCTCCCTGCTCCTACGCCCCCTAAACCATAACCACCTACATCTCCGTCTTCTTTCAACCAAACACAATGTAAACAGAGACTGCAACAACTTTGACATTGATACGACGAGGGGAGCTACAAAAGTTATCAACAACTTCGAGGTGTGACAATGTAAACTAGTTTTTCTATGCTTCAGGCGTTTCTTAAATTGTCAATATATAACTAAAAATACCAAAACATACCAAATATTTTAAATACTATACAAAAATACTAAAATTTCATAAGCGCTGCCTCAAGTTGTTTTGCAACATGAATGAAGAGTTCAAAGAGTTGCTTAAAGCAATTGTATGTGTGTGTGTGTGTGTGTGTTTTAACTTTACAAAGTCAAAATTATATAAGGGGAAGCTGCTGCTTTAGGGAACCCTTTGTACATCCTACGTACCACATGTATTCAATGAAGGGTAACCCAAGCAAGTCAAAGGGGGCACCACCGCAGCATATGTCAGTGCTGTGAGAGCTGTTGCCATATTGTTTTCAAACTTGCAACCATTAGAATCTTATGTGTGTGTGGTATATGTGTGTGTGTGTGTGTGTGCATACTTTGAATTGAGGTTATTAGTAACAAGGCCGTAGCTGAGGGAAGTAGTTATAAACTTGCGGGGGAGAGGAGGGAAATGTTAGTGGAAGGCCAAGAAAAGTTTGCGAAAAGCGAAAACTTTTTTGCACAAAAAATTTTCAATGATAATTTATGTCTAATATTTGAATACAATTGCAGCAGCAACAGTAACCGCAAAACAGCAGCAACAGCTGCTCAGTTATGCCCCAAGCTACAATCACCCCCTCTCATTGTATACCTACCCCTCCCCCTGCCCACAACACACACATACCACAATGAGTGGCAATAGAAAAAAAAAACAATGGCAATGTGTGTAAATGATGTCGAATTCATGAATATATAAAAGTCGGAAACTCATAACTCTGCCAAGCTTATTGTTATCCACATTTGAATCTATATATATATATATATCTATGTATCTGTCTATATCTATGCATCTATGTATCTATGTATGTGTGTATGTGTGTGTATGTTTTGGTCATATGTGCGTGCACATTTAGGAAAATTGGCCATAAAATATTTACGAGGCAAAAAGCCTAAAAACTTTTATACGACAATTATTTAATGTGCACTGCAAATGTTTATGATTTTAATGGGTTATATCTGCCGTTAGATGGCTATATAACTGGCACCTGCGGCAACTGCATGACCATTCAATGAGGAAGTTGCAACAACCAATAAACATTACAAAACGAAAACCTCATACATACATATATATATATATATATATGTTTATATGTATATAGTTACAAATATCTTAGTCATAATGAAGAAATAACAATAATTTTCCAACTGTACATTTATGACTTTAACAAACATGAGAAAAGATTCTGTTTATATATATAAAATAAATCTATAAAGAAATTTGCTTTTACGACCATAAAATGCTATTAAAACCAAACGAATTATATATAAAAATTTAATATAAATATATATGTATATGTATATATATATATAGAAGGTTCTTTTTATGATCTCAGCTAATATGACATCAGTAGCAAAAATTATGATTTATACGCTTTTGATTTTTGGGGCGCATTCAAGAATCAGAATTAGAATTCTTTATTCTTTATTCAATAACATTCAAATCGGTTGCCATATAATTAAGTTAAATTAGCGGCCTTTAAAAAAATGCCGTAAAAAAACCTTCAACGAATTCCAATATACAAAATAGAGAAGCAAAACATAAAACAAACATAAACTAAGCATCGGCATTCTCATTCGCATTCGCATTCGCATTCAGATTCGCATTTGTATGTAAACAATACAAATTTAAAGTCAATTTGCATGATTCCAGGCAATTTCGTAAGAATCAAATCGCATAAAGATACAAGCAACAACAACAGCAACAACAACAGCTACTATAAAACATAATATAGACATATAATAAACAACAACAACAGCAGCAGCAAAAAAAAAAAAGAGAACGAAAAATACCAAATAAATTATGTGAGCATTTTCAAAAGAACTTTTTTATATAATTCGCTTGTTTTGTTTTTTATGCTGCTTGCAACATTGGTCACGCCTACTCTGCTCATGCCCCAAACTATCAAGGCCAATAGCCCCAAAAATATGATATAAAAAAATGTTATATGAAATTGATGCGGCTTGTGGCATGGCGCATTTACGCTCTTGCAATTTACTTCCCCTTTTGTTGCTAAATTCCCTGTAAATATTAGCTGCGGATATATAGGGTAGATCGTTTATATAGTATACAGTACTAGTTGTCATAGGCGTAGTAGTAATTAAAAAATGTAATAGTAGTAGTAGTTTCAGTAATAGTACTAGTAAAAGTAGTATTAGTATTACTATAAGTAGTATTAAAAGTAGTACGGAAAATATCAGAAATATTAGGAATCAAAATTTGTAGTATTAGTGGTAAGGGTACTAAAAATAGTAGTAGGAGGAGCAAAATAGTAGTATTAAGGATACATATAATAAGAGTAAAAGCCATAGTAGTAGTAGTACTAAAAATAGTATTAGTAGGAAATGTAGTAGTAATAGTAGAAATAGTAGTTGTATTGATCAAAATATCAATATTGGTATTGGTAGTAGAATATCGGTTTCAGTAGGTAATTAATAAAACTGTATGTAGATTAAAGTTCTATAAATTAGTAGAAGACTCTACATAGACTATAGTAGTAGGTATGTTTTAGTACTAATGATACTACAGAACAAGGTAGTATATGTAGAAAATCTCATTAGTAACAGATATTGAACCAAGTACTTATAGTAGTCATAAGTTATATATATTGTAGAAGTTAGCTATAAAGTTAGTAGTAAATGAAGTAGTATATTAGCTTATGGTACATACAGTACGAAGTAAATATAGTAGTAGTCAAAATAGTAAAATAGTAGTAAATGGTATAAATCAAAGGAATTCGTATCTTTCGATTTAAATGTAAAAATACATCTATTGTACTACTGTGACTGAATGAATAAAAGATATCGAATTTTATAATTCCTTATAGATAATGCCACCTTACAATTAAAGACTATGCAATAAGGATAATATAGGATACCAAGAAATCCAAAAATAAACCACTTTATCAAATATATAGGGTAACCAATAGCTGTTGCAGCTAATTGTTGCTTGAAGTCAAGGTTCAATTGTAGGCCAAAGAACTTTAAAGCAAAGCAATATCTATTTTTGTGTTTTTGCTATATATAGAGTATCTTTAAGTATTATATCGTATCGTGAACAGTTCTTAAAGTTATCGAATTAAATGCTATCAACTGATGAATAATAAGCACTCGGCTCAAAGTGGCCAAACTGACCAACAAACATTTAATTACAAAAACGTCGCGGCCTGCAATAAATTTTGTTAGTCTTTGTGCCTGGCCTCAGCCTGGGGCCTTACAGTTTAAAGCCAGCCTCCAAAATACAAAAAAAAAAAACAACAAAAATAAATAAATAAATAAAAAATTGGAGGGGGAGAATAAAAACAAAAACAAAAATAAAAACAAAGAAAAACAAAAACAAAAACAAAACATAAAGTAAAAATTTTGCCACTTTGTTGAACCGCCTTTTGTTTATTAAAAGTGCGCTGAAAAATTTGCACGCTCATCTTTATATCCTTGTGGCAAGGCAGCTTTTGGGGCTCTTAGCCTGGCATAAATAATTTTTTTTTTTTTTTTACTTATAAGTAAAGGCCAGGAGTTAAGGGTTCTGCCCCAAGCTTCAAGTAACGAAAGCAAAACTTTTTTTTCAAAGCCAAAATTTGTAGCGTTGGTTCTGGCCAATTGCATTGGCTACTGATGATGCTGTTGCTGTTGTTGCTGTTGTTGCTGTTGTTGCTGTTGTTGCTGTTGTTGCTGTTGTTGCTGCTGCTGCTGTTGCTCCTCCCGCCTACTTTTAGTTACAGAAAGAAAAAGGCTAACAAAAAAAATTGAAATAAATTTCAAATAAAATAAAAATCGACTAAATATATATATATATATATATATTTATATATATATATATAGAAAAAGTGAGAAGCGAAACAACTTTTGTTGCCGCTTGGCTGCGCCCCTTGCAGCTTGCAACTGCGGCAAAGTGTTTGCCAGAATTGCCATTGCCCACTTGGCTTAAACTTGGCCGCCTTTTTTTATACTGAATTTATTTATTTCACTTTTTTTCCTACGTTTCTTTTTCTCTAGATGCTGTTCAAATGGAATATACTTGTAAGCCCTCTTGCTGACGGTATTAAAAACTTTTCTACCACGTTTTCCAACACACTCCACAAAATAGGGCTTATGCTAAGTATGATGATCCACTTAGATTTAGCTTCCTCCAAAAAAAAATAATAATATATATATATTTAGATGTATAAAGGAACTAGCACAACTGAGAACTGAGTTAGCATTTGATTGCACTCCCTTTTCCTCTCTTTAACTCTCTTTGTCTCTCTGTATGCGTCTTCAATTGGAGAACAGTTTAGCAGTAGTTTTATTAGCTGCTCAAATTGTTGCTTCATAAAAGAGTTATAGTTTTTATAGTTTATAAAGAATCAAATTCTATAGAGTTTTAGTAGCAGCTTCAATACTTATCCCAACTTAACACCTATCGAGATGTTGGGGATAACTTCTTTAGTTGTATATTCCCTTTTCATATGATTTGCCCTGTCAGTTCTGCTTCTGCGGAATCTGCTCCCTTTGCAGCTGACCAGCAACTGTTGCTGTTGCTATTGTGGTTGGTTGCTGCTGCACACCTTATGCGTATTGGACTCCTTTGCGCACACACAGAGCTTATTAAAATTCATATTAAAAGTGCATTCATTGCATGAAAGAAAGAATAAAATGAAGAAAAAAGAAAAAAAAAGCACAAAATAACAGAAGGTAAAAATATAAAAGGGAGCAGCGAAAAAGAAGCAGCCACAAACGACAACCGCGAGTTAATTTCATTTTAATTAAAACTGCAAATGTGAAATGCCATTTGCCATTGCCAGTTGCAAGTTGCCAGTTGCGAGTTGCCAATGCCCCAGGTGTAATTTCAAGCAATACATAAATATATGTCAATATATAACCCTAGGGAATATGCTATATATATATCTCACCATACATCTTTCTATCTATCTATGCATCTATCTATGCATCTATCTAACTATTTATCAGTGTTGAATGCGTAAAACCTAAAGTAGTTTGCCTGAGGATAGATAAACGCTGCGTATGCGTAACGTTGCCTAATGACCTGCTCCATAGAGCATAGAGCAGAAGCAGCAGCACCAGCAGCAGCTGCTGCAAATTGTCGAATTTAGTGTATGGCATACGACCACGCCTACCTATAACTGGGCGTGCACGTGCGCTGCCTGAAGGTTGCACATACATATATATATAGAACATATAAGTAGTAACCACTCGAAAAATATATATATATATATGTGTGTGTGTGTGTGTGTATATACACACGCACATACATTTAGTTACTTTAATCAAGTGCGCGCCTAGCACGACGAGTGCTGCTCCAACAGCTTGAGCTTCCATTCAGCTTGAGGCCAGCATTGCTAGCCCAATAAATTTGAGACGAGTCGCTTTATCAGCTACGTCACCATGTTCTATCTGTGTGTGTGTGTGTGTGTGTGTGTGTTTGAATGTTGTGCATGTTTATGGCCAGAACGAAAAGCCAACACAAAAGGCAATGTGGTAAAAATACTTTGCATGAAACGCCAACCAAGCTGCCTTTTGCTTTAGCTTTTCGCCTGATGTCAGCCAAAGTTTCATATGTCATAATTTTATCAGGCAACAAAAAAGCCAAGTGATGTCTATCTGTGCATGTATATGTATGTTCGAGTATGTATGTATGTGTATGCATGTGTATGTGTGTGTATGGTTGGCAGCCCTAAAGTGGAAACGCGGTGCTGCCATTCATGACACGCAGGCATTAAGAGCTGCGACAGGAATGAATACCCCTACTCCAATTCAACCTCTTCCCCCATCACCTCTCCATATACCACCCTTTCGTACCTTTGCCTTTTTAGCAGGTGCAGCTCTCTAAGCGAGACGTGGCTGGTGTTGCTTGCTTGTTTGTTGTTGGTTTTGGCTTTTGCTAAGTTGTTTGGTTGTTGGACATGCTAACAGGTACATTTCGTAGCGTTGACTTTGATTACAAGTTCAGGCCAAAGCGACTGCAAGGAATTTAGTGTTATGTTTCAGCTAGGGGGAACATATACCAAGACTACTCTATCTATAATTGTGTGTGTGTGTGTGTTTTGATAGAAGATTGAAGGGAGGAGGGAGTTAGGGTTAGGAGCTGGGAAACACTTAAAGCCCAAGCATTTTATTAACTATTAGTAAAGGCAGCAACTAAAGTCACAGCGCCATTTTCTCACTCTCTTAAGCGTTGCTTGCAACATATTTCTTCAATTTGCAGCAACAGCAACAGCAACAGCAACAAACGCAGCAATAACATTTCAGCAGCAACAACAACCACTATGAAAAATATGATGTTATTTTTAACACACTGAAAGCGTGTGGAAAAGCTATTTTTAGATGGCAAAAAGTGCCACCGATCAAGAAAAGCAAAGCGAAGAAAAACAACAAAAAAAAAAAACACATGGAAAAAGAAGAGGAAAAACAGCAGCAGCGCACAAGAAAAAAACGTAGTAAAACTTGTGGTTAAAAGGCAGCATGAAGCAGCACTTGCCACTTGCTAGTTGCCACTTGCCACTTGCTGGTTGCCTTGTAGTTGCTTTACTTAACGCGAACAGCGCTCGCTCTCCCACTCTCTCGCTCTCTTGCTTTGTCATTCTAGTGTTGCACTGCATGTTTTATAATAAATATGGCCAATAAATTGCAATGTTTAAGTGTCGCCTCCGATGCTAAGGCAAATGCCACAAAAGGGCGCACAGATTTAATATAAAACTTTTTCTCTTTCTTTTCGCAAAGCGTAAAGCGATTTTCAGTGTATGAATATAATTTTTTCTTTGTATTTATATTTTTGTGTGTGTGTGTGTGAATGTATGTTAGCCAGAGCAAACAGTTGAAATTGGAAACATTCACACACTCACACACACACACACACACAGACACCGACTGAGAGTTGCAAACACAACACAGATAAAGCTGAGCAAACAACGCCGCAAACACGTTGCACAAATATTCAGTTGCGGGGGCAGAAACGAATCTGTGAATACACAAAGTGGACATGGGACAGTGGACAGTCAGTTGGACACGGAACATGGCAATAACTGCACATGCCACATGGCGCAACAAATACCAAAAACATAGCGAAAGAAATGAGAAGCAGCAACAGCAACAGCAACAGCAACAAAAATCTAGTGACAAATGCAACCAACAACAGCAACAGCAACAACAATAAACACAAACCGCAAAATGCATTTGCGAAAACTTTTTTCCTGCTATGAAATTTAAAACACTAGAAAATATATATACATATATGTGTGGTATGAGGAGGAGGTATGTATATGTGTGTGTGTGTGAGTGTGTGAGTGTGTGAAGTAATGCATTGGCATGTTGAATGCAACGATAAAACGCTAAGCGCATATTAAAACAGCAACAAACAAACACACGCACAACTATTGCTGGGATGCTGCTGCTGCTGCTGCTGCTGTTGTTGTTGTTGTTGCTACTGCAACTGCAACTGCTGTTGCTGATGCTAGAAAGAGGATAGTTGAGTGTAGACTGATTTGTTTGCTACGGTGTGGCACGTAATGCGCTCTAGCTGTTAAAAAGAAATCCAAAAGATTCAAACTGAAACAAACATTAAAACCACACAAACACACACACACACACACCCTCTAACACACACACACACACACACAGTTATGCACAGAAAACTTTTGTGAAAGGGATTTACGAGTGTGCGCATATTAAATCAATGAAAAACACAACTAAAAGGTGCAACAGAGACAGCTAAATGTTAAAGCGAGAGAGAGAGAGAGAGAGAGAGCGAGTATAAACGATAGACAGAGAGGATGAAGGGGAAGGTGAACATAGTTATGGGGCACAAGGTGCCACAAATGCACATCAAATATGCAGCAATTTGTGTAAACCAAAAAAAAAAAAACTTTTTTACTTGCATGAAAAATAACTAAAAAAATAACTGAGAAAAAAAATAACAACTGGCAAATCGTTTATTATTTTAAAAACTTGCAGCAAAACAACAACAGCAAAAAAAAAAAAAACAAAAATAAAAAAAAAGAGAGCTCCAATAACATATCATAGAGAAGTCGAAAACAGGACTCGAAAATATTTGAAAAAAAAATATCATAAAAAATTTTTTACTGTGAAATTCAATATTTATTATCCTACGACAGGCTGGCGGCACTTCCGTAGACGCCTTTTGTTCAGATCGTTTTTTAGTGTAATATAATACTTACGAAAGGGTATTATAGATGAGTCAGTGCATATATGTTTAATAAACTATATAACTCTATATGCTATAGATCCATTTTCTATACAGTAAAAGAATTTTCTATAAGCTGCAAGGCAGAAACAACTTTTACGATATATACTACTTTGCTCTTTGTATAACTATATACTTGATATATAAATAAATATGTGGAAAAAGTATTTTAGTGTTATCAGTATATATATATACTTAATGAACTTTATAGCTATATACTCTATAGATCAGTTTTATATAGTAAAATAATTCACCATAAGCTGCAAAGCAAAAGCAAGCTATGCCTTATATACTACTATATATAGTATACCATTATATACTTCATTTATAGCTATATATGTGGTTAGTGTATTTTATATTATTCAGTGTATATATAGTTAATAAGTTATATACCTATAAACTGTATAGATCAGTTTTATATAGTGAAAGAATTTTCATAAACTTTTCAGGCAAACTTCATGATTTTCACGCAGCAATTTTGCTTACAAGCAGCAACTATTTATCAAAATTTATATACAACTTTTACCTTATATACAGATTATACCTTATATATACTATATATTCAATATTAATATTTATCCACTAATACTATGACAATTTTTAGTTAAAGTTATCAAAAACAAGTTTTACTCAAACAACTTGTTTCAGTTCTATGCAAAACAAATGATATTTATGATGTTATGGTAAAGGTATTTATATTTTATATATATAACATAGAGTATACATATTTTAGGGTATATCAAATTCGACTATTTATTATTATTAATATTTTTCTTACGGCTTTAATTAATGTCGTCGTTGTCGCTGCTTGTGGCTTGTACTGTTAACAAGGCCGAAACCAAAATGAATTGTAATAAGCAAGTCGAAAAATAATAAACAGTTTTTCACACTTAATTGCTAATACAAAATAGTATAACAGTCCACATATATATATACATATACATACATATACATATATATATATATATAACATTACCTAAGATAAATTAATGAATCTGAAGTGCAACCGTTAAGCTCGAATTTTGAGTTTTGGAACTACACAAAAAAAAAAAGAAAAAAAAATTAAAAATAAAAAATAAATTGCTCAACTGCCCAAACGGGTTTCCGGCTCATATTTAGTGTTTTGTGTTTTTCTCCTTTTTATTTTTACTTATAGACACATTTTCACACACATACAAATACACACACATACAGCGAAACATGTTTCGTATTTAAAAATATAATAAAAAATAAACAACAAATATTTAAAGCATTTGCTTTCTGTAGTATCTTTTTTTTATCTCTATAAATTTTCAATATTTTTTTGATATTTTTTTTTGATTTTTTTTCAATTTTTTTTTTAAGTTATTTAAACGCGCCAATTGCGGTAGGTCGGCGACTTTTTCGACATAAAAAATAAATAAAAAATAAAGAAAAAATGAAAACGAATTTTGATATGTAAATTTTTTTTTGGTTTTGAAATATGAACAACACTTTTTAATGCTCCTTTTGCAGCACTTTATCAAATTGAATTGCAGAAAATTGCAGTTAAAGTCTAAAACTTTATTGAGTTTCTAGTGCAATTTTAGCCAAGGCTAACAAGACTAATACTGAAAGGATTTACGACATTTAGTTAAAGACTTCAAAAACATTGATAAACTTTTAGACTGAGTGGAAATTTAACATAAAAATAAAATGAAGCTTAGCTCTAATTAGCAATTGGCGCTTGATGGCCAATTGAATTGGCTAAGACAAGTCATAAGAAAAGTGTCTAATAAAGCTACTTAGTAGGCAACTTATTAACCAACTTGGTTCTCAAGCTATTTAGCATCACTTTCAGCTGGTGTCGTTGACTCTTTAAGCCGCTTTCCTTTACCTCAACATTTACTCTGCGTGAGCTTCAAGTGCAGCTACGAACTGTTGCCACTGTTGAATGCAACAATCTTAAAGTATCTTGTATCTTCTATCTGTTTAACTAGAAGTAATCAGTCTCACTTTTAAGACTTCATTTCAGCTCTCCTCTCCACCAATTCTAGCCTACTCTCTTTGCCTCATTGCGTATGGCTTCCATGTGGTTAAAGCCTCAGCCTCTACCACTGCCTCTGCCTCTGTCTCAGTAGCAGTCAGAATCATTTGTTTAAAGCTTCATTGATTAGCATATCTTTTAGCCAAGCATAGGTCAAGACATGTCAGACTATAGCTTATAGTATATTCCTTGTGCTCCTTATGCATGTTGTATCCAAACAGCAACTGCTGTCCACTCTATTTGCAATCCCTTGACAAGAAATTGCATAAGGCCATTTGAATTGCAGACGCATAAATGTCAGAAATACTACAAATTGCAATACCAAATGAACATCAATAAAAGCACTTTATGTCGCAAGTCACTTAGACCCAGCACACACACACACACACAGACACACATATACACACATATATATACACAAACAGACACACACAGACAACTTCAGTTAAGTAGCTACCCAGCGGCGAGCCACTAAACAAACATGGCAACATGTCTATTCCTGCAAAACGTCGTTCTTTATCCTCTATCCTCTATCCTCCATTCTCCATCCTCCAATCTCCAACCTCTCTTTTCTATTCACTGTCTGTTCCTGTGCCTGTTCATAGCATGGCATAAAAAAGGAACCCTACAGCAACAACAACAACAACAACAAGAGCAACAACAAGATTTGTTGCTGGACAGGAGGCAGAAAGCATGAAAAGCAAATGGAAACAAACCCAACAGGCCAGCAAAAACCTAACGAATCGAAATTCAATCAACGATCAATGAATCGAGCTGCTGTTGTTGTAGCTCTGAAGGGAATAGGGGGGAAGGAGAGTGCGACTGGTTGAAGAGAGGCACAGAACAGTGTCAGCCAAAGTATGCCCTAGGCTAAGGGCTTTGGTTTGGCGACGGCATTTAACATTTCCGTTGCCATTGTCGCAACTCAGCTCACCAGCCCAATCCAATGCTCAATCCCAAACGAGGTGCCAGCTGCAGTCCCTTAGCTACCTGGGTACGTGGCAACATCTGCGTTAGCTCCCTGCCTGTTAGCCAGGTTATGTTGGTTGGTTGCTTGGTTGTTTGGCTGTCTGCCTGGTTGGCTGCCTGGCTGGTTGGCTGGCTCGCATCCTGCGTCGCTGCTGCTGCTGCGTGCGGAAGCTACGCTTAGTGCCACAACGGATGTCAGTATTCGAGGCAACACCAAAAGCTTCCAACCACATCCCACATCCAACACCCCATACCCCACACCCTATGGCAGTCTCTTAATTCAGTTTTCAGTTTTGGTTCTCATGAGTTTTGTTTGGGTTCCCTTTGCAGTTATTTTTCCCATTTTTTACATTTTGCATAAATGTCGCTTAAATATTTTTATTGCTGTTGCCGTTGCCGTTGCTGTTGCTGTTGCTGCGGCTGTTGTCACTGCTGAATGCCGCCTTGGGGGTAAAGGACTCCACCAGAGCTTTGCGATTGGAGAGCTCGTCATCATCATCAACACGAGCTAATCGCCTTTTGCAAATGTGAATTTGCATTTTAAATGCCAACAATGAAAGCAGCTCACACACAGATACAATTTCCAGCTATCTGTATATATGTATATATATATATAAATATATATCTATAGATACTGAAATACATTAACAGATACATTCAGATAGAGATAGGAAAGTGCATGAAAGAGTTTAATTTGTTTTGCTGGTCTTTTATAAACGGATTCCATGGCTGATTAGCCTGCTGGATGCGCACATTAAGTAAACTGATTATGACCAGACCAGAACAGAGCAGACCAGAGCAGACCAGACCAGACCTGTGCACCATCACAAGCAACTGGAAGCCATCTACATAAGTAATTAATTGCGTTTTCCCAGGCAACAGCAGCCACTCATTCAGTCATCCAGTCAGTCAGTCAGTCTGGCAAGCAGGCTAGCAGCAGGCACATCATCATACCAGTAGTATCCATACCATTATGGCCATCGTTTGTCGATTGCCAACTTCCTGCATTGAGTAGAGAGACTCACAGCAACAGCAACAGCAGCAGCAGCAGCAGCAGAAGTTGCTGCCACACACAAATTGCTAATAAGAGAGCTCAAAAGTGGCATAGCTTGGGAACTAAGAAGGGAACTGAAACTGGTAGCACAACTGCTTCTGGTAAAATTATGAAAACAAACAGCTGCTGTCCCCTCTACACTTTATACTCCTTACGCCCACACACACACACAGACACACACACACACAGCGATCTCACCCTAGGGATCACTTTGACAAACAATGTAGCTGACAAATGACGAATGCAATTTGTTTGGCAGTTGATTTTGAAAACGAGCTGCAAACATTTTTGCAAATTAAGTCGCTTGGGAAATGGGAAATGCGAAAAGCGAGTCGAAATTTCATCAATTTAACAAGAATATCAGATTTATGGAGCGCATTGATACTTGCTCCCATAACTCTCAGCTCTCAACTCCAACTTCAATTCCAACTTGGCTAAAGGTAAGTCTAAAAGCAAACGTTATAAATTTAATATTAAAGTTCGCTTGTCAGCAGCGAGGGTTGCTTTAGTAATTGAATTCCCTGTGTGTGTGTGTGTGTGTGTGTGTGTGTGTGTATGTCATGTGTGTTTTTTTGGTATAGGCCAGATGGCAGTGTGTTCAATCTAGCAATATATCAATATATCAATACTGTTTTTTCTCGCTTTTTTTCTTGCATACTCACTAAAGCAATTTTGCAAGCTTTTGCCATTGCCTTTGCCTTTGCCTTTGCCTGTCCATTCAATTGAACACACATTACACATACGACACGTGGGTCTAAGGTAAAAATGGTTTTGCCCTATGACCTGTACTCCTTACTTCCCCCCCTCAATCTCTCTCTCAGTGCTGTCAGCAAGCTTTTTGGCAGCTGTTGCCCGTTGTGGGGCGGACTTGTGGCAGTAAAAAATATAAAGAGGGATAGGGATTAGCTAAGCTGATTTGGCAGCTAGCAAAACACTGACAGCTGCTGCACACCTTTCTCTCTCAATCTCCTTTGATATATCTCTCCCTTTCTTACTCTGCGTGGGGTTGAGGCTGCCATTAGCAGGCTGCACTTGAACTTGAAGCGCCATAAAAATGTTTGCCGCATACATATTAAATGTTGACAGTTGAGTGAGTGTGCGTGTGTGTGTGTGTGTGTGTAAGCGGCATGCGTGTGTGGCTACATACATGACCTTAAACTTCAACTTGTTTTTGTGGCCAACCGCGCAATGACGTCTTCCGAGACGCAGCTGCTGCTGATGAAGACGACACGCAAAAAAAAAACCACAAGAAAAAAACAAAACAAAATAAACAACACAAAGTAAAGAAGCGAAACAGCTAAAGGCAAACAGCTGCCTGGCCAAAGGCAGGTTGAAATACACTCAGCGAAATGCAGACAACTTCCACTGAATAGTTGCTCATGCCATGGCTATAGCTGCCAGCATTTCGCTCAGTGTAGCTAGAGGCAAGCACGTTGATCGGACGCGCAAACGACATGAGCAATTAAAAATTTGTTAAATTAATTTTGCAAATTTTTTTCTTTTTTGCTGTCGCTAAGCTAAACCCCAACCCAGAGCCATACCCAAACCCAAAGCTAAACCCATATCCAAAGCCATATCCAAACCCATATTCAAATCCAAAGTCAAAGCCAAAGAAGCAGAAAGAACCACAGTTAGCGGCTGGCGGATGGTCCCGCATTTTGTGTAATTCATTAGGAACGCTTGCCAGCTTCAGTTTATGCTGTTACCCCTTTTACCTCTCGTACACTGCCACACAGCACATGCCACTTGCCACTTGCCAGTTGCCACTTGCCAGTTACCAGTTACCAGTTACCAGTTGCCACTTGCCGCTGACTGTGTCCCTTTTTAGTTCTTGCGTTTTATTGCTACACTTGACATTTTGTCAGCAGTTGCGTATTTTAATTTAATTCATTTTTATTAAATGCGGGCTCAGCGCTTAGAAAAAGAGATGACTGACACGCCCCGACATGCCCCGTTATACGCCCCTATTCAAAAGGAAAACACAACTAAACAAAAAGTGCAAAAAAAAAGGGGCGTTTGCCATCTAAGTTGACATTTATTTGTGCATTGCGCATACGACACGTCTGCCACGCAGCCAGCGTATAGAGCGGTAAGTTAGCTGCTAGCGCTGCTGCTACTGTTGCTGCTGCTACTGTTGCTGCTGCTGCTGCTGCTACTGTTGCTGCTGCTGCTGCCGTTGCTGCTGCTGCTACTGCAATGGCGGTTAGCCAAGTTAGTCAGAACTTTTTAGTTATAGCCATTGAAGCAGGCTGTCTGTCAGTCAACCATTCAGACAGTCACTCCCAATGTCACTCCCAAATGTCTGTCCCAAAATTCTGTCCCAGTGTCTGCTTATCCGGCTGTCCATCAGCAGTCGAGCAGCTTCGGTCATGTGTGTCTGTTGTGTGTTTATCTTCATTTGGAATTTTGACAATTTGGCAAGAGCTGTCAACCCCAAGCATCAAGCATGAAGCATCGAGCAGCAAGCGTGAGGCATCAAGCATGAAGCATCGAGCAGCGAGTGTGGCAAAGACATGGTCTCTTCTTCTGCTTCTTTTTTATATTTTGGGGTGTGTCAAATTCAACTTTTTGGACGACGTCATTGCAAATGGTTTTTGGCCAGGGCAAACGCATTTGTCTAACAGATTGGATTTTCTTCGACTTTTAGTGCTTAGAGGAAAAGAAGAAGAAGACGATGGAGATGGAGCAGATGAAGATGGCGACGACTTGCAGAACTAAACGGTACATTGGCAATTTAATTAAAATATATATAAAACTTGAACGGTGTCGAAGCAAAGCAAAATTTCTATTAGATTTTGTCAACTGCAAATGTGGTGTAAATAAGTGTGTGTAAATGTGTGTAATCAAATTAAAAGTTTTCCCTGCTAAATAGAAACAGTTTTAGCTAAATGTTAATCACATTGGTCAGGCAGGAAATGAAGAGAAAAACACCAAAAGGAAGAGCAAAGGGAGAGCTGCAGCAGCAAGCAAAAGAACAGCATTAAAACTTGGATAAAATCCCCCCCACCCCACCTACAATTTAATCAGCGACAAATTGATTAAGGAGCTCAAAGCAATTGACGAACCTTTTTCCCCTAAAATGGGCACGACCTGAACACGAATTAATACCCAAAACTAAAAACAAAAAAAAACCAATCACAACTGGCAGGCAAATCAATTGACCGTTAGCAAAAAAGGGCCACGACAAACTTGGCCCAAAAATCTTAACAATATGCAGCTGCATTTGTTGACA
The DNA here is from genome assembly GCA_037044455.1 of Zygothrica quintamaculata. Lineage (NCBI taxonomy): Eukaryota > Metazoa > Arthropoda > Insecta > Diptera > Drosophilidae > Zygothrica > Zygothrica quintamaculata. Next base: position 198,962 of record JBAMBS010001901.1, read on the forward strand.
GTTGTGGCAGAAAATCAAATTTAACTTTTGAGTTTTGCGCTTGATATTTTTGGCCAATTTCTAGCCTGCGGCCAGAAGGCAAAGGTAAAAAAAAACAAATCCCATAGACGTGATCGCATTCCAAGAAGAGGCCAAAAGATTTTTGAACGGATTTTCTTTTTGTCTTTTATATTTATTTTTTCTTTTTCTATTATTTTGGCAGCTTTTGGTGGCCGCATCGATCACGATTGCTGACTGACGACTGACGACTGACATCACCTGGGGGCCAACTGTGGGGGCAGCAACTGTGGCAACTTTGGCAACTGTAACTTTGTCAGTTATTGGTCTCAATCATAAATACATAATGGCCCAAAAAAAAAACAACAACAACAACAACAACAAAAAAAATCAAACGCTTTTGTGTGCACCCACAACAAAATGAAATTGATCTTTTGTCTATGACTACCAACGTTGCCAGATGTCATAGGTTTGGCCAAAAAGAAGAGAAAAAAAACAACATAACGAATCCTAAGGTCAGGTCGTTCGGCCGTCTCTTGGCCTGGCCAAGTGTTGAATGCAATGCCGTCGCTTGCATAAGACGCTCTTTGTTACTGTTTTCATTTTAAGCCTTAACTTGAACTTCGGGCCAATAGCAAAAAAGAAAAAACAACAAAACATAAATACCAAAGCGAGATAATTGCACAATTAAAACTCTACCCAAAAACAACAACAGCAACAACAAACAAACAAACTTCAAATGAATGCAGCAGCTTATGGGCCACATAGTCGTAGTACAATTGACAATAATTTTTATTTAGCTGTGGCCAAAGTTGAGTCACTTTTAAACCGATTATCAGCAACAGCAACAACAACAACAACAATAACAATAGAAACAATAACAACAACAAATAAGGAAAATATCAAATGCTTTTGGGCTGCAAGCGAACAATTAAACAATTGCAGCTAACAGCAAAATTTATGAGCCGTTTTTTTCTTTTTTTTTGTACATTTTTTGTTAACCAAAAAGTTTTACCAAAAGCTGCAAGCAACACATGCGATGTGTGTAGCAATGTGCCAGCTATATTGCTGTTGTGCCACCGCAATGGAGCAACAACAACAACAGCAATAACAACAACTACTATGAACAACTGTTGGTATCATACAATTAAGTTCATTGTGAGTATTGAACGTATAATATGAAATCCGCATAACATGTCAAATGTCATTTGTTTGTACAATCACGATCTGACGACGATGTTAGATAAGTTCGATGCCAAAGCAAAGGGTATAAGGCATATTAAAGGAAAGCGGAAAAGGGGGAAGGGCCAGCTGAAAGCAACTGGCGTCGCTTGTCGCATTTAAGTCCAATTCAATCAGTCGCCTGACGAAAATCAATTAATGATACCAAAACGAGACATGTTTATGGAGCATATCATATCAGTCATAGGGAATCAGTGTGCGTACGTGTATATATGTATGTGTGTGTGTGTTGGTGTGAGTTAAGACCCAAATGCGTAACTTATTAAGAATGAGTTGAGGAAGGCAAAACGTAGCAGTAAGAAGCAAAAGGATAAGCATAAGTTGACTTGAATATGTATAAACTGATTTAAAGACAGCTGTATAAATGCCTCAAGAACACACTTACAAACACACACTAACATACAGAAACACACTCACATATACACACACATACATATGCAGTGGTATGTTTAAACTTGGTTTGTTCATTCTTTAAACTTTAATTAAAAGTTTCGTTATAAATCCCATTAGCAATGCATACTTAAACTCAAATAAGCCAGAATTAAACAGGATATCTGAAAGTTGAGCAGCTTGACTAAAACCCGTTAAGTAGATTTGTGGCACACCTACAGCTTATTGACCCTGTTTACCCTGTTTAAGTATGCACACTATATACTCAGTTGCATGAACCTACCAAGTACCCTACCACAATGCAATCTTATACTGTAGACAAGCTGTCATTAGCAGTAGTTCAATTTTGTGCCTTGATTAGCAGCTGCCAGTTGAATCCTTTAGCATATGTCCTTCTGCTTACACAATTGTCCTTTAGTTTTGCTCCACCCCTCCCCACACTCTCTGGCCATCATATGCTCATTCAGTTCGTATCTGTCAGTTGACAATGTGTTGCCATTGCCAGCAAGCAGCTGCAACTTAAATCGATATGCAAAACGTTACCTGAATGCCAATTTTCACCTGACTTTAGCATCGAACTATATATATATATATATATACATCTATCTATCGATATATATATATAAGCTTTAACTCATCGTATTGCAGTTTTCAGGCAGTTAGTGCGCTTACTGCTATTGTGTTACACCATTGTCAGGCCATCAGGCAGCAACAATTGCTGACAAATCATTTGCCATTTGGCTTCGCTTCGGCTTTTTGGCCAACATTTTTGTACTGCGGTTGCCATTGGCATGTGCCAAAAAGGAGAAAAAAAAAAAACATGTCTGCAACTCTCTTATAAGTCTATCTATCCCATCCATCTATCTATCTATCTGTCTAACTGTCTCTCAGTTTGTCGCTCAGTTTGTCTAACCCCCGCTCCCCCTCTCTCTGTCTATTGGATTGTTGACTGTGTGTTGATTTTGCAACCGCAACAAAGAATTTTACCTGTCACATTGTGTATCGAGATATTTGTCACTTTGCACGAATTGCTGCTGCCAAATGCATTTCACACTACTCTATATATATATGTGTATGTGTGTGTGTGTGTATGTGTATATATATGTGTGTATGTGTGTATATTTGCTTGCTGTAGGCGCGTGTCCCAAATTGCAGGCTGTGTCCGGTGCAGCGCAAATGATATAAAACCGGCTCTAAAAAAACAAAATTCCTTTGCGGCTCCGTTAAGAAAAAATAGTATATGCATAACCAGGAAATAAAACATAAAACCGAATTTGAATACACTACAAAAAATATATATACTCTTTCAAATAAATATAAAGCACTAACTAAAGCCAAATCAGAGCAAAGAAAATGAACGCAGAGAGAAGAGCAGTTAATCTGAAGTTTAGCAAAATGTTTGATAGAAACAATATACCCTAAGTTAGGGTATACCATACATATGTGGTATAAAAATGTGCACATGCATAAATAAATTAAAAATTTTGACTGCAGCAACGGCAGCTAATTAAATTATTTACTTTAGTTTTGCAAAGCTGCTTTTCGAGTTGCTTGTTGCTGCTGCACCCCTCACCTGCTGCTGCTGCTGCTGCTGCTGTTGTTGTGGGTTGGAAAATGTGAAAATATGTTGTGCCAGTTTGGCCCGTGGGCAGCCTGGACTGACCGGTCAAACATAGCATAGCATTGGCAATTCAATTGAGTTAGCATTGTTTCAGAAATTGCGCATACGCAGCGTAGGCAGCTGCCAAAGCAATCAAATTGCGATGAGCATCACACAACAACAGCAACAGCAACAGCAACAGAAACAGCAACAGCAATAACAATACAAATAACAAATAAAACAATTGTAAATAACAATAACAAATTGTGCAATTGCCAAAACCTTTAAGCAATTACAATATTTACATGCATCAGCAACAAATAGGATGCAAAATATAAAAGCAATTTCCAAGCAGAAAATAAAACAACGAATAGAAAAATAAAAATAAATAAATTGCAAAATATTACGAAATAATTTCAAATAGATTTATTTTTTTTTTTTCATCTAAATTGTTGTATGTTTTGTTTGTCTACTGTTGCAATAGCTTAAGAAATTAAATTGAGTTGTTTCTTTGTGTATTTTGATTTGAATCTCGTTTTTATTTTTCTAGTTTTTTTCTTTTTCTTTTTTGCCATTTGCTGTGGAGACAGGAAAATTCGACATGGCAGCTGAAAAGGAGACGAAGCTTTCAGCAAACTAAAGAAAATTATGTAAAATTTCTTGTTGAAAAGTCAACAATAACAACAGCAACAACAACAACAACAACAACAACAAACAACAGCAACAACAGTTTAAAGCCAATTTTGAGTGTTGTTGTTTGCATTTGAAACGTGCTGAAGTAATTTTTGTGTTGTTTCTTGTCATCAATTGATGTTGCTGTGCCAATGTTTATATACATATACATACATACATATATACATATATATATATTTATATATATATATATATATATATATATAAATTTATATTGATGATTATGTAATTATGGGAATGATATCTGCGATCTGTGGCCGCAAATCTTTGACTTGCTTTCAAATATTTAAAAGAATTTCCGCTGGTAGCCCTTACTTCAAGTCTTTCTCCCTGTCTCTTTCTCTCCTACTTCACCACTCTTTCTTTACTCTTTTTGGTTTGTTGTTTTGTAATTGAGCTGCTGAAATCTTGATAAAGCAGCTTCGTAATTGAATATAATTTCTACAGAAGTTGCCAACGTTCTACCATAAGTATGCCCTGACCTCAATTCGTGATTCGGGTTAGCCATTTTCCATTTTACGAATTTTCCCCCAATTTCAATGGTATAGTTTTTAGGCTTTAGTCTAACTCAGAGTGTCTGGATCACAGTCTGTGCCACAAAACTCTCACAGTGTTGCAATCTCACAGGCCCTCTGACATATGAGTTGAAAATTCATTAACATGAAGTAGGCAAAAGGCAAAATATGATGAGATGCAGTTCTTGGTTCTCACTCCTCAGTTCTCAAGTCGTCATGGGGATGAGATTTTACATAGAGTTTAAAGAGTAGTTCAACCACAAAAGCAAATATAAACATAGCTTTAACCACAGCCACAACAGTACAATAATAACAACACATATGTATAGAATTTTGCCTCATGCCACATGCAACATGTTATTTAAGCGTAAATCATTTCACTGTCATTTTTCTCTCTCTTTCTCTCTGAAGACGCAAACAACACAACTAAAAACTAAAACTCCAATTGGAATTTCGATTTTTCACAAGTTCACATGTTATCCCCCTCCTCCTCTTACCGTCTTCCCCTGACTGTCTGCTATGCAAGTGCGTTGTGCTCTGACCAAGTCGTGTCTGCAGCTTAAGCTTAAAGATGTGGCTAGAGCTGGAGCTGAAGCTGAAGCTGGTGCTTGAGCTGTTGTTGGGTGTTAGTATTGGCATTGGTATTGGTGTTTGCGTCGGTGTTGCTGCGCTCAACAGAGCAAAACGTAGCCATAGCCGTAGCCACCACTGACAACACCACCACCAACAGCAGCAGCAGACCCACCGACACCGCCAACGCCAACGCCGACGACTTTGTGGCATTTCCATTTTCATTTTCACACGCGGTCATTAGAGTTGAACCCCACTTAAGAAGAGAGTGAGACTTGGACTTGGACTTGGACTTGGACATGGACTTGCCAACGACTCCTTTGGCCATTTTTCACACACACACAAACACACACACACACATACAGGCAACAATCGCAGCAGAAATAAATTAAATTTAACTTGCATTTTTGCCTGTGCCATGGGCCAATGGGCAACCTGAAGTAACCAACATTGTTGTTGTTGTTCTGTGTGTGTGTGTGTGTGTGTGTGTGTGTGTTATTCTACTTAATGTTGCTGTTACTGTTGTTGTTGTTGTTGTTATTATTGTTGCCCTGTTGCTATTTTTCCACAAGTTGGCACTTGAAATTGCAAGGGCCGCCGCGTTCTCTAAGTACTTTGCAGCGCGCTGCTGCATGTTGTATCTGAAAGATACTTACTTAATACTTTGTATCTATGTATCTGCTGCTGCTGCTGCTGCCGCTGCTGCGCTGCTCGAGCGCGTTCTGCCATATGCAAATTAAAATTAAAAGCCTTTTTGTACTGCTTAAGTTTGGATGCAGCAGGCGCACTTCAAGCAAGCCTCGAGATGCCTTTAGAACTGCCTTGTTGCAAGTCCATAACTTGGACTTCAACAGCAAGTTGAAGCTGGGAGTTGAAGCTTGGGGTTGGAAGTTGGGAGTTGGGAGTTGGTAGATTGAAGCTTGGAACTTGGACTTAGCAGTTGAAGTTGAATTTGTTTGGCTTTTGGTGTTTCTACTGTTGCTGCCTCATCGTTGGCTTTTGCCTATGACTTTACAATTTGTTTGCCTTTTTGTTGCTGTTGTTGTTGTATTTCTGTTTTGTGTTGCGGCCGCCGATAGGCTCTGAAGTGTGAAACATGCCTTCAACTTGAGCCACACACTCACACACAAACAAACAAACCAACAAACACATACATACAAACAGACAGAGAATCAGCCACAACTCAGCACAAAATGACTATGTCTCTGCGTTTCTTGAATGTCATTCCACTGACTAGTGTAGCTATAGCTATAGCTATAGCTATAACTTTGTCTGTGTGTGTGTGTTTATATTTGAACTTCTTTAAGCGGAAGTTCAAGGCGTTCACTCAATTGTATCGTGTAATGAAATGTTTTATAAGTCTGATATACAACACAACAACAACAACAACAACAACAAACATACAACACACACACAACCAACACACATATATATATGTATATATAATGAATATATAGAAAATGAAGAAGAAACAGACAAAGACGCAGATCGAGTCGAGTTCAGTTCGCATTAATAATTGCTCGTTTATTTTAACAGTTGCGTTTGGGTCATTGGCTCCATTGGTTTGTCTATAGGCCCCAACGGCTATATATACTATATATACCATATATATATACATATGTCATATAATCATGATGATGATGATGATGATGATGATGATGATGATCTTGATGATGGTCCCCACGCTCATTAGCATATAGTTATATAGATTTAAAGTAAAGTTTATGTTATGTAATCCTTTTGTTAATATTTACACGCATCTTGCATATAGCTAAGAATCGATTTCCTATATTCCATATACGATATTCGGTTTTTATTTTATTTTCACATCATTTGTCAAATGAAAGGCAATCCGTTTACAGCCTCATCGACTTAATTAATGGTAATAATCAAAGTAACAGCCAACAACCAACAGATAACAACAACAACAACAACAATAACCAGCAGCAACTCTTCCAGTTGGAAGTGACATGGCAAAGCTCTAAGCTCTAAGTTTGGCTTAGATATTTTGTTGTTGTGATTCTGACCAAACCAAGTCCAAGGTTGTAGACCTTTACGAAAATTGTATCCCCAAACAAGAACAACAACAACAGCAGCAACAGCAACAACAACAACAACAACAACAACAGCAACAAGCAACAATATACAGAAAAATTGACGTAACTTATTCGCGTTTATATCACTCTCGACTGTAACAACATACAACGCACAGCTATAGATACCATCATCAGCCACACACCACAACAGCACACACAAACACACACACACACACTCACATAGTGTGTGTACCCACAACTACAATAAGAGCTTGGAAACTGGCGCGTCAAAATTAATACGTTTTTAAATGCCAAGCGACGCAGCTTCCTGTTGAGAGCCCCCAGCTCCAAGCCACATGATTCAAGCTTCAAGCCACAAACTACCAGCTACAATCTCCAAGCCCCAAAGACCCCAATGAGCCCAATAAGCCCAAAGCCAAGTCTTCAAGTTAACAAAGTCTTACGCACATGCGCGTAATTGTTGGGCACAGCCATAAGAAGATTCAAGTCTATAAACCATAAGTTCTTTGCACACGTTTCTCGATCCAATCAAATCGAGCAAATGTCTTACATGCGAGTGTTGCTTCATGAGTTTCTTTAAGTTTTTATATATCTACAATAAATGTTCAGGCAGCTATAAGGAAACTTTTAATGCGTTTTTAAAGCAATTGCAGTAGAAGTAGCTAAATCTCATTGCAGCTCTTTTAGAAGGCATTGCATAGCAAGAACTTTAATGTGCTTTCATGTGCTTTCAAAGCTGCATTTTGGCATATTTTTAAAAGCATATTGTATGTAGGTATTTGCTGTTTGAACTTGGAATAACAATTAAGCTCGATTAATACTTTCATTTAACAAAACGCTAAAAATCAACGTTAAGGTAAACTGTTGATGTTGCTTTGTCTTGCTTCAAATATATAAACACTTATCATTACTTTAGTTTCTTCTCTATACTCTGCTTCTCTTCTATCATGTTTTTAGCAAGTTTAATAACTCTTCGATTGACCCTCGCAGTGTTTGTCTGGCCAAAAGCCGAAACCAAAATGTAAATTGAATTTTAAAAGGCAATTTAACTTGTGCGTTGCGTTGCGTTCAGTTGCGTTGCGCTGCGTTACGTTACGTTGCGTTATGTTCTGCGGCCATAATAATTAAAAATTAACTTCAACTTAACACTCGGCACACAAAACTTCAATTTGTAATAAACGCAGTATCAGCAATACCTCCCCCACCCCCACACGCACCTTCTTTGCCGCCCACATACTAGCCAACACTTTTTTTTAATTAACCCAACCAAATACTATATACATATGATTTATGAACATATTTTTTTCTGTTTTTGTTTCAGTTGCAACTGGCAAAAGATCAATATAAAAAAAAAAAATAAAACAGAAACAGAAACATAAAAAAGCAACAAGAAACATGAAAGAAGAAACAAAAACAACAAACGAAAATTGAATATTGAAAAATGCAAATTTGAAATCGTTTGGATAAATTTATTTTCATTGGAATTGCATTATAATTAATACAAAATTAATTAGCACCAAAAATGTATGCTCACATATACATACATATGTATAAATATATATATTTATATATACATACATGTATAGGAGTAAAATTTCAATTTGATTGCGATTAATTCAATGTAAAGACACGCCCCACACACGCTTTTATTAGCTTACTTATAATTCAATTGAAAATATTTTTGTTCGATTATTAAATGGATTTTCATTATAATTATATCAGTTATAGCTGCATTTAACTGTACAATAAGCCAAAAGCAATAAAACGGAAAAGGTGTGTGCGTTTTTTGGACATGTTAATCATTTGGTAATTGGAAGGCGGAAGTGCTCTTTGTAGAAGGTGCAACAAGGTGAATTGAAGGGGCAAAGAGTTTAAGAGAACAATTCAAGGCAGGCATTGCAGTAGAAATATGGACTATATGTATGCAAAATGGTTATGGTTTGAACAAGAAGAGCTATAATTATATATCCAAATTATAGTACCGAAATCTTCTTTTAGTTAACAAATAATTAGGTAATATGGTAAGAAATTCGTGGCGCTGATGCAAGCTCTTGCTAGCAATTCTTGCGATCCCTGCAGAAAAGGGGTAAAAGGAGACCAATCAAAGGCAGACATTGCAGTAGCAATAAAGAGATTTTTATGTTAAAAGGTTATAAATTGAACAAGAAATTTTAATTATATACAAAAATAGCTTATGTATAGAAAAATTTCGTTAAATCTGCAGATTATTGAGTGTGGTAAAAAGTTCGTGGCGTCATACGCTTTAGGTTTCCGTGATGACTAGCAATTGCTTCGATCTCAGCAGAGATTAAATTAAACTTTAATAATTAAAGGCATTAAGCTGGTTACAAATGAAACCTATAAGAAACACTTAATTCAGTTCTTCCTTAATACAAACCACAAAACTGCTTCATTAATAGAAGTTCTTCCCGAAGAAACAACAAAATATTGTTGAAGTAATATGAAAAAGTACAGAGAGTCACAGGAAGTTAATAGCAGTCAAGATTAGTCATTGTCTTGTCTGAAATAATATACCAATATACTTATATAACAGTTCTAGTAACAATTACTAACCTTTCTTTTTAATTAAAGTAGACCAAATAGCGTTTCCATACTCTCATTAACAACGTAGAAGTGAATCAGTCAAAGAAGCAGCAGAATGTCCTCCCCAGCCTAGAAAAGCTTAGACAGCCCATAGCTATGACTTGGCCAAAACTCATTAACTAAAACTTCACTTACTTATATGAACTTAGTCAACAAATGTTACCAATAACACAACTACAAGCAACAGTCAACAGCAACTGTCACCATTTCATACACAACCCCTAACTCTGTGTCAATGCATTGTAACTACACCAAACAATAATAAATTTTCCACATTTTCCATGTAGATAATTTTAATTAACATAATTTATAAACAACAAAAAGACAGTTAAGCTATAAACTATTTTATTTACAAATGTTTTGCAATTATTGAAAAATGTTTCAATTGAATTTTCTACCGAAAATTATTTCAATTTATTTTGAATTTACCTTAAAAAATATTTTGCATATTTTATGGTTAGAAATTCAAATTTTCTATAAACAATTTTCATATTTTCAATTATGATAAATCACGCAAAAAAAAAAACAGTAGGAAAAAAAAGATAAATATGTATAAAACACATGTAATTTCCATAAAATTTTCTATTGAATTTGAATTTTGTTTTTTTGTTTTTATCTCTCGATTGACACGAAATTGTTGAGTAAATTTTTGTGTGAATTCTTTGTGATTAATTTAAATATATCGCTATTTAATTGGCAGACACAACTAGAATAATATTTTCATAGCTAAAAAAAACAAAACAAAACAAAAAGAAAACAAAACAAAGCAAAGCAAAAACAAATTGCAAAAAAATTCAATTGAAAGCAAGAAATGAGATGCAAGCGCGCATTTTATGCAAATTTCTTATGAATTTTTTTTGGTTTTTGGCTTTTTGAATGCTTGTTAACATTTATTGCCGTCGACTGTCTAAAGCTGCCCATATTTGAGTATGTGTATGTGACTATATAGAGAGAGGGAGGGCATATGTGCAAATAAAGCGTAACAGCCAAAAATTGAATCTAAAGCCAAAAACGCAACGCAACTCACAAGATTTTTAATTAAAATGTTTTCTGCTTCGAAATGGCAACATTTAAGCAGCTTTCAGGCTATTGTTATGCAGATTTTCCAAAAGGAAAATAAAGCAGCAACAGCAGCAACGGGGGAGGGGATAAAAATGGCAAAACTATAAATATAAACATAAACATAAACATCAACATCAACATTAACAAAAGCATAACAATAACTACTGATGCAGATAAAATGGTTAGTTGAACAGGGCCAGAGCAAAAGGTAGAGTTAAATATGATTTAATTGATTCTGTGTTCAAGGATATATAAGGATTCAAAGCAGTTATACTTGGATAAAAAGATATGACGGGTCATAAAGCAAACTAATAAGCTGACAAAAAGGGAGCAGCAGTTAGTTATGAAAGAGAAACTTAATGAAATTAACAACCGACAGGATACAGCAAAGAGATTATAGAGCAAAAGGATATCATATTCAGAGGGGGACAGTCATAAATATTGTCACAGATACTAACCTTACCTGGCCATAAGCAAGACTCATTAGGCTTAGTTCTTTAAACCTTAAAGTATACAAGGAAATGTCAACTCCTTTCCATATAAGCTGACACCCAAAAAGGAGTTCGCAGTATTTTATGCCTCTATAAAGAAGGCAAAGTAATCCAACAATCCATCACCCCAAAGCTTATTATATTATATAGCTATATATCTTAGCTTGAGTTCTAGCTTTAAATAAATTCAAATTCTACACAAGAGTTTGAAGTTCAGCAAAGAGAATAATTACGCGCGTAGCTACAGGTCCCCAAAGACCTGGAAATATTCTCCCTCGAATTATATATAATAATTATTTACGTTTTGCCCCCAAAACAAATTTGTTTGTTGTTGTTTTCAACTATTTAACAATTCAAAGCACGTAACAAAAATAAAATAAAATGTAGAAAATAAAAGTTTTTAAATTGAGTGCCGTCTCTTAAGATCAATTAGTTCTTTGTTATTGCCAAAAGGCATTGAAAATTGTTGCTGGCAGACGAGGCGTATACTTTATGGGCGACATAATTAAATGCTTGAAATAATATTTAATTGAGAGATTTTTGATTAAAATAGATGTAATAATATAAGGCGTGGCTGACAAAACAATTTCATTAATGTGTATGCGTGAGTGTGTATGAGTTTTAAATGTATTTGTGTTGTGTGTGTTAAAGGCGCTTTACTGCTATTTGCCAGCGTTTTCCCTCAGGGGCAAAAGAAGATTACATAATGAAAACAATTTAAGCAATTAATGTGCCATGGAATGAGACAATAAAACTGATGATTGAAAGCCAGCCAAGAATCAGGTAGTAAATTAAATAGATTAAAGGATTAAAATGTAGACAAAGAGTTAAGTTTAAATATAGTTTTGATTGCTATAAAGGCAAAAGAAATTAACTAACCGCAAGAGAAGCTTGCAGAGCCAAGTTGGTAGCATTAAATTGACTGATTTCAACTCTACTATATATATATATATATAGATATATTTAACTGTTCAATATCTAGTATATGTAAGCTTTAAATAACTTTCTTAAATGCTATTTCAGCAGTTGGAATTTAGTTGAAAGCAAATTTCAATTAGATATGAAGAGCTAAAGACAATATGTTAGAGTTAACACAATTTACCCTGTCACTATGTAATATGTAAAGCTTCAACGATCTAGTTCAAAATCAGTTTTCGCATTGTCTAAAGGTAAGATTGGAGACCCTCACCCAACCCCATGGCAGCCCACTTTTTGGCCAGCTTACAAATAGTTTGGGCCAAAAGCAAATGTCGCACATTAACAACTCACCTTGTGATTAATGGAAATCCGATTGCTTAACAAGACACCTGTCCAAAATCTCAATGTTTGATTTCGTTGTTGATTTTGATGTTGCTGTTGTTGTTAGATTTCTTGCTGTTGTTGTTGTTGTTGTTGTTGTTGTTGTTGTGGTTGATTTTGGGTATTTGGTTGTGTTGATTTTTGGGGGCAGCTGCTGCCAATACCTCCTTGTGGCCAAATTTCAGTGGCAGTTGCCAATATGTTGTCGTGTGTATGCTGCGCGTTGTGAATGACTTTTGGGCCATAAATTACAATCAATAATGCAAAAATGGCGTTAGAAACAAAGCCACAAATCAAATGCACAATGAAAATTATTTAAATTATTTTTCTCTTTTTAACATATCTTTATATATCTTAATATTTTTTGCAAATTTTTATTTTTTTTACTTTTTTCTCTTTCTTACTTGTTTTAGACACAGAAACACAGACTCACACACATCAACACACTCACACACACACACACACACACTATGAAAGATATATAGATTTGTGCACAACAAAAAACTGAAAAGTAAATTATGAAATTCTTAAGCAAAATTTTGTTTTCTTTTAACCTCCAGTTGTGTGTGTGTGAAAATTATGCTGCAAATATAAAGAAAAGAAACGAAAAGAGAAGAGAAGAGTAGAAAAAAATATACAAAAAATAAAATACACATAAAATACAAATATAAAAGAAATGATAAAAAAAAAAAAAAGAGTAGCAAGTTATAAATGCCAAAAGGCAAAACGATAATAAAACAAAAGAAAAAACCAACAGCAACAAGATAAAAAAGAGCAAAACAAACGATAGAAAAATAAAGAAAAAATCTCCTCAAGTTAAGCAAATAATCATTGTGAATTTATGCATGTGGCAACCATAGAGCGTAGAGTTTATGCCCTGCAGATTTATGTTGCAAATATGCGGAAAAAAAAGACAGTCTCGCAATGGCCAGACAAACACACATACACACATACATACACACACACACACACACACATACACATACGCTTAAAGCAGTGCAAAAGGCAGCACTGCGCTTAGCCCTAAGCTAACAAAATATTTTCTGTGAATAACTTTTGCATTTATAAAGCGTTTATGAGGAAATTTTTAAGCCAAAATTTAACAGTTTAACCAAACTTGGTGTAGAGTATATAAACGGTAGGGTATATGGCTACTTATATGCCCTTAAAGTAGAAATTTAACTGCGCTCAACTTCGACTGGAATCAAATAACTCTTAGCTCTAATTTCGTAGCCTTAACAGCGAATTTGTAGTTGGATCTACATAGATCGTGTATACCCTAGACTTACGTATTACTAGTTCAGCATATAGGTAGGGTATACAACTACTTATATGCCCTTAAGTAGCAAACAAACTGCGCTTTAAACGCACAACTCTCAAATGCCACTTTAAGTTCTCCCACAGGGCAAGGAGACAGTTTAAATTCTAGGATCTATATAGATCGTGTATACCCTGGACTTATGCGTTACTAGTACAGCATATGGGCAGTGTATACAACTACTTATATGCCCTTAAGTAGCAACCAAACTGCGCTTTAAACGGACAACTCTTAGCTCCAAGTTCAACTTCTTTGACAGGGAGAGGACAATGTGTTAATACTAGGATCAACATTGATCATGTATACCCTACACTTAGGCATTGCTGGATAGGTGAATAGGTAGCGTATTTAGCTACTTATATACCCTTATACCCCAAGCTTGGCTACACTTATATATTCTTATATATTTACTGTGCTTAAAGTGCTGCAATGGATGAGTTCCCTTATTGGTACATAGTCATTCTTGGATCGCATATACCTTCTGTTATACCCTAGTCTTACACCCTTTTTACATTAGCTTAGAGGGTATTTAAAGTGCCCTTTTAGTTGACTGCATTATTTGTGTGTTTCTGTGCGTGTGTGTGTGTGTGTGTGTGTGTGTGGATTTAGGGGGCTGGCTACTAAAACTGTCTCAAGTTAATCGCTTTTATTTATTTCGCCCCAACGCTAAAAGCCAAGCGCAAAAATATATCTTTAAAAAAAATAACAAAAAACTTCAACTGCAACCGGTTTTTCCACACACACACACACACACACATACACCCATAGCTCGCATATAGAAATTTTGCGCGCCTTTTAACCAATTTTTTTATATATTTATTTTTTTTTTTTGTGTATATTTTCTTCTTAGTTTTCCTATATAGAAAAATTTGTAGCTCATCGTTCGACAGAATTTATGAAAAGCTCATAAAAAACAAAAGCGAATTTTTCGCGTGCATTTTTCTTTTATTTTTCATTTTGAAGATTTTTCTTTTACTCTATATCTTCTGCCTCTGCCGCTGCCTCAGCCGCTGCCGATGCCACTGCCTCTACCTTCTGTTTCTGCTCATATTCTTCTTCTCTTTTATTTTGTATTTCCGTCACAAGCATCTTAAACTTGCACATGTGTCTTTGTGTGTGTGTGTGTGTGTGTGTTACTTAGTATACATGTGTATGAGTGTGTGTGTGTGTATATGTTGCAGTTGCAAGCAGGCAGGCAGCAACAGATAGACACAACACCAGGTTTCCATGTCTAGCCAGGTAGCTGTTGCTGTTGCTGTTGCTTTTTGGTATTGCAGTTGCCTCTGCTCTTGGCCAAGTTAACACGCCAAGCTGGCGACGTCATAAAGTCAGCTGCGCGTATTCCTAGCATCTTTAGTGTAGCGTTCACCGCCTTAGCTTACCCCTTAACCAACCCCCCCCCACTCATTCCCCCCTCACTCATAGCACCGCCCTTGCAGCATAGCCGCCCCTCTTCATTTGCTTTTGTTGTGACTTGTGGAACGCTTTGTTGCTGCTACTCAGTTGACAGTGCAGCAGAGAGTCTGATGCGAGGCAGCTTTCAAGGCTGTTTAGAAGGCAGTCATCACACACAATATATATATATATATATATATACACATACTAAACACACACACACACACACACACACACATAGTTAATGTTGTTTTTTAAGCTTAGTTTTGTCAAGCACGAGCTGCCCTTTTGTTTAAGTTTAATGCAATTTAGACGAGGTTTGTTTCTAGCTTCTGCTTAAAAAATATTCTTCTTTTTGTTTTGTTTTAATTGCTGCTGTTTGTGGAACTGGTTTCTGTGTAGGATCAGGGGTTTTAGGGGGTGTATGTGTGTGTGTATTTATATATGGAAGATTTGGCTAAGGAGCTAGTGAAATTTATCCTCCCCTCTAACGCGCCTTTACTGCTTCTTTTCGCTTCTCTCTCTATTTTAATTAGCAAGTTTTTTTCTATTTGTTTTGTTTATTTTTGTTTATTTTCTTTTTGCTTTTTTGCATGTATAAAACAAGTTAATTTACCGTTTTCTATTTATGTTTGTATACGTATTTGTCTTCAAACTAATTGTTGTTGCATTTTGTGTTGTTTTGTTTGTTGTTATTTTGGTTTATTAAGTTGTTTGTGTTTGAACGCGACGCGAACTCGTCAATGAGTTTTGAGAGCTAAATTTCGATATGCACCCAACGTAGCGTCGTCGTCGTTGTTGTCGTTTTGGCTGGCAAAGCTCAACTGAAACTCATGCGACAAGCTGGCCAAGAGTTGAAGCTGTTGCTGTTAAAAACGCCAACGCCAACGCCAGCGTCACTGTTGCTGCGATTGCTGTTGCTGCTATTGCTGTTCGCCACAGTCAGTCAGAGGCGCAAAGCCAAAGCAGTTAACTGGTTTTTCGTTTCTTGCCGGCCCGAAGCCTGAAAGTCGACCGAGTCGCAGCAAGTCGTTTGTATCTCCCTCTCTTTACTCAGTATTGCTTGCTGCTGGTGCTGCTGCTGCTGCTGCTTCCGCTTATCCACAAAAAAAAAACTAAAGTAAAACAAAACCTACTACACATGTGGTAACAGCAGCAGCAACATCAATACCAACAGCAAATAGCAGCAGCTACTAAAATAGTAGTAGACAAAAAGGTAGATAAACTGCTACCTTTTAACAACATTTGCTGCTCTTAACAGCGCTCTCTTAGTAAGTCGCACTCTCTCTCTCTATGCATGTCATTCTCTTTGACTCTTAACGGAAGTATAAACTGCAGCAGCAGCAGCAGTAGTAGCAGTAGCAATAACAGCAACAACAACAGCCGGTTTAGGTTTGTTGTTTACTTTTTTGCCTCTCGCGCTGTTATAATTGTCGCTGTTATACAACTGTTATACGTACAAGGAACAGCTGTTAATATAAGCTGATAGGCTGTTTGTATGTTTTTGGTCTGATTGGGGTGATTGTGTGGTTACTTAGTTGGCTGCTTGGGTGGTTAGGTGGTTGGCTGGTTGGGTGGTTGGGTGGTTAACTTGTGGCCAGTTAAGTGGGTGGTTGCCATGGCGCATTTGATAAATAAGCAAACAAAACCAACAGACACAAACAGACAAATAGACAGAAAAATAAATAAATAAACAGCCTCAAGTGTTGCCACAAATTGAGTACAATTTTTTTTTTTTTTTCTCTATTAGCCACAAGACAACAAACAAAACCGAATTGCAATGCAATCAACCGAAATGAGTTACTTTTGGCTCAAATGAGGCGCTCATTTTTCAATACATTAAACAATTAAATGCTAATACTAAAGCTAATGCTAATGCTAATGCTAATGATAATGTTTGTATTAAGCTAACACATATTAATGTCAATAAAGTGATTAAGGTTAAGTTAATAAAACAAATAATAATATATGTAGTTTCAATTTCTCAAATTTCACTCTTCAAATGAACCAACTATATCTTATAAAATCGGTAATTATCGGTTCAATTAAGCATTAACTTGGCTAAGCATAAATTTCAATTAGAGTTAAAGATCAAAAGTAATTTTTAATTTTACGTTTTTTAGTTTTTATTTTCTTTTTTGTGTCAGAAGCAATCAAAAAACGTTTATATAATTTAAGACACAATTATTTAACTGCTGTGTTTTGCGCCTTTTTTCTGCTTATTTTTTAATTTTTTTTTTTTTTTGCTACCGTTTCTTTAACTTCCCCCTTTATTTTTTTTGTGTGTTTGATGTGGTCCAAAACCCCGCCTACCGCAAAGTCAACTTGCACACCCTTTTTTTATTATTATTTTATTTTTTGTTTGGTTTTTTTTTTTTTTTTTGTTTTGTTGAACAATTGCAAAATTTCATAACTTTATTAAAACATTTCAACCATTGTCTGTTTTTATCGAGCCTCAGTCAGGCGCGACAAAAGACAAACAAACGGCCAAAAACCAAATCCCATAAACGAGGCTACCGGTGTTCACAGTAGTTGTTGTTATTGTTGTTGTTGTTGTCGTTACTGTTGCCGGTTGTTGTTTGTGGTACGTTGGTTGGTTCGTTGGCTGGTTATTGGCCTGCCTACTGCCAGAGCCAGAGCCCCCCAGGAGTCAAACCAAAGAAATTCCAATTAATGAAAATGCGAATAAAAAGACAAAAAGGAGCACACACTGTGTGTGTGTGTGTGTGTGTGTAGATTAAGTAATGAAGGCTTTTCTTTCATAGTAAAATTAAGTAAACAGCAGGTGCTTTTATATATATGTACGATATATATATATATATATATATATATATATAGATATATCTTTTCTGTTCACTTTATTTAAATGTTATTGACTCATTTTAACTGATGACTTTTTGCTGCAGTCACCAATTTGGGTCATTAGCAGGTGTTAGTCAGTTGGTCTTGTTGCTGTTGTTGTTGCTGTTGCTGTTGATGTTTATTGTTGGACAAAATTGTTCAAAGTTTATTGTTAACATGCGGTCGGTCGGTCATTGGGGCCCCCCTGTGTATCAAAGTTAATAAACTTAAAGCAAAATCAAGATGCCGTTGCCGAAAAGAGAATTGGTTCTAAAGTGTAGAAAATTTAATTAACTGCTAAATTAAATACACTTTGCACCACCAACAACAACAACAACAACAACTATAGCAGAATCAACAATGAGAACAAGAATGAGACGCTGAAATGAAGCAACAGTTCCAAACCAATTTCCAAGCCCAGTGCGAGCCCCAAGCCACCCGCAACGGTGACGCGTCCAGTTCCTATTGTGGTTGTTCTTGCTTCTGTTATTGTAATTGTTGTTGTTGTTGTTGTTGCTGCTGCTGCTGCTGTTGTGGTTCTTGCTGTTGTTGGTTGTTGGCCTTTTTTCAGCTGGTGTTGTTGTTGCGTCGGAAGTTGTCGCCGGCAGTCAACAAACCATAACGCACAACAAACGGTACTTTGAGAACTGCAGAACATTTAACGCCGCTTTGACTGTCAGCTCGAGTGGTTGTTCTTGTTGTTGTTGTGTTGTTGTTGTTGTTGTTGTTGTTGTTGTTGTGGCTGTGGCTGTGGCTGTTGCTTTTGCTGCTGTTCACTGTAGCTGTTGCCTTTTGCATATTAATATATTAAAAAATTCATTAAAACTTTCGTTGTTGAGCGCTGAACAAATTAGCCAGCAATGAAATGCCAGAGTCAAACCCAAAGCCAGAACGTTTCTAAAAGATATGGCTAACAATCTAACAAATATTCATTAGACTGACCTAAAAATTTAATGCGGCTTTTGTGGGCAACAACGTTAATAATAATAAAAAAAAGAGCTGCATAATTTCTAAATTGAAAAGATTACGCATAAAACTAGCTGAGGGCTATAAATTAGTCTGGGCATTTTTTATGAGCTAAGATTAATTGTATATAAAATGACAAAATGTCTTAATATAAAATGATAAAATGAGGAAATAAGAAATTTACTTTTTTAATAAATATCAAAGTAAACTTTAAGAAAAAGTTGGCATTTTATCAATTATAAATATAAAAAAGGTTCTTAGAACTGCGCCAAAGAAGAGACAATAGCAATTATATAATATTAACGCACATCTATAAAGCTGAAATATATTTTAATCTAATTTCAACATAGGAGATTCCTAATTTGAATCTAAATTCTAATTCGAAGTTAAATATATATATGTACATAATAAATATAAACTATTTACATTAAGTTGCAGTGCTGCCATTGTTCTTATGCAAAAATACAACTCTGCGTAAGTTGTCAAATTGCCAACTATGCAGATCAGGCGTTGCCAAAGCAGAGGAAGCTTAACATATGTAAGCTGAGCTAACAGAATGTAATGAAGCCAACCGCACGCAATTTTACTTCCTGCTGTTTCCTTTTATTTTTCTTATTTATTAAATATTTGTATATAATTGTAATTATTGCATGTTATTTTATAATGTTAATATTTATGTATTTATTTATTATAGCAATTAATTTAATGCTTTTATTTCAATGTAGGGCAATGTTATTGTATATAATTTTATAGAATTAT
This sequence comes from Zygothrica quintamaculata, assembly GCA_037044455.1. Taxonomy (NCBI): domain Eukaryota; kingdom Metazoa; phylum Arthropoda; class Insecta; order Diptera; family Drosophilidae; genus Zygothrica; species Zygothrica quintamaculata. The sequence goes on from JBAMBS010001901.1 coordinate 218,761, forward strand.
ACTTTATTTTATATATTTATTTATATATATATATATATATTTATATACTTTTTTTATATTTTTATTTATCACTTTTAATAATCTCTTTTCCCAGAATTTTGTCCATATCATTTTCATTTAGTTACCCCAGTTTGTGTCCCCTCTTTCCATTTTTGTCTTCTTTCTAGTTGGTGTTGCCCAATCGGAACATTTAATCGATCATAACGATTTCTAGTTTATCGATGATCATGCATCGGATAAGCATGTATAGAACAGAGCCGTTTTTCAATTTCCTTAGCCATAAGCTGTCAATTTTATGGCCAAAAACGGCGCTTGGCTTTATGAGTTTCAACACCCAAAATGCTCAAGCAATCACTACTCCCCATTAAACCCCTGGCTCTATTGCCACCATCAACGAGCTGGCTGGCTAGGGGCACGCAAACACAGCGACGCACTAAAAGAAAATTTATGTTGATGATTTTGTGTAGACCTCGTCGCATAGGCAGAGACGGAACCAAAAACCGAGGCCGATGTACAGGCCAAGACAGGCCACTGCCGCTGGCGCACGCAGACAGAGTCAAATTGGAGTTGAAGCCAACAGACAATACGGGGCACACAAGTTGCAGTCAGGGCAAAAGTAGCAGCAGCCGCTACAACATCGACTGCGGTCATCGTACTGCCCACCCAAAAAGGCGGCACTAAATTGCCTGAATGCCGTTAGAACAATAATTGCGCACACACCAACACACCAGCTTATACAATACACGCACACATACATATACTCAAACACAAATAGATGTACGAACATAGTAAGTGGGGGAGGTGGAGAACTACATTGATTGGTACGCGCAGATAGCAGCGTTGCCAATTTATTGAGTTGTAAAATTGCAAGTGCTGTGCTTAAGAAAGAGGGAAGGAAATGAAGAGAAGAAGTGCTCAACGCGGCAACATATTAAAAATAAATAAATTAAAAATGCTTGTATTTGCCCCCGTCTAACGCCCATTAGTTCTACTAGAAGGAGTTACTCACCCACCTCTCACCTAGTCCCTAGTTACAGACTAATTGCCCACATAAATAAAAAGAAGAATTCACACGAAAATTTTTAGTTTGGCTTTGGCCGCTGCTGAAGACAGTGACGAATGCGACTTCCTTGTTACAAGGTCAGTTGCCGTTTGTCGTCGTTCTCGCATGCGCCTTGTGCTTTTTTTTCTTACTTACATTTTGCCATCGCCTTCGCATTCGCCTTTGCCTTTGACTTCTCTTTCTTTTGTTTTTCTTGCGTCGACTGCATTGATTGATGCACTGCCAGCTGCCGTTAGATGGCGGACTGCGACGACCACTTCACACCAAATTGGCTTCTAATCTGCAAATGGGCAGCCCAAAAATGGCCAAAACAACCGAGTCACTGGCCTTAACAATTTTTTCTTTTTTTTTTTGTCAATAATCGTAAATTAATGAAATGCAACAACGACGCCACACACCATACACACCATACACACCGCACACGCCGTACATACCGAACACACAGCACAAAACGAAACGAACAAACACCGCCGGCGACGACAACGAAACTAACAGCAGCAACAAGAGTAGAAAAATGTGACCATAAGATCGCCGGCAAATACCCTTACTGTTTTATCGAATGCTTGTTATTATTTTAATAATAGTATAAACCTAATATGAGGATTTCTAAAATATAAATATTCAATCGAAACATACTTTAAACTAAATAAAATTATTAACAACTTAATTTTATTAAATCCACCCACATCATTAATCGATAATTGATCGCTGTTAAATTTGCACGACAGCATCCGTTGGGTCGTGCAATTAATTACCATAATCGATATGTGGCGATATTTTGCTGATTGGTCTTGATAAGCTTGAGGTGAAAATAAGAATTGAAGTGTGTAATTGGAAAGAAAAAAAAATGTTTTTAGTTTGAATATAACTATTATTAAATACAATTAGAAAATTGTGTTGCCCGCGGTGAGTGTAGAATAATAACGACAGGAAGAACAACCGCAACATGCGATTTTAAAGCCATATTTATGGGTCCTTAACATTGGCATTGTTATTGTTATTGTTGTTCAATGTTTAATGTTCGATGTTTGTTATTGTAGTTGTTGCAATTGTTGCAGTTGTTGCAGTTGTCGTTGTTGTCGCAGTTATCGCCGTTGTTTGCATTTGCAGTTGTTGCTTTTGTTCTTTGCCGTTTTTCGTTTGTTTGTTTGTTTGTCGTAGATTTTGTGTCACCATTTTTGGTAATTTGTTAAATTTGCATTTAACTAACATAATGCGATTACGGGACGTAACAACTTTGGTAGTGGCATTAAATAATTAAAATATTTTTTAAGGAATTTTAATGGCTCAATAATGCGCAGCAAATAAATGACAGTTGCCACTATAAAAAGATAACTCAAAACAAAAAGAAAAACAACTAAAAACAAAAGGTAAGAAAAATAGTTAAAAGCCCAAGCAACGGCAACAAAAGAGAAACCTGATATTATCCATAGTGTTGACCATGCAAATGATTTGAATGCGGCAAACGGTAGTTGCTTGCAGTTGGTACTCATCATTTGGATGTGATTAACTTAAGTACACAAGACATAAATATTTAAACGCTTGCAGCATAGCCAGATGAAGCATGCTTAAAGGGGGGAACAACACTCTAGAGACAGGGACTAGTGCACAGTGGCAACAAAACGTCAGCAGCATGTCAGTTAAGAAAACCTTGGCTACAATGATGACAATGTTGGTAATGGCCAACTTAGGCAGACACCAATTGAGCTGAAGTTGCAGCTGGAGTAGAAGACAGAGAGAGTGAGCGAGCGAAAGAGAGAGAGAGAGAGAGAGAGAGCAGCTGTGGCAGACAGGCCAGCCTGTTGAAGCAACATTAAGCATAAAATTGCTTGATGGCAACGGTTAAACAACTGAAGGCGTTTCATGCTGGGCACTTTTTTATGCAAATCTTTGTGGCAGAATTGACCACCAGCAGAAGTAGCAGGAACAGCAGCAGCAGGGCCCATTGACTGGCCGATTCTGGCACCTTGTTGATCAATAATTGCCACACGACAGCTAAATGGGCTTTAATGCCATGTTAGCGGCGACGAAGATGACGATGACGATGACGATGACGATGGCAATGGCAATGATGACGATGACGACGACGACGACGACGACGTCGACTTCATCCAAGGAAATGCAAATCAAATTCTAATGATGTTGTAATACAGACACCAAGTAACAGGCACAACCATGTCGATAACTTGGGACAATGCACAGGCACGCAAGCTGGCCGCAAAAATTATATTATTAGAATTGAACATGCAATCTGACAAGTGTTTGGGCCAAAAGCATTTCCTGGTTGCCGTTGCCCAGGTGAACATTGTATAGCCAACCAGATTGTTGGCCACTGACCAGGCTAATTGCCAAAGCATAAACATTGTATAGCTCTAACGCTCTATAGGAATGACCATAATGGCGATTTATGATTGCGTTTCCTGTACCTCTCTCTTCAACGTCAACTCCAACTCCAACTGCAACTGCAACTGCAACTTCAAAACTAACAACGCCATCTTCACTTGAATAGATCCCCAAATGTTATATAGCACCGTTGCATTGCTGTTGTATTGCACTATTGCATTGTTGCATTGTCGCCAAGGGCCAACAATTAAGCGGAAATGCAATTGTCGTCTATAGTTAAGCCCTAAGCACACCCAGAACCTACTACCCAGCACCCAGCTCCCAGTACCCATTACCCACAGTATACAACAATAACACCAACTGCCACAATACCAACAACTCATTGATATTCCACACTTAACTCTGACAACGAATAGTACTTCTATCTTGGAGCTTCTTTGGTTTTGACTTTGGTGCTGTCATCGACCACATTGACGACCCTTCTAATAAGGTATTAATAACTTTTGTCAAACACATTCCAGCCAGGTTATTGTTCGTTGTTGCCATTGTTGTTGTCAAACTTGTCATTGTGGTTGCTGTTGTTATTGTTGTTGCTGTTGCTGTTGCTGTTGTCGTTCTTCGTGCCGTTGCATTTTTAAGTACTTTTACACACAGAACAGACATAATACTAGCAATACAATAGCCAACATTCCAACCAACAACTTGGCTTATTGACTCTTAACTCCTATGTGGATTCTCAAGAAAAAAATTGCATTTAGAACTAAGATATTACCAGGAATGCTTTATGTATTAATATATATATTTAATCTTGTCTTTATTTTCAGTATAAATATTTAATCTTGACTTTATACTCAATATATATATTTAAGCTTGACTTTATGCTACGCTAAATTTAAGTTTCCTATAGATGAATTCTTTTTTATTTTTCAGACCTAAACAAAACTCTTTTAATCTATATCTTTTAGATAACCAAGAGATAAACTTTAATCACTATCATAACAATCTCAAAGCAACAACAATCTGATTGTTCATATTGTTCATAAAGACTAGAACTTTTGCGTCTGATATATAACTCTATTGCTTTAGCTCTATATAAGTGTGTATAAACCCCCCAACTATAATCTAAACTTTACCCAATCTCAACTTGTAGAAAGTTGTTTTTAAGAGGCAAAAAATAAAACCTAATGAAAGTACTAGTATTATCCATAGTTCACTTTTTAAGAAAAAAAAAAGAAACAAAACTACTTCAAGTCAAATAATTTCCGCAACTTTTGTTTTGTTGGTAGAAACAAAAAGCAAAGCTGTTGATACTAATAATAAAGTTGATGCTGCTAATGATGTTGATGATGATGATGATGATGATGTTGGTAGATAATGCAAGAAACAAGCAAACAGAAACAAGCAATGATGCAACTGATGTTAAAATAAGTCAATGAATAGCTGAGTTGCTGCACCTGTCTAACTGCAAAGGTCAACGGGCGCGTGCTGTTGGAGCTGTTGGTTAAATTGTGTTGGAACTGTTGGGGCATTGATGAAGTCGAAAGTTGACGTGACCCGTTGGAGGCATTGTGTATGCGATTGTGATTGGTGACTGTTGTGGTAAACTTCAATGATTAATCAGCATATTATGCATATGACAAATCTACATCATTATTGCTCAGTTCTAAGCTATATGTGTGTGTGAGATAGAGGAGACATATAGATAGAGTGAGAAAGAGAGATGCAGGGAGGTGGGTAGCAACTGTGGCAATGTCAAAAACTGACCATGGGGCAACAGCTATGTTCGAGTGGCCACTTTGACACACTCAAGTTAGCTACGTGCGCCTTCTACAGATGCCAACCTAAAGATAGCCACACACAAAAACACACACACACACATATACATACACATATAAACTGGCATACAATTTCAATACAATATTTGAAATAATTGGCTACAAATCGTCATTACATTGTTGCTGCTGCTACATTTGCTATTGCTGCTGTTGTTATTGTTGTTGTTGCTGTTGTAGCTGTTGTTGAAGCACTGAGTCTGATCCAACTGCATCGACATGCCAAGTCCTAGGCCACAAATTGCTGTTGGAAAACTGCCGCAAACGTAGACACCGCTGCTGTTTGTAGTTGCTGCTGCTGTTGCTGTTGCTGCTGCTGCTGCTGCTGCTGCTGTCTGCTGACCTACGACACCATCATGTGCGCTCAGTCTATGTCTATGTGGAGAACCCAGTTCCATAGCAGGCATTGGCCTATGCCTAATGCCAATGCATCCTGCCCACTCTCTGCTGTTCAACTGGCCGCTTGTCAAGTTTTGTGGCGAGTGAAACTAGAAATTACTATTGATACTGATAGCAACAGCTAACTGCAACTGCAACTGCAACATCAGTTTTGTATTTTGTTCCTACTGCTTCTGCTTCTGCTGCTGCTGTTACTCTACCTCTCTTTTTGTCTGGTATTTTTGCTTTTAATCTGTGCGCCGTAATGCGTTACGGTAAATATTTTCCTTGCAGTTAAGATCAATGCTGACCATCAAAAAAGTAGAAAAGGTTTTTACTATGGTATCTTCAGTCTGTTCGTTGGGCATTATTTGGCTAATTGAGCTGCGTTTGGGTCAGCAAACTTCTTTCATTTTCTGTTTTTTTTTAACTACCAATTAGCAGACCTATCCCTCTATCAACCTCTGCATGCCACTGCATCTCCTTTATATCTATGTGTTTCTATACAAAGATCAAATAACAAATGTTGCATGCGGTTATTTGCCGCCAGGTGCGGAGAACTCAATCATTGCCACTGGCCGAAATGCAATTGGCTTTCGGTTAATGCTCAAAACGTGAGCACAATTTGCATGGTAACAACTTTAACAACTTTTAACAGCAAGCAACAACAACAACAACAACAGTAACAACAACTATAAAGAACAATAAAGTCAACCTTCAATTCGTGGTCCAATTCTTAAATGCTTTTCACACATTTTACAGCATGAGTCAGTTTTATATAAAATTTATTACATAGACAAATCGCACAATTCATTAGCCAATAGACCATTTGCTCATCAGCATAAAGTCAATGCAGGGAATCTAGAGATGTGAGCGTGAGTGACAAATGTATCGATAGTTAAGTAAAGATTTCGCTTAAAGAGGAAACCATCAATAGAGGAGTAGAAACTGACAACACAAGGCTTTATCATAGGAATATCGAACTTGAAACATCTCATTCCATCCTATTCTCACTGTCCTAAGTTTCGTCGCACTTGAGTCGCATCACGTTTCCATCTCTAATGCAAAAGCGTTCACCTCCTGCAGAGACTCCAGTGGCTGTGCGCATAGGTCACGTGTCTATGTTTTTCGTGTGGCACTGCCAAATATCAGCAATTGAACTATAGACATTTTAGCCAAAAAAAAAAAAAATAACGACTACAGTAAGCAGCCAAAATGCCGCGCTCTTTCTTTTTTTGTCTTATAAATTGAGTGGGCATACAGCAACAGAGGGACAAAGAGAGAGAGAGAGACACAGCTAGATTAGAGGGAGAGGTTGAAGGAATCGAATCAAGGGGAGAGTTGGCGCATCTTGCAAGAGTTACTGCATCAAATGTCAAATGCAAAATGGAAAAAGCCACTTGACTTGCTTTTTAGTGGTAACATCCAGTTACCACCTGCTCGTAAACCTTTCAGGTGTTTCCAGCTTTTAATTTTGCTATCAAATTTTTCTTACTTACTAACTTTTTTTTTCATCGTTTTAGCCATTAGTTGTTGGCTTGGCCTAAGCTGCTGACAGTTATAATTAATACGCTTAAGTTGGCTTAGTTAGTTTCAATTTGCGTGTAGCTGACAAATTTCTACGCCCTTTGAGGTTCATTAAAAAGCCATTAAGGTGCATCAACCGTCTAAGCCATTAGACTAACTTCATCTTCTTGTTTAGAGCATAAATTTTGCACAGATGAAATTGATGTGGGCTAATATTCTATACTATATTGGTATTGGTATTGGTGTTGGCGTGAGTTTTGTTAGTTTGTGTGCATCTCTTTTCGTATCTTAAACATTGTTGTTTATGTCAACTTTAAAGTTGTTGGCCAATGCAGTATAACCAACAATTTGATATGCCTTTCCCTCTTTTACTCTCTCTCTCTCTATCTCTCTCTCTCTCGTTCTCTGTCTCTATTTATTACTTGTTTGTAGTTTTCTTTTAGCCAACTGCGTGGGAAATGCCGTCGATCGGTCACGATCAGCAATCAGCGATCAAAGCCAAGACACAAACCAGCTGAAAGTACAACAACATGTTAAATGCAAAGTTGATTTTATCTATTTGTTTGTTTGTTTGTTTGTCTGTTTGTTAGCTGCTTGCTTAGTTGGCTGTTTGGTTGGTTGGTTGGTCGGTTGGTCGGTTGTTTGCTTGATTGTTGCCTAGTTTTGTTAGCCTGACTTTTCATTGTCTGGCCTTTAAAGTGATTTGCCACTTGACAAATGAGCTGACTGCCACATGTGCAATTTAAGAGACGACTCTACACACAGCACATTACACATACACACACACATACGAACAACAATAAGAACAGCAATTTGTGTTGCCAATTTTCGCTCAACTTGGCTAAACAATAGACTTTTGACTATAGCCTTAGATATAGAGAGCTCTTCCTGCTGCTGCTGCTGCTGCTGATGCTTTTGCTTGACAATTTGTGCATTGATTTGGAAAATGGCTTTGCTCCAGCTTTACACTGCAAATGGCCAAGAAATGTAGCACACACACACACACATACACACATGCAAACACATTCAGACATATGAAAATAACATGGAAAAACTACTTTAAAAAAAAAATATATATATATATGTATGTATATGCATAAAACAAAAGAAAGAAAATTGTGGCGCACACAAAGGAAAATTGCAGCAAAATTGACGCTATCAACAAAATCAACTTGCAGAACAACAACAACAACAAAAATGCAACTGAAAATTGTAAATATATATATAAATACCTTTATGTATGTATATTTATATGTATATATATTCTAGTTCAAATTGAATATCTGACAAAGTCCGACCTTCATACTCATTGCATGCTACAAACATTCAAATTTGTTTGTATACCCTGTAACTATTGCTAAAGAGGTTAGCAAAGGGGCATAACAAACTGTATATATATACCTGAATAATCATGCATTAGATATGAAAAATATAGTAAAAATATATAATATAGTTTAACACTTGGTATTGCATCTCTATATAGCTAGTTATACATGATGAATCAGCGTGGACTACTGGGTATCTAAAAGTAAATCCCAATTGTTTATAGTTGATTGAATTTGTACGTAAAACGTGTCAAGTTTTTTATATTATTTTTGAATATTATTTTTTGCTACATTTAAGTAGAGTTCAATACGAGTTCAGCCGCTCCCAATTGGGGTTTGTTTACCGCAGCTTTAATTTGTCTTATCAGCAGAGTGCAACTGATAACACATAACGCACACACAGAGACAGAGAGAGAGAGACAAAGAGAGTAGAGAATTTAAGCAATAAATACAGCTGATAGGAATTGATTCGTATTATTGAATTTTTGCAGAATTCATTTAGTTTTATTGGCAAATCCAATTGAAAAACAACTGCACACATTTAAGTGTGAAATTCGTTTAAAAAATATGTTTGGCTTATACAGAATATTGTTTATGGTATTATGGCTAATTGCTTTAAGCCAAGGGCATGCCATAGCTCATGACTATTTGCATGAGGTAAGAGATTTAAAAATAATATATTCATTTCAAGTACTTCTAATAAAACTTTTTCAATTTACAGAAACCAGCACCAGATCCAACCATCTTTGAGAATCTACCAACAGTATTTATGCACACCCATATAAATGATATTGATTCCAGTTAAAAATCCATCTTATATATATTATATATATACTAGTTTAAGTCTTTACTTTAAACTTAATGTCAGTATGTCAGTAAATGTTGTGTCTAATGTTCAGACTGTATTTTAGCTTAGCTGTCAGCAAAATTGTTATTTTTATTGCAATCTGAATACTAAACACTCAGTCAGTTGCAGCAAGCGGCAAGTATGGCATAAGAATTTGCAAGTTGCATTTACCCAGTGTTGCTTTATCTCCCAGGACTCTTAGCTCGTCAGCTGTCAGGTGTCAGGAATGGTAATAGGCACAGGACGCAGACTGTCAGAAGTAAAAAGCAGAAAATGCAAAGAGAACGAAAGTTGCTTTTCATACGTTGTTACCTTAAAGGTAACAGCTCGATTTAAGCCAAAGCTAAGCAAGGACACAGCAACACTTTTCACAAGGAAAATTTCTCTACACTGGACTTAATGTGATGGTCGTGTATACTACTGACTCTTCTATAAATATTTATCCTATTCTCTTTAAATAAAACTTAACATCCAGCTGTTTCTTCTTTACACTAAAGTTTCAGCATTTGTTAATGCAATATTTCAATATTTAAAAATTCGCAATATATGGTAATTAGTATTATTATTAAACGTTTTTAATAATTTCCGTTTGTTTTTAGTTATTTTCATAAGGTTCATGAATCATTTTTTAAGTTACGAAAAACATTTTCAATTGGCAACGCCCACATTTCAGCCTCTTTATTATTATTATCTTCGCTTTCGTTTTGAGTTCTCATAACATATAAAAAATTGTTTAAAATTTGTTGTTAGCTAATTATTATTTATAAATTATATTGTTTTTTTTGGATTTAATCGTTGTCATGATAAATTTTCATTGAAGATTCTTTTGACAGTTTACGCAATAAATCCAATTAGCAGCAGCAAAAACAAAACGGAAAAAAAAAAGATTTCTGTCTTGGTAAATGTTGCGGCAGGTTTCGGTCGTGTGCGCTTAATTTGTTATTACCAACATGAATTAGCCAAATACTCATAAAAATAACAAAACAGAAACAACAACAACAACAACAACAACAACTAACAACAACGAATTTAAAGCCATGTACAATTAGCCAAAGTGCCAGCTCATCTCAACGAATTGTCAGCATTAACTTTGGCTTAATGTTCCGGGGTAGACGAACGTTATGTTTTCAAGGATGTTCTTCTTCTTCTTCTACAAAAAAGATGTCAAAACATAACCCAACCCTAACAGTTGATGCAACATAATACGATTTCATAAGAATTAATAAAATTTAAATTATATTTAAGTCATTTTCGTTGAATAAATTCAAAACTTAGAAACGATATCTATAGGTGCCACCAGCGCCCCAAGCTGGTGGGCTATTGCCCCAGGGACCTCCAAAATGCTGGCCAAAGCGCCCGTTAACATCGACCTCATGACGCTTGTTGTCGCTAGTCCAGACAGGTGCACTTCCTTGTACATGAAAATCGTGTCCTGACTTATCCTTATTGTAACCACCATCGAGCTTCCAGCGATCCTGTTGCTGCTGATCGTAATGTTGATCAGGATAGGGCATTGGCTCAGGCTCAGGCTCTGGCTCAGGATAAGGATAGGCTACTGCGGTGCCTACAATAAGGCAACAGATCAAAGCGATGGTTGTGTACTGCATCTTGTTGAGAAGAACTAGAACTGTGTAACTGATAATTGAGTCAACATAAACCGCACTTTTATACCGAATGAGACAACACTGAATGATGCAGAAAAACCACCGCTTGTTATCTATAGTGAATCCCCACGGTGATTCCAAGCAATCGACTTGAGCAATATCACAGACATACAGGGCCTTTTTGGGCATAAGCTGACTGCTAGCTCAAAGTACATCAGGTCACTGCTATGGATTTTTAAGATAATTCTATAGAGTTTTCCCCGCTTAGTTTTCAATATGAAAACTAAATAAAAAGAGAGGTTTAAGCAATATGATTTAAAGCAATGGGAAAACTATTTGTTCTGCCAAAGAGATAGCTATCACAGACACCTGTCATATAACAAATGTTTCATGACACCATAATAAATATAAATATATTTATCATTTAATTTATGTTATTTAAATATATTTTCCATTAAATGATTTATGCATAGTTTGTGCGCATTTGAGATTTTTTAATAATATTTGCCAGTGGCTGTTATCAGCATCTGATTGTGGCAGAGATTTAAATGAAATATATAAAATGAAATATATATGTAAATATTATGAATATTTGTATTTAAATATAATGAAAATTTATTGAAACAGTTGAACAACAGCTGCCAAGTGGTAAGTGACGGTGTGAGAAATGCATTTGCAATTCAATTTTATTTTGGCCATTTTATTGGCTGTCTTGTGCTGGGTAAGTTGATGATGATGACGTTAATAATGAAGTTATTATATAAGATTATATTATTTATCAGCATAATTCAGATGCACTAGTAGATTATGATGGTTGTGATTCACCAGCGGGTTGTTCAAGTCCACCCATGAAAAGCGAATTTGTTCTCTGGGATGATGCACAAGGCGAATGGATAAGCAAAGAGGAGGATTATTAAAACAATAAATGTTTTTCATTATATTGTACACCTGAGAGCCACTAAATAAAGAGCTTACTCTATTTACAGCAAAGCAATATAGATTAGCGAAAACAAGCTCTCTTAGACGTCAGTCGACGTGAAAAAGTGTTGTATACTTTCAGGCTGACTGTTAATAAGCTCAAAAGACTGCCGCGGTCACAGTTTTTGTTGGCTCTTCCACAAGAAAACAAACGGGTTTTCATGAAAAATATACATATTTTTTTCGGTCTGTCAAATATTAACTAAAGCTGCAATAGATTCGCCATTTAAATAATAATTCTAACCTTATACTATAATTTAATAACTCTATTTAGAAATTATCAAGCATTCTCTTGAAATTCACCTATATAATAGAAATAGTATTTACTTTGTATATATCCATCATATTGTTGTCCCTTTATGCATGTCAAAAATCAATTGTCCACAGTTCAATGCACCGCAACGACGAGTGCGTGCCAGTTGTAGATAATTGCGACTATTACACGAGGCGGTTACAAAAACTATTCGTACTCAAAACACCCAACTTTCTAGGGTCTACAAATAAAACACACTGAGAGAGTTATTTGTTGTTAATACACAGGTCACTCGACTATCAAATACCCTGTAAACATAACATCTACTAACCGAACCATGTTATACAAATTTACTTACAGCTATGAGTTAATAGAAAGCAGAGTTTGCGGTTCAACAAAGTACCTATAAGCATATCAAACTAAAAATTTAGTTACCCTTTCAATCAATAATCAATTTGTAGGGTGTACGATAAGTGGCACACAAAATGCGGCAGCACTTGAAAAAATAAAAAAACTCGAATAAAATTGGCTCTAACCCAACCACAAAATGGCAATCCCTGAGCCTTGCGCCAAATTAAGGGCCCATCAATGCGGCAATTAACGTTTCCAGTTGCTGACTTTGTTTTGGATTTGGTTTTGGTATTGGTATTGGTATTAGTATAAAAATTGGCAGGATATCATGTAAATGTTGTTGTTATTGTTGGTGGAATAGCAGTGCCAGCTTTTGACACGATTCCAAGTGATTTTACTAAGCGCTATCAATTCGATTTGAATGAGGCACGCAAATGGGCGTTAACTTTACCGCAGTGCATCAATTGTGGCAGCTTTTCCTTTGGCCAAATCGAAACCAATTCGTGTCCTTAAAAGTGCCTTAGCTGAAGCCTAATTGCGTTAATTTTTAACAATTTTTTCACAATAGTTTTGATTACAATTCACGTTGTTTTTGCCAGCAGTCTACAGTCACGACCCATTTGGTCGATTGTGGGCTGTGGATTTGCATGTTTGGGCGCACTTTTGTGGCAACCCCAGCATTAGCGCCACCCCCACCCCTCTCTCAACTGGTTCGCAATAGTGCATGTCGACGACGACGACGACATAATTGTTTGCCATACAATTTAAACAAATTATACCGGGCAGTCGGCGCCTTTGAGCTTCGAGTCCTTATGCAATGACAAGTGCAACAACCTGCAGGGTTAACCAGTGCTTACAAACAGTTCATTGACATATGCGTTTTGTGTATGTGAGAGTGTGTGTAAGTGTAGGCGGCAAGTGAAAAACATATTCATTGTTTTGATTATTTTTCATGTGCTCCACTTGTATAACCAAAAACAAGTCTAAGAAGAAAATGAATAACAATAACAGCAACTACAGCAAAACAAAACGAGAAAGAAATGCTTTCTATCTTTTAGATGTACTTGGGCCTGCATCACCAGCCTCAGGTTGACGATATACAAGAGCCTCCAGCATATCCTGCTCCTCCAATGCTAGCGCTAGTGCTGTATCATTTTCATTGATCCTCTTCCCATCAAATGACAAGTAAACCGAATTCTTTGGTAGACCCATACGTGAGCAATAGGCATCCTTAAGGTTACCCAATGGCATTGTGCGTGTAATACGAAATAGCACCGTAATCTGATTTGGCGATGATATATTCAGACTAACATGTGGACTTGGTTCGAGATCCTCATTGTCTGCCATTGCTTGAGATTCAGCTTTTCCCTTATTTTTCTTTTATTAGAAATTTATCAAACAAAATAAAAATTTATAAATCAAAACTTTTAGCCAAACAACACGTGGCCTACTCTCGATTTAAAAATATGTTTTCTTGATAGCCACATCATCAACAGTGTCCACTTTAAGGGAGTAGAACGCATAATAAATAAGCCGAAATAAGAATCAATTGAATTCCCTGATAAGATAAAACTAACCGTATAACTAACTACCGTTAGTTACGCGCCTACACACATATATGAGCTTCAAGCGATAGGAAACAAGATCTTAACCCAAACTAAAAAGTATTGCACAGTGGTTTCAAATCTATGAAAAACTAACGAAAATTAAGTTATATATAGAATAGTATATAATCCAAAGCCAAGTTTATTATAAATACGTATTTAAAGCGAAAATTAATGATAGATAAGTTACCCAACTGATTTTAAAATATTTTTTATTTACCTTCTAAACAAGCTTTACTTTGATTTTATAGCATTTGCTTCAGGTAAATATGCATATATTAATATGTATATGTTTGTATATATTTATTAATTTATACTATGTAAACTCTGTGCTAGACTATGAACACATCATGTATTGAGTAAACACAATAAATATTGACAAACTGATAGCAAAACCCGCTGATGGTCTCATCCCATATTCAATTAACGTTCCACTGTGCAAAAAAGCTCACAATCCCTCTCTCACTCTCTCACTCTCTCGCTCTCTCTTGCAACCTATGTATGGAGATATACAATAATAAATTATTTTTGTATTTGAACATATAGCATTTGCTTTAACTGCTCCACTTTTCCTCTTGTGTTCTGATCATTCGTCAGTTGCTTCACAACATTTCCCCCAGGTGGTTGTGCACACTCGTTGAGCTTTAGGAAGCTTATTGCGGTTTTCAGTGATTAGACATAATAAAGATAATAATAATTGAAATTCTTTCCGGTTAGGTTGGCACTTTACCAATATGAAGTGTCTGGTTTTATTTGGTGTGATAGTGGCCATATTTGGTGCCATTATTGGCTGTATTTATCTGGCATTTAATGAACTGACACGTCCACTGCCTAAGCCAGAGTTCAATGATAATACTTACTGGGGACCTGGAGATGGCAAGAATTATGTGCGGGACGAGAAGATCTATGAGTTCAAAGTGGATGTACCCAAGGAGGAAATTGATGACTTGCGTCAGCAATTGAATCGTACACTAAAACTAACGGAACCTTTAGACGGCATCTCTTTTGAGTATGGATTCAATGGTTATGCACTTGAGCAATTTGTGGATTATTGGCGTGACAAGTATCTGACCAAATGGGATGAGCGTCAGGCATATCTGAATTCCCTAAAGCACTACAAGACAGAGATTCAGGGGTAAATATAATCCAACCAATTTCAATTCTCTATTCTAATTCTTCTTCGAATGCAGCTTAAAGATTCACTATATACACGAGCGTGTGTCCAAGGAGGTAGCTGCCAAGAAGCATGTCTATCCCGTGCTGCTGCTCCATGGCTGGCCCGGCTCCATACGCGAGTTCTATGACTTGATTCCCATGTTGGTCAAGGATCAGAACGTTACCGATTATGCCTTCGAGGTGGTAGCACCTTCGCTGGTCGGCTTTGGCTTTAGTGATGTAAGCTATTCATCATTCCAGATATCTACAGCTTGTAATAATCTATGCTAATCCTAGGCTGCCACACGTACGGGTTTCCATTCTGGAGAAATGGCCACAGTCATGCGTAATCTTATGCTGAAGCTCGGTCACAAGCAGTTCCTTGTTCAGGGTGGCGACTGGGGCAGCATTATTGGCAGCCATTTGTCGACCTTGTATCCAGAGAACGTACTGGGCTATCACTCCAATATGTGCGTCCTAATGACACCGTTATCTTTCCTAAAGGGCATATTCATCAGTTATTTCCCAGAGCGAGTACTGAAGTCTCGCATGTTCTACGATCACCATATCGCACTATACGACAAGTACCATAGATTACTTGTAGAGAGTGGCTATTATCATCTGCAGGCTACCAAACCGGATACCATTGGACACGCTCTAACCTCTAGCCCTGTTGCTCTGGCCAGTTATATACTGGAAAAGTTCCAGACCTGCACTGGACCCAGCCTAAATCAAGATTTTGGTGCAATGACCACAGTGTTTGGACTGGAAGCTGTACTCGATAATCTGATGATCTACTATATAAACAATGCAGCAACTACAGCCGGACGCTTATATGCAGAGAACGTATCCAAAACCTTCCGCAGTCTTCAATTGGACCGCGTCCAGTCACCCGTACCCATGGGCTGTGCCCGTTTTAAATTTGATCTACCCTCAGCCGCCGACTGGCAGCTGCGGGACAAGTTCCCCAATATAAAGCATAGCATGTACTTCCAGTACGGTGGACACTTTGCCGCCATGGAAATGCCAGCCATGTTGTACAATGATTTTACGTCCTTTGTACAGAAGATTGGACTACAGGATAAATAAAATGTCATCTACAGATAAGATATAGACAACTTTGAAACAAATATTGATATTAAATGAAGACTACTTCAAACTGTAATCAAACCCTTTTGTAACTTTAATTATGATAGTTAACAATCAAAAATCCAAATACTATACGATCCAAGGGTTAGGTTTAGATTCCAATAGGGCGTCCAGTAATTAAACCGTGAACTACTTTTAGCATTTTGTTACCAGACATAAATCGTATATTATATTTATTTAACATGCAATTGATAAGATAAGTTCAAGTTCAATTCTCATCATTGTTGCTGTGTCATGTTTACTATGAGCGAATATCACGACCAAGAGAGAGAAGATAAGTACCCAAATGGAAACTACGTATAAGTAACTACATTCATGGTTAACAAGCAAATTATAAATAAAATCAAAAGTTCAAAAGGGGAAAGAACAATATAGTTAATCGTATCCCATATCAGAATTGTATATAGCAACACATTTGTATCAGAATTTTATGGAAATCGTATCAGAAGCTTATGAAAGGCAATACTATATTTATGTGAGATTTGTATAAAGATTGAAACATAATAATATGGAATCATATGCCAATGTTATTGAAATTATATTAGAAAGAAATTCAAATCGTATCAGAAGAGTATCACATTTGTAAGCAAAGTGATTTGTATCAGTTTTTATCAGAATCTTATAAGACTTATAGTTGAATTGTATTCCAATCGCATAAGAATTATACTAAACTATATCTAAATGAAAACTAGACTATATCTAAGTAAGAACCGGAAGGAATCAGAATCGTTTTGTATTAATAATGTCTATGTATCTTTCAATGAAAAAGCATCCAACAAACAAGAAATAGGTAGAACTATCTTATGAAGATTGCTGTAAGCAGAATAATCGTCCTTGCTATAAATTTTTTTAATATTATTATCCCTCATCATGTTAATTATAATGTCCATAAATAACTTAAGTAAATAAGATACTAAAATAAAACTATTCTATGCCAAGAACTTCCTTCTCTTTGTTTGATTGTCAATTTTGGAATCCAAAAATTAAGAAAATTGTTTTTGTTTTAAGTTTTGTGTAGTTAAAATAGAGCCGCAGAGGTTATTTTCATTAAATGTACTTGAAGACCTTGACTTAGGCAACTACTGCAATTATTTTAGTCACAAACTAGCTTCGCCTTAGTCTAAGCACTATTGTTTTAACGAACAAAGACGTCCTCTGCAATTTTCGAGTGTAGAAACGAATCAATTATGAGTCTGATTCATTCGCACACAGTCAAGTTTCACTGTATTCTAAATACTTCTATATATATTAAGAGAGAGAGATAGTGAGAGAGAGAGAGAGAAAGATAGAGGGAGAGATAGAGTGAGAGAGAGGAGAAAGCACAAGCAAAATATTCTATAGTTTTTGTTTATTTCTAATTCGAATTTGCAAAATCTCAGCGATCAGCAAAAAGAAATAGAGAGTGTGTGACAGAGACAGATGGTAAACGAGAGAGATCAATGTAGAGTCTAAAAAGTCTACAATTAGTCTACAGCTTATATACAGGTCTCCATTAATTTGCTCAAAAGTTTGTATAAAGTTTATGGTGAAGGCTGCTTCTTCAGTTGTCTTCGGTTACTTAAACTGTGCGGATGTGCCAAGCCATTGGGCTTAAGGTTATATTTAAGTGAAATCTTATCTTCTTGCATTTGTTTTTGTTAGTTTTGCAAAAACTAAAAAAAAAAATAATTCAAAATGCCATCTGTAGGAGCAACCGCAGTGCGCATTTTAATTGGTGGTTTGGCAATCTTGTTGGCTGTTGGCTTTAAGAACTATCGCGACTTGGGTGCGCCCGGTAAACGTCCCGATTTGGATAACAATGAGTATTGGGGACCAAAGCTAAAGGACCCTTATAAGGAGAATAAGGCTGTACAGCCGTTTGATATAACTGCAGCGCCGGAGGTAAATTTCTATTTCTTTTCTACCTGAAAAGATGGATAACCAGTTTACCACCGTTTTTGTTATCCATTTATGACCTTAGCTTATAGCGGATCTGAAAGTACAATTGAATCGTCCCCTAAAGCTACAGGAACCATTAGAAGGTATTGGATTTGAGTATGGTTTCAATGCCAAAGAATTGAATAACGTGGTGAAATACTGGAGGGATAGCTATCTGCCCAAATGGAATGAACGAGAGCAATTTCTTAAGAAATTCAATCATTTCCAGACAGAGATTCAAGGGTAAGTTAATACAAAGTTCTCTTCGTATGTTTATATAAGGAAATAGCAAGAAAAAAAGAGAGAGAATGAAAAAGGAAGCAAAATGTGAAACTTTCTTGAATAACACTTATGCATTCGGTGACCTAAAACCTTTTTAATAGATTCCCATCTAATTTGCAATTGTTTTAGCTTAAAAATTCATTTCATACACGCCAAACCCAGCAAGACAGAAGGCAAAAAGGTTCTACCTCTGCTATTGATGCACGGCTGGCCCGGATCGGTGCGTGAATTTTATGAATTAATTCCCATGCTGATTGATGGAACTGATAACAGTGATTACGTCTTTGAGGTTATAGTACCAAGTCTGCCTGGCTATGGCTGGTCTCAGGTAAGCTACAGCTTCTACCACAGTTGCACCAATGGATTTCTATCTTTAAGCTTCAATTTTAATAGGGCGCTTCGAAGCCGGGTCTTGGCGTTGCCCAAGTCTCAGTGATAATGCGTAATCTGATGCTGCGTCTGGGTTACAATAAGTTCCTTATACAGGGAGGAGATTGGGGAAGTATGATTGGCAGCAATTTGGCTTCACTGTTTCCAGAAAATGTGCTGGGCTATCACTCCAATGTATGTGTCAATAGCAGTCCAATGGGTCACTTGAGATCTCTGCTTGCCTCATTCTTTCCCAGTTTTTATGTTGAAAGCCAATATGCGGAGTTCTATAAGGGCTTGAGTGGAGTTGTCTCTATCATTTTGGAGGAATGTGGTTATGCACACATACAGGCCACTAAGCCAGATACCATTGGCAGTGCCTTGGCACATAATCCCGTTGGCCTGGCTGCATATATACTTGAGAAATTCTCTACATGGACAAATCCTGCCTTTAAATCCCTAGAGGATGGTGGCCTAACGAAACGTTTCAGCTATGATCAACTACTCGATAACATAATGGTTTACTACGTGACCAATTCGATTACCACCTCAGTACGCATATATGCTGAAACCATGACTAGCACACAAATGGCTTTGGGTGTGGATAATTTGCCCATCAATGCACCCGTTGCCTGTGCACATTTTATGCATGAACTGATGCATACACCCGACTCGGTGTTAGCCAACAAATTCCCCAACCTAATCCAAACCACACACTACACAGACGGTGGACATTTTCCAGCCTTTGAGCTGCCCAAGCAGCTCTATGATGATTTTGTAACTTATGTTAAAAAGGCTTTCCCTTAAACGAGATATATGTATATATATTTCATATAAAAAATTTCGGGTTAAATAATTTTAATAGTTATGTTGTATGAAAAGGAATAAATATAAACAATTTATTATACAAAACAAGTAAGAAGTCTGTAGTCGAGTGTACCCGACTACGAGAGCCCCTTTGCCTACATATACAGCCATACACACACATACTCATACATACACACAGTTCTGCACGTACTTAGCCATTGCGCGCACCTTTTAGCCCCCATGCTCTATAGCGCGGTACTTAATGTTGTATAACTGCCGTGTTTATTGTTCAATTTTAACGAAATTCAAAACGTAGATGAAGAATAGTCTACTTAATATGTGTGCGAAAAAGATCGGTTAAAAATTGTACCTTATAATCTATTTTTTCAAATTGCGGGGGTCAGGGGAGGAAATTCGAAAATCTAAAACAAACTCGTATAGTGTACGAACATAACAAATCTACTTTGCACATTTACAATAGCTCCGCTTTGCTTCTTTTTTACAAAAAGGCAAAAGGGCTAAAAATATTATCATGTATATATGTAACTGAAGTACTTCGAACTTGATAAGAAATATGGCCTGGAAACACACCTCGAGTATTGTATATTTATATAAGGAATAACAATCAGACTTCTATATAGTATACAACGAATACATATTGCATGCACTTAATGCTCAGACCTAAGACGTTAGGCCGAAACGACTTTTCTATAACCTATACATATATAAAATCTATATATATATATATATATATATAAAGGTATCAAAGTACAGTGGAAAAGTTTCAGTAAAGAGTTGTTCCATTTTTTATTTTTATGTAGAGTATATAGAATGATGTATTCAAAGTGTATTCAACAAATAATTGAGTGGAATAACAAATTCTACACAATTAGCGAACATGTCAATTACGCAACAACGCAAAGTTCTCTGAGAACCAAAGCTTGAACAGCAACAATAACAATAGCAACAGAAAAGGCGGCATTAACGACTAATGCGTAATATCTGCATCATATTAAAGTTAACTGCTTAAATGCATGGACTCTATTAATGCTAGTGTAGCGCATAGAGTAGTTAAACAAACAAATACAAAAAACGCTTATCATGCTGTGTGGCGAAGTTTGATGATCGGTTCACCAGCAACAACAATAAGAACAGACGAATGGACGGACGAGCGGCCTGCAATCTCAGACAAATGCGAAATAGATTAGATGATTGCTGGTTAGTTAGTATACAGGGAGCATTTGAAGCGTGGAGTTGTTAACAATGTCGCCTATAAACCGTATCCTAGTAGTACTGCTGGCCATTGGAAGCGGCGTATTGTATAATAAATACAATCAGCTGTGGGGTGATTTGCCGGCAATTACACTTGACGAGCAGCAATGGTGGGGGGACGAAGCACAACCTAAAGATTATGCTGCCTATCTGGCGAACACCTCTGAGGTGATAGGTAATAAACTAATATATCCAGATTCGGTAAGTTGAAATAGTTGCAAATATTTTATAATATGTAAAAATATTCTCTTTTTGACTCACCATTTGACAGATTATTGAGGATCTCATCAAGCAATTGAATCGCACATTAAGGTTAACTCCACCGCTGGAAGGTGTAGCATTTGAGTATGGATTTAATAGTGAATATTTAAAGGAGTTGGTGGCATATTGGCGTGATGATTACCTGCCGCGTTGGCGTTCACGTGAAGTATTTCTTTGGCAATTTAATCATTACACTACTGATATACAGGGGTAAGTTCAGGCTGACTGGCCAGCGTGATAAGCAGCCTGGTATCGCCCGACGACCTCTTTTCTGATACTGATAATACGCTTATAGTCTACGCATGCATTTTCTACACCTGATGGTCTACGATGAGAACAAGGTGGGTAAGAAGCATTATCCGGTGTTATTACTTCATGGCTGGCCCGGATCAGTGCGGGAATTCTATGATTTGATCCACTTGTTGCATCAAACAAATCTGGATCCCAATAACAAATACATTTTCAATGTAATTGTGCCCAGTTTACCAGGCTATGGCTGGTCACAGGTAGATATACATGTAATCCATCAGTTTTTTCAACAGATAATAATATGTTTTTGATTTCAGGGTACTTCACGTCCTGGTTTAGGTCCAGCACAAATGGCAGTTATGCTACGTAATCTGATGCTTCGTCTAGGATATGATAAATTCTTTGTTCAGGGCGGCGATTGGGGTTCTTTGTTAGGTTCACACATTGCCACGCTTTATCCGAGCAATGTACTGGGATATCACTCAAACTTATGCGCCAATTTGAGTCCAAAATCTCAAGTGAAAGGATTACTGGCAAGTGTTTGGCCTGGTCTATTTGTGCCTAGCGGCTTTGAAGATTTCTTCTTTCCGAAATCGCGTGAGTTCAGCTATTTGCTGCAGGAGAGCGGCTACTTTCATCTACAGGCCACCAAACCAGACACTATTGGTAATGCTTTAACCAATAATCCTGTTGGTTTAGCCGCTTACATACTGGAGAAGTTTTCCACATGGACTAACGCCAGCTACCGTTCGTTACCCGATGGTGGCCTTAAACAGCGCTATACACTCGATGCACTTTTTGATAATGTGATGATTTACTACTTGACCAATTCGATTACCACATCACAGCGTCTATATGCAGAAGCATATACCAAGGAGCAGCAGGGATTACAACTGGATCGCATTCCCAGCTATGCGCCTACAGGCTGTGCTCGTTTTAAAAGCGACATTATGCATTTCCTGGACATACAGTTGAAGGATAAATACAAGAATTTAATACACAGCACATACTATAAAACAGGTGGTCATTTTGCCGCCTTTGAATTACCTCACATCCTGTACAAAGATTTCATCGAATTTGTGAAAAAGGTGGAACGCAAGTTCCACATAAAATCGTTGTAAACATCTTGCAAATAAAGTTTAAACTGTAAATGTTGATCGAATATCACATGTCGATTCGTTTTATCGATCACATGCTTATCGACCGATGGTCATATAATTTTGCAATTTTACCCACCACTGCCGAACCGCCAAAACAATATTATTTAAATTTGAAATTGGTTTCGGCCTTGCCTTAGGTATAATAAAATTAAGTGTAGCGAAAATAATATGAAGCATGCCATTTATCAAGTGCTTAAACCGTGCCAAAGCAAATTGGTTTGAATTTAGTTTTAAACAAAAAATATAATCGAATATTGTATATCGATGGATAAAAAAAAATATTACGATGATCATGCAATTGTCATTTGATCCTGCCTAATCAGTGTGGCCACCACACAAAAGTTCAAGTACAAGGGAAATAGATTAAACAGTAAATTTTAACTGAGCGGCTGTAGCAAAAGGCAAGAGCAAAGAACAAAGAGGAGAAAAAAAAATTAAATTGAATATAATTAAATTTATAATTTAAAATTATATACGTAAATCACATCGATCAAGTGTTGAGAGAGTAGGCAACGTATACGAAGATTGTCAATAATTCCAGCAATACACAATAATTTAAAGTAATCACATAACATACATATAAATATAGATAGATTTTTGTGCAGTTTTGCTAAACATAAATACATCAATAAATTCTTAAAAGCCATTAAAGCACAGCTGGAAAGGTGTTTTTCAAGTAAATTAAGCTTATAGAAAATTCTCTTTAAATTTTATCTTAAAAAGAAGAAAACGGAAACAAAAAACTTACCAAATGACCGACCTAAAGCCAACAGTATCACTAACAAGTGTTAATTCAGAAAATATGTCGCGCCACCAAATGCTTGAATGGGTTAATAATATGGTCAATGGAAACTATAAGAAAATTGAAGAGTTGTGCTCAGGTAAGCAACTCACCCTTTTCAATGCGTCAAGGTCATAGCCAAAAGTATCATATTTTATTTTTACATGTATTGCATATGGCAGGTGTGGCCTATTGTCAAATGATGGAAATGATCTTTCCAAATTGTGTTAATTTGAAACGCGTCAAAATGTCTGCCAAGCTGGAACATGAATGCTTTCAGAATATGAAGTTACTTCAAGGTGCCCTGGCACGTCTTAAATTGGATAAAACGATTCCAGTGGATCGTTTAATAAAGGGACGCTTCCAGGATAATTTTGAGTTCTTACAGTGGTTTAAAAAGTTCTTCGACTCGCAGGCACCAGGTCTGGAGAATATAAAATCAGCAGCCAATGCAATTCAACCTAAGCCCATCAAACCCCGTTCTGCGGTTAGAGATGAGGCAGCAAATGATTTCTTGTCTAAGAAAGAGGAACTAGAAGTACAAATTTCAAATGTTATCTGTGTACGCGATAAAGCATACGACAAATTGCATAAAATTGAAACAATGTTAAATGATTTAATCAGTAAAGATGAGCATGTACCATTTTGCAAGAGGGTCCTAGATGTCCTCTATAAGACCGACCAGAATGAAAACAGTGAAACCGGAAATGAGGATAGTATGGATAGCGCCATTGATGATATAAATGATGGAATGTATTAACAATCATAGCAAATGTTGTATTATTTGGAATATATTTATTTATTGTATGCTTCATTTCTGATCCCTTGTGGATTTGGCTATACCATTTATTGCAACTGATTAATCATTTGGATCACTTTCTTCAGAGTTAGAGCTTGCATAGTCACCCACTAGATTAACTGCTCTATCAGCTGCTGTTTGAATTGCTGGTATTGGCTCGGCCACTGTTGGTTCGACTGTTTCTGATACAGGATGTGATGTTGCTGCATCTGATGCCATTTGTTTTCGTTTAATTCCCAAATCTTGTAGCTGAAGATGTGCAGATAATGCCTTTTGACGCTTTGTACCACCAAATGTTGTTGCCGTGGCGCTTGGAAGTGCAGGTCGCATGAGTAGATCAAGACGCTGCTCTGCCTCGCGCTCTATTGCGCTTCTGGTTTGTAATTTCATCAGCGCAGCCATTTCTCTGTCCTGAGCAGTCTCTGGTAGCAATGCTATATCCAGACTGCACTTAGCTAGTAGCTGGCGATCGGTTTCCTTTTGGCTTTTAAGCTCTAGCTTCTTCTGTCGAAATTCTGCGCGTAATCGACAGTTGGCTACATAACTGTCGTCCCAGACACTTTGATTACGTTCCATAAGTTTCTGTAGCACAGGTTTAGAACTTGCTGCAGCCTCTATGTCTTTGGCTTGATGTTCCAGCTTGTACATGGCATCATCAAAGAGGCGTTTTTGAACCTCCTTGGTCTCAGGTACTACTTGTTCATTTTGCAGTGGATCCCAGCGGTTCTCCTGTCTTCGTGCGCCAGACAATATCACATAGTCAAGATTACCAGGATCCGTTTGTATCTCAAAGTGGTTGTCACATAAATGGCATTTCATACGAAATTTGAATATGGGTGTTGTGTAGTACATGCCCACTTTTGTCTTTTCGGCATTATAGCGCACTCCCATACCAATGTGATTTTTGCAGCCATCGCACCAAATGTTATAGGGCATCTCGAAACGGATGATGATGATGCCCAGGTGTATTTTCCGGGCGCGCTCTCGTAGCGCATGGGTGCCACGAAATTTATTAAGCCCACCTTTCTTTGGATCATAGTCGGGCGGATAGTATTTGTTTTGTCCTTTGCGTTCACCCATTTTAGCAACTTAATCACAAATTTCTTTGGTTTAAAACTCTCGACTTGTTTACACACCGTGTTTAGCTGGCTCCATCTATCGGAATCAGCTGATACAAATCGATAACAGCTTTTCGATTAGTCAATTTGAACATGTCAATTAAAGTTTTGTGATATGTTAAGTTTATTTTATGTTAGCACTATACTGGACAGTTGGCAACACTGCTTTGCTGTTGACAAATTCGCGTGTTAGGCAGTTGTATTAAAAGGCAATTTAACCAGTTTTGCCACGTAAATTGAATTAGAAAAATAAAAAACTCACTAATTACCATCAAATATGATTATCTACACAAACGAGGGTAATCCACTCGGCCTACAGCTGCTGATGCTTTCGAAGTTCGCCAAACGAACGGTCCAGCTACAGATGGTTAACCTAAATGGTAAGAAAATAAAAATAGAAGCTGCAGGCCGGCAACGTGCAGTCTTTTATGCGCGTTACCTGATGCAATACATATTTATGTTGCAGATACCAAATACAAGGATTTATTGGTGTTGCCAACACTTGAACTGGACAATGGCTTGCGACTCTTTTCAGCAGGTGCAATAGCCAAATATTTGTTAGGCGAGGAGGGTCAGCAGAGAGACGAGGTAGGATGTCCCCATTCAAGGTTAAACCAATTAGTCTATTTACTTTTTCTTGCATGCACAGTGGGTGGAATGGTCCAATACATTACTGGCACCAGCATTGGCACATTATATGGCTGTTGGTCATCGCGCTGATCCAAATGCTTTGCCTGTGCTCAACGGATTGGTAAAAAAGTTGGACGATAGCCTTAAGAATACTCCCTACTTAGCTGGCAATAAGTTATCGGCAGCAGATATTGCAGTGTGGTCACTACTAGCTCCAGATGGTACTCTCAAAGGTGCACAGAATGTGGATAATCTGCGCGCCTGGTATGAAAAGATTAAAGCATTGCCGGAGGTGCAGCAGAGTCTTGGCGAATTACCACTTAAAGAACTAAGCTTTAATGCACTTCAACATTCAAATCGTTATGGTGGACTTCATCATATACCTCTCAAGCGTAACAGTGTATCCGATGCAGGTTCGTTACTGGCCGAAACACCCTCCACATTGGCAGATACCATTACGCTTGAAGAAATCAATGCGGCACGCGATGCCTTTATATACACCAAATCTCAGGATAAACCCGAACCGCGTACAGTTCTACCCAAGGTGGGTGAGCGCAATGTTCTCATTACCTCGGCTTTGCCCTATGTCAATAATGTACCACATCTGGGCAACATCATTGGATGTGTGCTCTCCGCTGATATTTTTGCGCGATATTCGCGCATCGCTGGTTACAATACACTCTATGTGTGTGGTACGGATGAGTATGGCACAGCCACTGAAAACAAGGCTCTGGCCGAAAATATGACACCACGTGAAATTTGCGATAAGTATTTCGAGCTGCATAACTCCATTTACCGCTGGTTCGGCATTGGATTTGATTATTTCGGACGCACCACAACCCAGGAGCAAACCGAGTTAGTTTAGCTATTATTACTATAACGACTTCTTTTAACGGTTGATTACTTTTCCAGTATTGTACAAAAGGCTTTTAAGGACATCTACAATAATGGATATATACTCACCGAAAGCGTCGATCAGCTGCTTTGTCAGAAATGCGATCGCTTTTTGGCGGATCGGTAAGTGTTCCTGCATGCTTAAATATTATTTTAAGGTGTTAAATACTATTTTCATTCGTACAGATTTGTGGAAGGCACTTGTCACCATCCCGGTTGCGGGTATGAGGATGCACGTGGTGATCAGTGTGACAAGTGTGGTAAACTAGTTAATGCCACAGAATTGATCCGGCCACGCTGCAAGGTGTGCAACACAGCACCTGTCATACGCTCATCGGATCAACTCTTCGTCGATCTTCCCAAGGCAGAACCTTTACTGCGCGAATATCTGGATCGAGTGGACAATGGCTGGACACATAATGCACGCGTTATAACTCGTTCCTGGTTGCGTGAAGGTCTCAAGCCGCGCTGCATTACGCGTGATCTCAAATGGGGCATACCCGTCCCGCACAAGGGCTTTGAAAACAAGGTGTTCTATGTGTGGTTCGATGCGCCATTCGGTTATGTGTCTATCACAAAACGTTACACCAAGGAGTATCTACAGTGGTGGCGTCCTGCTCAAGATACCAAAGTGGAGCTATTCCAGTTTATGGCTAAAGACAACGTGCCTTTCCATGGCGTAGTATGGCCCAGCGTACTTCTAGGCATTAACAAAGGGGATACACTTGTCAGCAACATAATGGCAACTGAATACCTTAACTATGAGGATGGCAAATTCAGCAAGAGTCGCGGCATTGGCGTATTTGGTAATGATGCTCAGGAAACTGGCATACCCGCAGATGTGTGGCGTTTTTACTTGGCTTCAGCACGCCCAGAGGGTCAAGACTCTAGTTTTAGCTGGAACGATTTGGCTGCTCGCAATAACTCAGAGCTGCTTAATAATCTTGGCAACTTTGTTAACCGTGCTTTGGTCTTCTGTGAAAAGAACTTTAACAGCACACTGCCAGAAATGGAGCTCACACCAAGTGATATTGTGCTGTTGGCCCTGATCAATCGCGAACTACGTGGTTACATTAATTCCTTGGAAAAGGCTAAGCTGCGCGATGGTATACGCCATTTGCTGGCAATTTCCCGTCACGGCAATGGTTACATGCAAACTAATCAACCATGGGTACTCCTCAAGGGCACTGATAAAGAAAAATCACGTGCTGCCACTATAATAGCTCTCTGTGCTAACATTGCCTGCTTGCTGGGCAATCTACTCTTCCCCTATATGCCTACCACGGCACGTAGTTTGTTCAGCCAACTGAATACCAAACAAACTCAACTCAATCCAGAGTAAGTAGCTCATTTATAATATATTCATTAACTTTTTTTAATAACCTGTACTTGTTCACAGTAAACCACTTGCCGCAATGTTGCTGCCAGCTGGACATAAGATCGGTAAGCCGGCACCACTGTTTGCCAAACTGGAGCAAACATTCATCGATGAGCTTAAAGGCAAATATGGTGGTGTTCAGAATGGAGCATCGGAAGCGCCACAGCAAGCGAATGTAGCAGAGCTGGAGAAAGCAGTACAGGCACAGGGTGAAAAGGTGCGCGAATTAAAGGCAAGCACAAAAGACAAGGCTGTCTGGCATCCAGAGGTGAACATATTACTTGACCTAAAGAAACAACTTGAAGCTGCTCAGAAAGCAGCCAAAACTGCAGCACCAGCAGCTGCACAGAATGGTTTAGAGTCAGTGCAAGATCTAGAGAAGGCAGTGCAGGCACAGGGTGAAAAGGTGCGCGAATTAAAGGCAAGCACAAAAGACAAGGCTGTCTGGCAGCCAGAGGTAAACATATTACTTGACTTAAAGAAAAAACTTGAAGCTGCTCAGAAGGTAGCCAAAACTGCAGCACCAGCGACAGTAGCAGCACCACCAGCTACACAGAATAGTTCAGAGTCAGTGCAAGATCTAGAGAAGGCAGTGCAGGCACAGGGTGAAAAGGTGCGCGACTTAAAGGCAAGCACAAAAGACAAGGCTGTTTGGCAGCCAGAAGTGAACATATTGCTCGATTTAAAGAAAAAATTGGAAGCAGCCAAGGTTGCCGCTCCTGCTGCAACTCCTGTGATTGCTACCCCAGCCGCAGCAGATGCAGAGAAAATTAATGCACTAGAACACAAGATCGCACAGCAGGGCGAGAAGGTGCGTACTCTAAAAGCTACCGGAGATGCTGGCGCATGGAAGCCCGAAGTAGATATTCTTTTAAATCTGAAGAAGGAACTGGCGATTCTTACTGGTGCACCAGCAGCTGCTCCTCAGGGAAAGAACAAAAAGAAAAAATAAAGCTACCTACACATAATTTATAATATTAAAAGGTTGCTTCATGTTAACATTTCTCTTCATTTCTTTTTTAAGTTCACATTAGTTCTTTAATTTTGCATTTATCAGGTTTTCTATTTATTGAAATAACAAGTATTGATTGCCCAGAATAATGTATTGACTTTATGATTGAAATAAATATATCTATATATATTGACTTTGATATTAAAACTAGCAATGTATATTTTTTATTTTCAAAATGTGTAAATACCCCGCTATGTAGTTTACGATAGTCACAAGTGTTATTCCACTGTAATAGTACCATTACACTGTAAAGTTAACATTACATTGTAATTGAAACACTACACTGTAATAGTAACATTAAACTGTAACAGTAACATTGTACTGAAAGTTTAATGTTAACTAACGATGTATCGATTGGATTAAAAAAAATACACTAGAAAACACCAAAAATCGCGAAGAACATTAAAAAGCAGCAGACTACAAATTGAATTGTTGAAATAATTTTCTTTTCTCCAACAAGTTCATATGTAAATTTGATATGTAATTCAATTAATGTGATAATAATAAACATGTGCAATTATCGATGGCGACACAAAATGTCGTAAAAGTTGTAGAAATATAACGTAACATAAAATAAACAAAAGTCCCTTGCCATTGCTTGTGTGTGCGTGTGACTGCAAAAAATTCGTCATCAGCTGGTCTTAAGTAGCGACTTGAGAGTCTCGAGTCTTTTAGTCGCCGTTGTCGTGGTCGTCACACTAATTGCATTCGCAGTTATTTGTGTGGCGTGCGCGAGAAGAGAACGAACAATAATAATAATAAAACAACAAAAAAAAAATTGCTGCCCACAACGGGTTTATAAGGTGAAATGTGAATTATATTTTTGATAAAAAAAAATAACAAAAGCAATTGAATAACAAGTAAAATTTGGGCTAGAATTTGATGCCACATCTATGAACAAAGACTAGACACAAAGGCCTATATATATTTATATATATATATTTGAATGTATATATATGTATATATATATATATGTATATATATATATATATATACATATATATATATATACATATATACATCATCTTTGCTATGGTGATTCTAACAATTCAGCTGCAGCTGACGCGTGTGCGCTGGATGCCACACTCATTAAATATGTTTGAATAATAGTTAAAGCAAAAAGAAAATAATTAAAATTGAAATTAAAAGCATTTACCTGACGAGTCAAGGACACATCAGCGGCAGCAACAAGTGTTTGTTTAATTGTTATTGATTTTCTAAAAGTGTACTATTTTTATTTTATTTTTAATTTTCTCGGTTTCTCTATTGCTAAAGCAATCGACTCAGTCTCATTCGACGATATGGAGTCTGCGGAACCAGTCATGGAGGAGCAGAAGCTCATGGCCGAAGCCAAGTACCGCCAATACATGACCAACATTGACAAAGCGCTGCGCAATTTCGAATACTCCAGCGAGTGGGCGGATTTAATATCTGCTTTGGGTAAACTAAGCAAGGTAATTTCATATTTAATAACTACAAAATTTTGTCGTAACCGATCATTGTATTAAACATGAACCAACATGACCCTGCTGCTGGATACAAGCTCCTGAAGCGATAAGAAGAAATAACCAAACAGCGCTGATTCATTCCAGTATTTGCTTTTCTGCTGGAACCCTTATCAACATGCCATACCACCGATTTCCATAAAAAGGGATTTTTTATTCTGTTTGATTTTTAAAGTTGGTTACGTGTCATTTATATTTTTGAATTTTTTTTTTTTGCTCTCAAATACCAACAACTCAACTATTAACTTCAAATTACTTAAAAGTTAAAGTTTAATGAGCTATTTATGCTTCAACTGGCTGAAAACTATTCAAGGTTACACAGTGAGTCATTGGATCAGCCTATAAGAGCTATATAGCTTATATAAGCTGTGTTCCCACAGAGATATATATGATTTGTAGATGGCATTAACTCCTATTTATCAGTTATATATGAAGATATATATATTTTTTTTTATGTACCTTCTGATAATGTATTTCCATTTTGTTATAGTTAAAGCTGGTTTTATTTGTGATTTTATTTCAATTGTAAATGAACTTGTTTTATTCTTCTTGTTTTCTGGCGATAGGCGATATCAAGTAATACGCAGTACCAAGTCATACCGAGACGCTTGAAGATTGCAAAGCGTCTGGCACAGTGTATGCATCCTGCCCTGCCCTCTGGTGTACATCTGAAGGCACTGGAAACTTATTCAGTAATATTCAGTAAAACGGGACCGGAGCGTCTGGCCACAGAGTTTATTTATGGGTAAGTTACATATAATCCGAGTATAATAGACGGAGTGCTTTATTTAGTTTATCTTCTGTTCCTCTGTAGCGCTGGACTATTTCCACTGCTTGGCTATGCGGCCATGAATGTGCGTCCTGCTTTATTAACCATCTATGAGACATACTTTGTGCCACTTGGTGATAAGATGCGACCAGCGTTAAGCGGCTTTCTAAGTGGAGTGCTTCCTGGTTACGACTGTGGATTGGATCATTTTGAGCGTATCAGTGCGCTACTAAAGAATGTTTGCTTTGCGGTAAATCCCATGCATTTTTATACGGTGCTCTGGGAATCAGTGGGAAATAATGCATCTATAAGGCTGCCAGCAATCACATTTCTATTGGAGCATTTCAACAAGCGCCTGGACATGGACAAGCAAATTTATATAATGGGGCACAATCGTGAGATCATGATGTCGGCGCTGTGCGCTTGCCTAAATGATTCACTTATATTGGTGCAGCGTAATACGCTGGAGTTTCTGCTGCTTGGATTTCCCATGCATACGAAACTGTTGGATGAGGAGCAATTGGTGCTATTGGTTACAAATGGATTGAATACCATATTGCGACGTGATATGTCGCTGAATAGGCGACTTTTTTCCTGGCTGCTGGCCAGCGAGGTGACCAAGAATTCACCTACCTACGACACACTTTCACTTGACTCATCGCCCATCGAAGGGCAAACCGTAGAGGAACCATACTTTGTGACTCATTCCAGGCATATACTCATACGTGCTCTGGTCTGCACATTGCGTCTTAGCTTGGAATGTCAACCCATGGATCTTAAGCCATATCGCATAATGCTATCGCTGTTAGACAAGGCGGAGATCGGCAGCGCTGTGCTGGATTTTGTGCTGCATGATATAATACGTGCCATGTACATATCCAGCAGTAATGCAGACGCCCTCAAATCGGCCAATCTGCTCTTTGCCACCTTTGATCCGGCCTACATCTGGAGCTATATGACCAATATGTTTGAGCGCGCCTGCCAGCAAGCGCCAACCTCCGCCCAGTTCAATGGTGATGGCAAATTTGCCAGCATCATTGGTGCTGGTGATCCATGCGTACTTGAAATTTGCGTCCTCACCGAATTCCTCTTAGAGACAATCTCACTGGAGATGTATACTGAAACGACACGCGTCTATTTACCCAAAGTATTTCTAGCAATTACCCAACTTCTATCGCTGCACATGGATCGCCTAAGCAGCGAAGAAATTACCGCTGCCCTTAAGCTCTGCATGAAAATTGTTTCACGTGTGCAGCCAATGATTACGTACGTCCATAGTCCAATCTATATATAACCCAAGCGTATCGATATTGATTTTAATTGATATTTTTTCATTGCAGAAGCCCAATTAAACTAAACAAGCTAATTGAGCATAGCGGTTCCAGCTCAGAAGAAAAGACACCCAATGTAAATGGTGCCACCAAAACCAGCAGTAACCATAACAATGGCAACCATAACAATGTAACACAATCGAATGCATTAGAGAAGAGTAAATCGGATTCACGATTGAATCAGTTTGGTGACCATTCGTTGCTTGGCACGGAACCTAATGATGATGAGCTAATACGACGTTCAGCATCCAATCAAAGTGTCGCTAGACATAGTCCGCAAAAGAAGGCCAAATCCTTTTCACGACTCTCTGAACTGGACAAAGATGTAAGTGAATTGGCCAAAAATTGTACCCATAACTCTAATATATTTACTTGTATAACAGATTAGCGCATCGGATACTGGACAGCAATCTTCATCAGATCTGGACACCCCACGCAGCATTAAGAAGCTCAAAGCCAAGGCTAAGGTACCTTTCATACGTGGCAGTCCAAAGAAAACTAGACCCAAAGATATTGTATTGACACCGAATCATAGCGCACCTGGTGATGCGCCGAACGACATTGGCGACGAACCGCCAAAGAGTGCACCACCTGAAAACTGTTCAGAATTCCACTTAGACGATGAACAGTCTCAGGCAACACAGCAACGTGGCTTCTCCATATTGGAGAAATGCATACGACAATATGAAATCTTTTTTGAGGTGTATCTAGCACGCCAGCTGTTACAAACGGAATCTGCCAGAAACTCTATTGATATAAGCAACAGCAGTAACATGTGTGGCATTAAAGTGCAGCTGCAGCGCAGCGCTAGTCACGTTTCCAATGTAAGTTCTAATCTGTTTATGGCGGAACAAGTTCTGGATCAACAATGCCCGGCGCGTGAGTCTCAAATCGAAAGACTGTTTGGACTTTTGCATATGGACATTGTGCCGCGTTCCAAGCAGCTACAGCGAATGCTGAATCTCTCATTACCATTGGCCAGTGCTAGTGAGATGAGTAGCGACAGCGATGCCAACGATGAACCTCAACAAAAGCTACTGATCGATGGCCAAACACAGCGTTCCGTCCAGCAATTAGCTGATCTTCAATTGAGCTCAACTTTGCGTACAGCCATTAAACTGGCTGCCACGTTGCTAGTCGAAATGTCAACGTTTCCCAACTGCAACAAGAACATTGTGCTGGACAATAATGGTAATGCGTGCCTCACTTATCCATGTCAAAGCTTTCACTAATCCCAATTTCCCACAGAACCAGAACTACCCAATTGGCTGAAGGTGCTGTGTTTGGTTGCTTGCTTTGCGCAGAGCGATAAAGAGCTGCAGGTGGCTGCCATCACAACTCTGTTTGATCTTATCAGGTGGGTATATGAACAACACTAACCCCTAACATTGTTAACTAATCTTTCGTCTATTCTCTGCCAGCTTATTGCGTTCACAGATCGAGCATGCGACCAGTCCAGGTGTCACTTTTGTGGTTATGCTGCCACTGCTCAAATTCGGACACGTTAGCTACTTGGAGCAGCGTACGCGCGTCTTTCAATTGGTCAGCTCCATACTGTGGGACTATCTAGGCACACCAGGAATTGATCCATCACAGACAGCAGCTCTGCTACATCAGTTACACAGCTGCCTAGAGAGCGGACTTGTGGAAACAGTTATTGGTAATCGCATGCATGCCCAGCACTTGCAGCAATCCTCGGCACAGTCAGCTTTGGGTGTTGGTAGTGCGCTGCGTAACTTCCAACTGGAACGTATTACAGATGCACAGCTTCTCTGTCCAACAGCTTGCACGGAGCGCCTGCGTGAGAGTCAGGCACGCAGCTATAAAAAGTTCGAACTGCTGTGGCATCTGGGCAGAGAGAAGCAGATGTCCCGAGGCTTCGAGAAGACGCTGCTAAAAGTATTAGACACACTGGCGCTACCACATTATATGTCCGAGCGAACCTTTGTGACTAATTGGCTGCAGGCATCGCTGCTACGCGGTGATTTGGCGCGCCTAACCAAACCCTTGTATAAGATACTATTATCGCCCTGCTCCAAGCGTGTGGGAATTGTGCACATGCAGCAGCTTTACCGTGAGGTGACCGAAGGGGAACAGGTGGCTAGCGATGAGTATCCAATGACGCCAGCATTTGAGCGTGATGTCTATGCGATTAGTTCGGAGCAGGGCAATGTCAAGTATCACCACATGGAGACAGCCAGCAGTAGCAGCATTGGCAATGGTAAAAAGAAGAGTCCAATTCGGCATCTGCCCAAGAAGATCTTTGGCGTCACACTAAGTGGCGGTAAGACAAATAAAACCTCAAACTTTGTAAGCGACAAGACGCCTCTGGCCAGTGAGGCGCTGCAGGATATGAACACAATTGGATTGATAATCAATCCCTTGGAGAATACGCATGATTTCGATGATGAAACGGATCTGGAGGAGCCACGCATTGAGCTAATACATAACAATGCTAGCAAAGATGCGCCACAAACACCACTGGAGCAAAAATTAGCCAGCGCCATGGATGAAAGTGAACCAACGCAAACACAGATCACTGTGGAACAGGAACCATCCTTACAGTACGATCAGGACATCACAGACAATTCAGATAGTAGCGACTTTGAATCCGATTCAGAGCTGCGTGAAACAAGCATCGAAAAGGAGGACAGTCTTACCATCAGTTCCAGTGCTGGTGCCGCTGGTGTCAGCGACGATGTTAAGCGCTTTGTTGGTGACTGCGAACGTGTCACTGAAGCGCTGACACAGCACGAGCGGATCAAGAGTCGCAAAACGTATAGACTTACGCGGGAGAAGACACCCGGTGAGAATAGTCTCAATGAGCCCAATGAGGAGTTGGCCCAAGACAATGAACATGCCCAGCCCGCTGATGAGTATTTCAATGATCCATTAGCATTGCGCGCACATGAAAAGAAGGTGACCAAGGATCTGCGCAAGCGTAAGAAGCTGCTAACGAGCAGTGAGAAGAAGCGTCTCAGTTGCATATCCAAGACATCTACAGATAGCAGTCATAGCAATCTGGCCGAGCAGCAGGAAACAGAATCGGCTACCAATGCTGGCAGTGAGGAGGAGGCTGAAACGGGTACCGAATCGAACACACAAAGCACCATCAATGTGGAGGACAAGCGACGTAATCTTTGCCTGGAAACCAGCAAAGCGCATCCACACGATTGGCAGAAAACGCTCGAGAAGAGTAAACAGAATGTGGAAATCTTGCGTCAAAATGCAGCAGCTGCAGCCGCTGCTGCCGAGGAGCAGCTCAGCATACGCTCCTCCACCAAAAGTACCAGTTCCTTGGGAATTGCCGGCTCACGCCAATTGGACGTAGCGCATCTGTATCACAACCATTTACTACTCTACCTGGCCATCTATGATACCAGACAGACGCTCTACGCACTCCAAACGCTACGCAACATTATCTGCTGTGATAAGCGGACATTCCTTTGTCTTTCCATAACGACATCCTTTACGAGCGGCAGCCTGAAGCAGCTGCTCATACGACACCGCAAGAGCATCTCCGGTAAAGGCTTTGGCGGTAGCGTAAGCAACTCAGAGTATGCCCAGGGCTATCGTGGATGCATGCACCTGGAACTGTTGGTCACATTGTTGCTGTTCTATGCACGTGGCTACTTCCAGCGTGAATCCATGGACGCACAAAGGCAACCGCCAACGCTGCAAGATGTCGTCAACAATCGACGTATTCAATTGGAGAGCATTGAGCTACTAGCACTCATCTGCACGGAGCTCATTGACATCGTTAAGGGTATGGGACGTGGACTGGCCTGTTACATAGCAGATCTCTTGGCACGCTCCAAGCTGCAGAAGGTCATGTTGCACTGCCTTAATAGCTCCGTATGCAGCTATGGACGCAGACAGAACGGTAGCACTAGCTATGCTGAGCAGGTGCTTAAATTCAATGATCCTCAGGATGATCAGCTGCATGCGGACTGTTTTCAGTTGCAGCTGCTGCGCCTGCTGTTATCCGTCATACGACTGGAACATGAGGTGCATCAACTGCGTCAGGATACGCCCTGCAATGCTGCGGGCGATGATAACAACGCCTCAGGTAATGCATCACCCACGCGTCTGGCCGACGGTGCGGCAGCTAATGTCAGATACTTGCCCAATTGCCTAATCAGTCAACAGCCCATGTTCCTGGCCGCCGTGCTGGGTGCACTGCAGCAGGAGCGTTTGCGCCACCTGCATCGCAACTGGACAGATCTGGTGACCAGTTCCTTAAACTGCTTCAGCTTTGGTTCACTTACAAACATTGTCATCAGTGTTGTGCATCAACTATGCAACAATCTGGATCGTTTGGCACGACTTACACTGCCCCAGCAGCGCAACTTTCCACCTGACTATGTGCTCTCCCAGCTGGAGGCGCTGACCATTCTATGCCACTATTGCCTGCTGGACAACACACAGCAGACGGCACTCTCGCATCTGTTTAACCAGGCCTATCCACAGACTAGCGTCGCCTCGCAAAGTTCCAGCACTGGCCAACTTCTCAATAGTATTGTGCATTCCTTTTTATCCGCCAGTGAGTCAACATCTACTGCTGCAGCGCCACGGAATCCGCAGCTGCAGGCGGCACGCAATGCGGTGCTATCGCATCTGCCGCGCATCATGACCAGCGTGGCAGCAATCTGGGATAGTGAACTGGGTCAGCTGCGTCCAGTGCGTCAGCAGTTGCTCGAGTTCCTTTCACCCGTTTCCCTACATCACGGCTGCAATTTCCTAGCTGCCATCGCCGTTACTTGGCAGCAACGCAGCAGTAACAGTTCCAGTGTTTCCGGCATTGCGGAACAGTTTCAACGCAATTCCATGCTGCAAGCTTGTCCAGCACAGCTCAGTCTCGTCTCGTTGGTGTCCAGCATACGTGTAATGCCAATGGATTCGTTTGTGCAAACACTTCACCAGGTGGTAAAGTCACCACCGCCTATTCATCGGCCACCCGCACAGCTCAGCATTGAAGTCAGCGCCCTGGAGCTCTTTTACTTCTATATGAGATCAGCTCCAGCACCACAACTGGCCGACGCATGGGCATCGCTCTTGGTGCTAATACGGGATGGTTTAAATCTGACACCACCGGCACAATTTGCTCTCTTAATGCTGCTCAACGAATTCGTGCAGCGTTGTCCCCAAATGCCTTTCCCGGACAAGAAGGAGCTGCGTGAACTGCATGATGTAACGGCACGTCTAGTCGAATCGTTGTCGAGCGTGGCTGGTGCCTGTCTGGAGCAGACTACCTGGTTACGTCGCAATTTGGCTGTGAAGGAGGACACCGACAGCAATGCCAAAGACAGCAGCCTAGGTGGCGGCATTCAACAGTATTCCCTGCAGGCACAAAGCGTACTCGCTGGAATATTATCCAATCTACTGGATGTGGCCTATGGGTCACAGGAAAAGGACAAGGTGGTGACCATT
The DNA here is from genome assembly GCA_037044455.1 of Zygothrica quintamaculata. Lineage (NCBI taxonomy): Eukaryota > Metazoa > Arthropoda > Insecta > Diptera > Drosophilidae > Zygothrica > Zygothrica quintamaculata. The sequence continues at coordinate 257,134 of JBAMBS010001901.1, forward strand.
GTCACAACACTGCTATACAATATTACACCGTATCTGAAGAATCATACGGCACGCAATGTGCCCTTCTTCTATGCCTGTTCCGCCTTGCTGGCCAGCCTCAGTGGCTATCAGTATACGCGGAAAGCTTGGCGCAAGGATATGCTCGATCTGTTGCTTGACAACGCCTTCTTTCAAATGCACATCTCATGTTTGCCTTTCTGGCGCCAGATTATGGACAGCCTTATGACCTATGACAATACCACATTCCGTGAGCTTATGACCCGCGTTTCCCTATCCCAAGCAGGCAGCCTCAATATCTTTGCCTCTCGTGACCAGGAGTATGAGCTGCGTGCTATGCTCCTTAAACGTCTGGCATTTGTTATCTATTGCAGTGAGTTTGATCAGCATAACAAATACATGCCGGACATCCAAGGTACATCCATCAACTATACAACCAAATCTTTTAGTCTTCTAATGTGTTTCATATTCTTGCAGAGCAATTGGCTAATAGTTTGCGTTTGGTGCCGCTGGGACCATCCGTGCAGGCTGCCGTCTTTCTGTGCTTCCGTGTGCTACTCTTGCGCATGTCACCAGACCATGTGACCTCACTGTGGCCCATTATTATAGCTGAAATGGTGCAAGTATTTCTGCAAATGGAGCAGGAACTGAAATCAGAACTAGATGACCGAAGGTAATGTCATAATCGTAGCAATTGCTGGCTGCAATTATTAAGCAAACTTTTTCTTTTTTAGCCAAGAATCGCGTCTTTTGCCAGGCATTGATATGTCCTGGTCGTCATCTAACTCTAATGCTAGCAATGGCATTAACACACAGACACCTATGCAACATTGGCGCTCGGTTCAGCTGGAAGCTTGTAAACTACTGGAACTTGGCTGTGTGCTCCCTGCTACAAAGCTACCACATTTCCAAATGTATCGCTGGGCTTTTGTTGGCACTGAGTTTGATGTAAACGAGGAGGTAGTAACACAGCCCATGCCCAATGGAAGTGTAGAGAATCTGGCCACTTTGTCAAATGCACTTTATGTGCCGCACGTGCGAAAGGTGGCACGTCTGATGGAGATGAAGTACACCAGTCATTCACCGGTAAATAACACCTTAATCCACTTAAAACACTTGTGTTACACAACTAAATGTGTTCTTCTTTATTTCTATAGATGTTGCCACGTTCTCGGAATCGTCACTTGTTGTTGAATTTCCAACAACTGCAGTCACTGCGAGATCTATATCCATTCTTCTCCACGCTTGGTATTAGCTGTCACAATACAAACAATTATGCGGATATGGAACAGGATGTCACCAATTGTTTGCAGGAGATTGAGGATGTGCTGGCTCATGATTTTCTAGAGAAACTACCCAACATCACAACGCCCAGATGAAAACTGGCTACAGCCAACAGACAGACGCAAAGGCAAATCCAGACAACAAGCATGACAAAAAAATTCGAACTCGAATTAAATCTGGGTAATGTTACTGGCACCTCGTCCACCAGCGGTCAGACGGTGCGCATCTTTGCGGCTGTCCAGGCGAAACTTAGTACCACACAAAACGCCGAGACTAGCTTCACCCAGCCAACCAAGGGCAACTTTCCGTTTTATGTTTAGTGAGCCAAGCGATACGATACGAATCGATATGGTAGCAGTGTGTTTAAATTAGTTAATAACCAATAGATAGATAGATGGATAGATAAAACAGTATATATATATATATGTGTGTACATGTATAGCCAACAAATATATGTATTATTTGATTCGTTTTAACTGTTGAGTATGTGCGTGTTTAAGTATGTTGTTTATAAGTCCTAGAAGAAGTGGAGAAGAAGGAATAGAATGGAAAGTATGAAGAGATAGAAAGAGAGAGATATGTAGTAGCCAAGTTTAGCTTAAACTAAAGCACCCTGTATGTATGTATATGTATATTTCAACTGTTGATAGCTGCGTTATAAGTAAATAACATGTTCAGTGACTAATTGCAGTCTAATACGAAAAACTTTTTTGTATTTTATTACAAATTCAAACCAAAATATAAAAATGTAAGTAAATGTAAGTATATATAAATATTGATATTAAATACATAATATATATATATATATATATAACGGCACTTCATTAAATTCTAAATTAAATATTTTTGTCTGCTAAATGCATGAAGCATAAGAGGATTTGATCCAAAAACATTGTTTTGGTAGAGATTCAAACAACACCAGAACTAGTAGTTGTACTTGTCTGACGATTCTTCAGTTGTAAATAATACGAGTAGACGATGCGTGCACAAAATGCCACAATAACTAAACAATAATAAAGAGAAAAATAGTATTAATTTATATACAAACAATATACTTTTAACGTAAAGTTAACTTACTTGTGAACACAATGTAATATAATAGCGCAACAAAGATATTATTAGTGCCAGCTGATTGCCGATAGCCCCCAAAATTAAAGATGCTACCGAATATGGCGAATGGAAAGTTGATGGCCCAAATAATTGGGTATATCATCCAGACAAGCACCAGCTTGTCAATATACTATAAAGATATAATGGATTATTTACTGTAGAATTATTGTTCTTAAAACATATTTCATTTCTATGAATGTTAATATTTACTCTTAAAAGTATTTAGTACATACAATGATATGGCTTATCTATAAAAGATATTTCCGCTATTTATGCATTTACTGTTAACTCTCTTTATTGCTACTTAAACGCTTTACTTAATCCAAATTATTATTCTGAATCATCAACATAATAATTATTTTTAGATTAATGTTTATTTAATATTTTTTAGATGGGTTGAGTTTAAAAATTCCTCAGTATATTTTATATATAATATACATATATATAAATTTCATATGTATACATTATTTAAAGTATTTTTCTCGTAATGAATGAAAACTTTTAATTTCCAGACAAACGGTTATTCTAGAGTGTGAGGTCAGACGTATTGATCTTCTTAGTCTAATCAGAAATTTTTAGCTAGTATGATCTTTAGAGCAACTCTTGCGTCATCGTATACATAGTAGACTAACGCTAACCTAAATACCAGCTTATGTTGCTAACAGTTGAGAGAATTGTTGTCTATATATGGTTGAATAAAAATCAATAGAATTTGGTAGGTATCTCTTAAGGATGTACTATATAGATATTAAAATTGACTTACCCGCAAGCAGCCAAAGAGTAAGCAAACATTGGTTACAATAGCAATGACGAGTCCAATGAACGAATAAGCTAAAATATGTAAATGAATATAAAAATGATCATCGCTAAATAATTTGTATGGCGTCATTTATGCTAAGAACTTCAAGCTTTCAATGTAATTATAAAAAAGCGAAAACAAAACAAAAGAAAAAACAGAAAAAACAAAAGTTGGAAATAAAATAACCGCGCGCTCCCCATGAGAACACGTTTAAACATGACCCCTCCTTGTATAGAAAATGTATTACCTCATGGTTTATATATATATACAGTATATATAAACAACTAATTGTTTTGACTCTGAAGAAAATCGTATACTTAAAGTTTCAATTGATAAAATATTATATATTTTATGAATTTAAACAATTTTTTTTTTACAGTATGAATTCTTATGTTTTTAACTATGATTTAAACAAAAAAAAAATTAAAAATTATTATAAATACATAACAAAAACAACAAAAGAATCCCAAGTCATGAAAATTTATTTGTCAACTAATTATTTTGACGCGTTGTTTTGCTCCATACTTTGCTTCGCGAAATTCATCGAATGGTCGCTCTTTTCTTGTTACAAAGCGATTAAGAACTTTAATAAAAAAAGTCGTAGAAAATTTTCGAATTCTCTTAAGGGCCCTTACTACTTGGCTGAAAGAAGATCGAGATGTCACTGTATCCCCCGCATGTGTAAAAAAAATACCGAACAAAAACAAGTACATATTACATACATACACTTTCACAAACAAATATAAACTAAATGGAAAATAATAATACAAAATAGAAAACAAAACAAAGAACCGCAATACATTAAGTTTAAAATTAACTTACCCGATGGTGAGAATAGAACACTTAATCCAATGGAAATTAATGTATAGATAGCTATGCCTAGACACCAACTACGCAAATCTGTATTGCATGGTCCCTGGTCAACAGTTAGATCAAATTTCATTTTGAATGTTTGTTTTTTTTTCTTTTTTATCTACGTTGACAAAGTTTACAGTTGTTTCAGAACAAAAAGTCCGCGGCTCCACCAACGAAATAATGCTAGTAATGCGCTCAACAGGCGAATAACAACTAAACGAAATTCGAAATTCATCTTCTAAGATGGGGAGCAACAACTTGTTGTATGTATATGCCATATTCGTATTAGTGTGTGCGTTTCTGTACGGAGTATAACGTTCCACTATGTGTTTTAGGGAGTAATATAATTAAAATATGTGCGTGTTTATGTTTCTCTTTTATGGAGCCAATTTACTAAACTTTATGTCCTATTTTGTTTATGTTTTTGGTTTGGGAAGGGAACGGTTTTAATTAATTAATTAAAATATAACAAGTGTATAACAGTTTTGATATTTGAATTATGGCAAGCAATTTAACTGCGTATTCTAAACAGTCTGGCAATATTAGTTTAATTTGATGTGGCAAACTTTTTTTTAATACGGTAACACCTATACGATAAAATGACAGTATGTTTTTGTTAAAAATAAATTCAAAATTTTTGTTCAAAACAAATATTTTATATAATATCATTTGCAGGGGATAAAATTGTCGATACTTAACGCTAATTTTCCTTAAAATACGTTCTATTTGTAAAATACTAAGTGTCATTCTAGTATAAATTTTGCTCTGTTGATAACTGATGGGCAACTTCTATCTGGCTTCACTCACGATTGCACCGCGTTCGAGGTAATTGCATTGTTCTGGCCGCAGTTTATATAAAGCAGTTTGTGTGTGTGTGTGTTTTGTACTTTTTTTTCCCAGAATTAGCATCTGATTTCATTGTGCGCAGCAAATCATTTGTTTTATTTTTTCAAGGCCTTACGGTAACAAAACGAAATTAGAAAAGAAACAACGCAGATCCAGTTAAGATGTTAACTAAATTTTGCTGTATGCGTCTTAACACCGCTGGCGTTGTTATTGGCTGGCTGGGTATAATTGGTTCTTTCGCACTCACCATATTGCTTAGCATTATATTGGGAAATGCTGATGTGTTGACAAAGAAGATTATTGAGGAAAAGGGAGATTCACCAGGAGTCTATGATAGTGTTCACATGAGTAAGCTATATATTTAAGCAGATATATAATAAATTCAATATTTAAACGATTTTATTTTTTCAGTTCTTGTCATAGTGGTCAGTGTCTATTTAGCTGTCACTGTGTTAAATTTATTGTCATCAAGCTTTCTTGTTTTGGGTACCATGAAGGTGAGTTTACTTCAAACGACATTTTGTTTCTCTTGTTGTTTTTGTGATTTTCATTTTCATTCCTGTTTTATGCTTAAATTTCTCTTTCGTATGCAGGAACGGCATTTGATGCTGCTGCCCTGGTTAATTAACTCTGGCATTGGACTGTTTCTTACATTTGCATATGATTTGATTGGATTGTATTCTACAATAGAATCTTCTGATGGCAGTCAAGTTCTACTTTTCCTAATCATCTCTCCTCTTGCTCTCGGTAAGTCAATTCGCTGCACTTTCATATATTATTGTGAAATAAATGAGTTCTGACTAATTCACTACACATATAAAGTTTCACATATACTCATACATATGGGGAAAAATGTGCTTGTTGATCACGTACATGTGTATATGTACATGTGATTTACAGAGAAAAAATATATACAGCTAACACTTATCTTTTATCTCTTTTAGCTTTCCAAGTATATGTGTACTATGCTATTTATTCGTTGTTCAAGCAGATTCAGTTGACACGCGACCAACAGCACCCGTTGGTCAATAAGCCAATGACAGCCTCAAATCCAAATGAGGTTAACTCCTATCCAAATTACAGCAGGATGTAAATGTTATACATTATCAAAACAACGTAAAACACTTGCTTAATTTTTTCGATTGGAACTTACCTGAATATATAAATGTATGCACTTAGTGTGTACATATAATAATATTATATATAATCGTGAATATGTAACAACTTAATCAAATTATTTTTTCGTAGCCATTTCTGGGCCATATATAATATTTTTCAATAAACATACATATACATATATAAATATATATACAAAGTGAATAACGATTAAGTTTAATGGGGCAAAATTGGAAAGTTAGTGCAGTGATATTCCATCGTTGTAACCTGGTTGTCCAAGAGAGTTTATGTTCATTTACCTAGACCCAGCCACATGTAGCTGGGATCAATAAAGTGAGAGCCATGATAACCGTTGGGATTTCGTGATACCAATGAGCGTACCTTTTGCGATGGTCTATAACTGCGCACAGATTGCAGTAATTTTAATGGTTTACGCTCTGGTTTTAGCTCAGTAACAAAATCACTTTCTTCATCTTGTATATCGTCATCGTGAGGATGTGGATGCAAACCCGTGAGTAGTCGGGATTCTGGCTCCTCAAGCTGCTGTGAGTATTCTGCGAAACGCACATTTGCTTTCAGCTGGTCAAAAAAATCACCCAGATTGGTCATGACTCCTGGAAGAGAATATAGCCCTTAGAGAACGTAGCTGATGCACAGTTTTCACATTGTTACCCACCAGCACTAATTGAGGGCTTATAACGTTGAGCAAGCTGGTCGGACGGTTCACGTTTTTCTTTACGTTCTATCGGGGGCAAAGCGTGAACAGATTCCATTTGATTCTCATCATCAACAATTGGGAGCCATGGCATAAACCTACGTTTAGGTTTCCAAGTGAGGTCACCAGCCGGAGATTGATGTTGGTCCAACCATATTTGATGCACCTGAAGCTCCTTTAGGTAATTCCCATACTGTTTATGCCAACGTTGCCAACCCTTGTTAAAGGGTAACGGAAGCTGTGGGAAATTAAAAGCTTTTGCCAACGCATCATCAAATTCCGTTGGTATTTCGCTGGAGTCGGTTTTTGGTAAAGGGCTTCCGTTTCTTAGCGTATCAAATGGCCAGTCCCAAGGCGCCAATTCACTTTCCGCCTTAACTCCCTCGATGGGTGCCGTGCGCAGTGCTGCTGTTGTAGTAAGTTATATTCATTATCGATACAGCGAAATATACAACCAAAAATATATAACAATATCTATATCTGTATATATGTTTTTTTTTTAACTGAAACTTAAAATTGTATATCCAATTTCCGTTCTGACCCTAAAGATTTTAGCTGCTGATTGCTAGATACATGGCATACCAGTAAAAGCACATGTTAAACCTTTAATCCGGAGTTGAATCTTT